>JAPWLS010001598.1:0-54281 GCA_028551675.1 Tineola bisselliella
ACAGTTGACGCTATGGATTACGATCGAACTTTAATCTTATTTGATTCTTATACGATATAGATTGTACAGATTGCCCCAGGCTCGTATTTCCAAGAAATTGATATATAAGAAACACTCTTTAAAATTTAAATTTGGAACAATCTAATGTCGTCGTGTACAATTAAGCCCATTATACTCTTTCTTTACACTCATATAGGATTACCAACGTTGTGTGACAAAGACAACATGATCGAGGGTTGATTTTTTTAAGCGGGTCACGTTTTATCATTAACAAAATATACAAGACAGTTAAAATTGTAAACAATATGTATCAAAATATACAAGAACTTCTTACTTTATAAGTTAAAACTAAAACTAAGGTAAAATACCTAAATCCACGAATTTGAACCAACACCAACTGGGCGTGACATTGACAGGCGTAGAAAAAACGTTTCGCACCTGACGGGCTCAAAACTGTATTCCATTCGACTAACGCGTACAATGAAGAGATGGCAACACTCGAAATATTTTTACAGTTTAATCGAATAGGCCAATTTTATTTTGACATTTAGACACTCTATGAATGAAGCTGCAAATGACAGTCTGTGAAACCTGATTGTGTCTAGTAGTTAATATTTGTTGTTGGAGTGAGTAGAGGGCGCCGTCGTCGTTGTTGTGTATAGTAAGTCTAAGTGTTCCAATAAGAATCTACGGATGACGGATTAGAAATAGAAAATGGAAATAGAGATTTTTGATACAATAAATAACGACTGTACTGTTCAGACTGTTAGAAACTTATCCGACTACTTCCATCTTCTTCTATTAATGGCCTCAGATATCTATTAAAGACAATTCTGCCAATGTCGAGTATTTAATAAGATTTTAATTCTCACGGAAACCCACATGTCAAAAAGCCCCCGACTACGTCCAAGCTCGAAATGCGTTCAGTCTCAGATTTGACAATAGTTTTCAAACCAGTGAAGCCTCTCGGTGCCAACGTATCTATCTATCTACGACTTTTTAAATCAATTTATCTCGAGAAACAGAATTAGCAGTTAAGGTGAACATTGTGTAGGCGTCAGACAAAATTGTTTTTAGGTGACGTGTTTACGATTCTATTTTTAAATTGAAAAAGAAGGGGATATTTATACAACGTGTGTTTTATTAAGGATATTGTACAAGCTTTTTTTATATATAAAGAGTGGTAGGTAGACTGATGATGGCATTAGCCCAGTATGCCGTCCCGGGGAAGTACCACCACTTTCAAGCGGAACACCCGTGAAGTGACCTAGTCGCGTTTCGGGATCAGCTTGGAAGTAGCCGGGATAACGAGAGGAATGTGCCCTGTCAATTTGGACAGAGCACATTCGTCTACTCAAGACGGCATAGTGGAGTCGACTGTTGCACGCGGACATCTGTCTGTGGTAACAGTTGTCTATATTCATGGATCGCACTTTAGCTTAACATTTGTTCAATATATTGTACATACATGTTATTTGTAACGGCCTTAGTCGCTACTCTACAATATAATGTTAGTAGGTACATTCTTGCTTAGCTTGAAAATTAATCTATTCTAATATTATAAAGAGGAAACATTTGTATGTTTGTAACGAATTGGCTCAAAAACTACTAGCCCCATTTCAAAAATTCTTTCACCATTTGAATGCTACATTATCACTGAACAATAAATTACGGGAAAAAATAAGGATCCTTACTAAAACTACAAGGTTGTCAAAAATTGCATAAAACGTTTTTCATCGCTTTTTCGAAAATTTTAAATGTTTAAAAAATAAACGTTCACCCGCGCGAAGTTGGGACGGGCCGCTAGTACCACATATTTTATTTTTTATTTTATTTATTTATTTGTTTACTTAAGAATAATATTACATAATATAGTTTTCGATGGTCCCACACTAGGCATTGCCTGTCACGTGGGACCCATCACTTACAAAACTTTTAATTAATAACACTGCAACCAAAACTATTTATTTATTTATTTTTATAATGTCTTTATAAGAATTTAATAAATTGAATAAACTTTGACTTCGTTGATAGGGTCTGGTATGACATCAAGGTCTCTTGAACTGTTCTGTTTCTCTATGACTCCAGACTAGAAGAAGCTCAGCAACTTTTGCTTTCATCAATCTATATATATAAAACTCAAAGGTGACTGACTGACTGACTGACTTAGTGATCTATCAACGCACAGCCCAAACCACTGGACGGATCGGGCTGAAATTTAGCATGCAGGTAGATGTTAGACGTAGGCATCCGCTAAGAAAGGATTTTGATCAATTCCACCCCTAATGGGATAAAATAGGGGATGAAAGTTTGTATAAATCTTATTAGATTTTCATCTAAAGATTGGAATCTAAAGACGTTTTTACACACGCTAAACAAAGATAAAGCCGCAAAAACTATACCTAATTTATATATATATAGGTACATACATCTTCCGATGACTCTTTGTAGAAGTGTGCAATGAATTAAACGAGTTAATTGAGCTGAGTGAGTCGAATCGCTCTTTATGTATCCAATTGTTTTTTTTTTAAACAAAACACTGACTTTTAAATCAAAAGGCACAAAAGCGAAAATGGCTTGTATAATGCAGCGAATGTTAGGTCAATAGTTCGTATTTGCCGAAGCAAGTCTCTCAAATGCTAACAAATATTTGTATTTTGTTTTTGCGAATATTCGATTCCATTTATTCCGTATAGAGTGAATGTTTTCTCATATACATCACTAATATAGTGGGACAGAGTCATATGATTTAATGACGAATAATTTGTATAGGTTAAGCGGATTTGAAATTGCTGGAATAACGTTATAAATATGCCCTAGCTTAGTTAATATCAGGCGGAGTGTGATCACATGGTCAGGCTACTATAAAAAAAGTAATGTATTTTTGTACTGTAATAAATAAAAATAGATTAATTCAGTCATTCTCAAAGTGTGTTCCGCAGAACCCTAGGGCTAAAATACTGCAAAAATACCTACCAAAGGGAGATTATAAGGTTACATCTAAATATTCCAACTAAATATTACGTAACATTACATTGCAATATGATTATTCATAAATATATATAAATCAGTTTTTTATAATTTTATTAAGGCCTTTTCCTTCGCCAAAAAAGTTTGAGAACCGCTGGATTAGTCAATTTCCATCATATTTTTAGGTATAAGTGTAAGATATAAGATTGCTATATCCATCCAGCGGTAATTCAGCGATGTGTTAAGCGCCTTCATCAAGTCTCTGGGCTAACTTACCTCGCCCCAACGTTCCATTTAACGGCCGCAATATTTCAGTGAAAAGGGCGCGAAATTCTTAACTGTCATTTCTTATTTTAAATTTAATTTACTCAATTCCTCGGAGCGGGGGATTTCCGACGTTTTCATTGGCGATTTATTTTATGTCGCCAGCCGTTTATTCCAGTTAATTATTAGCTACTAATTTTTGTTATAAATTATTTTATAGATATTAACTTGATATAAATTGTCATAACAAGCTGGTTTTCATGAATTGCTAAATTAAAATTTATTTCTTTATTTATATAAATACTAGCTTTTACCCGCGGCTTCGCTCGCATTTAAGTCATTTCAATAGAAATGAATCAATATGATTTCAAACAGCTGAAACTATGGTCAGTTGGAAACTATAGTAAAAATATATATATTTTTTAAAATAAAAAGTATCCTATGTTACTACTAGAACCTCCAAAAATATGTGCACAAAGTTTCATGATGATAGGTTAAGTAGTTAGTTGTTGCTTGAAAACGTAACAAACAAACTCACATTCACATTTATAATATTAGTAGGGATTTCTAAGACTGTATCAAGTCGTCTGTAGCGTGCTAATAGAGCGTCCACATTTGGCTGATTTTCAGCTAACCGACTCACTCGGCACACGAAAGACAGCTAATTCATACGTCAGATTGCGGGTAGCAATCAGCCGCTCACACGTTTCCGCACTTCGGTTTGCTGTTCCAAATAAAAGCCTAAAATGAATGTAGACTAATTAAATATACTTTAGTAAATATCGTCGAGTCATAAATAACATAGTCAGAACTATCAATTTGACAATTTTCTCCTTTTTTGTTGATATAAGTTTAAAATATAATTCTCCATCTTATGTGGAAAAATGGAAATTAACAATGCTTACAGAGATACTCAATATAACAACGAAGAATCTACACAAAGAAGCTATGCACAATAACAACTTTAAATCGCTCTCATATAAAATTGCGATTTTGTAGATTCTGCTAATTAAATCCAGAGATATAAATGTGCAATCTAAATTGTATTCATTTAGTATTCCCCGACAATAATATACGTAATATATATAATAATATACAATAATATACGTTTATATATCAAACTTAAAAATATTTATTTCGCGTAGGTCCTTTAGACTCTTGCACATAGTCAGAATCTATGAGATTTCGGAAAGACATATCACGTGAATAAATCACAAGTAACTCGCCAATATAATGTTAGTAGGTACAATTCTTGCTTAGATTTAGTTAAGCATCTTTACTCAATACAATTAATGCAAATAAAGCTAGTATATAAGCACACCAACATCTCAGTCACACTAGCTTTGAGGAATTTTTGAATATGATAATAAAAATTTTCTGTCAAAAAAAATCACGCCCATCTGCGTCAAGGGATAAAGGAGATATTAATAAACGGTTAAGCTTGGGTCTCTAAACCTTTCAAAATGTCACTCCTCGTGGCGGTTTATTGCAAAGATAAACCAACAAGTCGATAACATGCGACCTATATTAAAACATTATATCGCGTTCAATCTCTTTCAAATTATACAAGGTGAGCTATAAACTGATTCATTCCTGAAATTTTAGGAGCTTTTCACTTGACCTGAAATAAATTTATTAAAAAACAACTTATATTCAATCTGCTTCCTTCTTAGATTTTTAAATAGGAAATTATAGCTGTCAAAATGAAGTGTTCTATGTCATATTTTGTACTGTAAAATAAATAAATTCTTTGTTGCAAAAAAAATATTGTTTTATTCACATAGGCGAGCTTAATGCCGGTGTGAGTGGTGATATTTGGTGCAATGAAAAGAAAATAATAACTAAATATACACAATACATACATACATTACATAAAATAATAAATAATAATATATATTTATTAGAGATGTTCCGACTAGTCGGCCACTAGTCGGTAAAGCCGACTATCCGGCT
Organism: Tineola bisselliella; assembly: GCA_028551675.1. Lineage (NCBI taxonomy): Eukaryota > Metazoa > Arthropoda > Insecta > Lepidoptera > Tineidae > Tineola > Tineola bisselliella. The sequence continues at coordinate 5,188 of JAPWLS010001598.1, forward strand.
TGTTACTTTGTGTCTATTTCTCAATAAAATGTATGTGTTACTTCCTTGTAAAGAAAACATATTGATGACATTTATCAAACAAAATTAGTATCTTAATTAAAAAACAAATCAACACAATATTTAATGTCGTAAATTGCAATACAGAGTGATGATATTTGAAACTATCGTCAAACTAGTGAGCTGTAAAACTCAAAAAACTTTCTTTGTTATTTATATTTATCCACATGTCAGTAGTGACTGAAATTGAAGCGAATTAGCTATAAACAAAGCGTCACGGGAATCCCCTAAACCGTAATCGGTTTGGCCGATTAGTCGGCCGACTAGTCGGCTTATTTACAACCGACTAATCGGCTAGTCGGCCAAAGTCATAATCGGCACATCTCTAATATTTATTTGTAATCATGAATTCATCGACATAAGGTCATTCATTTTAAATGAGGTCAACTTCTACCATTGTAAATTACCTGTATTTCATAGTCGCGCAGTAAACGAAAATGTACCATATTTAAATGATTATTTTCTGTATAAAACTATAGTCAGTTCTGTACTCTACCTACTTCTATCTTTTAAAATAGTAGACGTGAGTATAAGGGTTATAACTATGTCGATGAGGAATTCAGTGGCTGACATTAGAAGTAAATCACCCAGAGGCTACATCTCGAGGCTGCCACTCATATCGCGGCTCACAAATCACTTCTGCATTATTGAATCACGAGATAGCGCGATGAGGCGGCGATGGCGCTCGAACTGCAAAACGCGCTTTGTAATAAATTAAATATCTATTAATTTATTATTAGAGAAAATTTTGTATATATTTATTAAATAAAAAAAAAACAGTATTATATGTGAAAGTATTTAGTTTTATTAGAATTTAACAAAACTTCATGTAAAATTATATTTTTTCGTATTTTTTAACCTTGTCCTTTCATTAGCTCATGGTTCTTGCGAGCTCTCTTCGCTAACTATTAAAATATATTTTTTGTTGGAGTATATTTTAGGACTAAGTACTTATTGTCCTTATGTGCATATCGTAGAATTAGTAGAAAAGTATATAGAAGAAAAAAAAAGTTAATCCATTTTGCAATAACGCAGCAGGTTTTGTGAACTGGAAAAATTCGCTTTCAGCCCGCAAAAGCTTTGAATATATCCTCCATATTTTGAATAAAAGGCGTGTATAATGAATGCTGTATTTTTGATCTCACTAACGCTGCAAAAATATAAAAGATAATAATATGTTATTAAAAAAGTTAAGGCGACGCTAAAAATAGGTGGGCCAGTGCAATTAATCGATGCATTCTATTAAATAAAATTACTATATGTTTATCTCTGAGTCCTTTATAGAATCGTAAACTATGCATTTGATCATGTGACGATCTTTAGCAAAGTTGTTGAACATGAGCCCACGAAGGTTTCTGAGTTGGTACGACCAATTTTCGACAGATGGCGCCACTGTCACTCCAATGAATTTTATATATTGCCGTGACAGTTCACATTGAACAGACAATATTGTCGTCAAATGAACAAAATCAATAAAATGACTCAAAATGAATTAAATATTTGTGTAATGGCTTTTCTTCAAATTTATTTTAGTTGGGGTCGTAGTATGTCGAAGTATTCAAATCTAATAAAAATCAATTTATTTTATTATTATAAATATTACAAAAATATATTTAAATACGTCTTAATGAAAATAATATTCAAAAGCTATCAAACAAACTTTGATTGATTTGATCAAAACATCATGATTAAATCGGAACCTCAACAAGATATTGACATAGTTTATGACGCTGGAACAGTTTATGTGGTCCCTCGACGTATCGGATCAGTACGGATATTTATAGCGAATTGCTGATGTCAGACGAGAAGATTAGGGAGATTGCCTTGAGTATGTCCCCAATCAGGAGTATTGGTAAACAAGGAAATGTTAGTAGAATTATTATTTTTAACCTTCAACTACTGAGGTGGGGGCCTCTCAGGTTTTGAGAAAGTAAAATTTTTGAATTACTCCAATTAGTTTGTTGATTTATTAAAATAATTTTATTTATTCTTGCTGATTTATGATCTCATGAGATTTTTTCCAAAAAATGCTAGGTTTTTTCAAAACTTTAAAATGATGGTTAATTATATATAAATAAACCATAAAAAATATTTGATTGGAGCTAAATATTAAACACTAATTCCTAAAAACCCCAAAGATTTTTAAATACAAGCACATGTATGTACGGGTCTCTGAGGCCCCCACGTCAGTGTTTACGTGAAATTAAATCTACCTCAGTAGCTAAAGGTTAAATACGTTCGAAAATGTCTCATTATTTTTGGATAATTTCTGAACGATATAACAAAAATATGTATTTTATTTTTAATGAGTGACGCTTAAGTCTGGTAGGTATTTAAATACTATAGTCATTTGACTGTGTGGTATAAGATCGAAAACAATTGCTATCACAAATCGATAATTTTTAAATTCAAATATAGAATATTTTTATTACATGTCGATTGATACAAAAATGAAACAATTATTCTATTTTTAACTAAACATAAATATAAAAACAATTTGTTTCGAAGTTTGAGAAGAAAACAATAATTAAACTTAATATTATCTTGAGCTAAATCATCCAAAGCTGTATAAAGATGTATTTGTGTTACTAGAAAATACGACTGCACTAATATCGAGCCCACGGGAACATCCCACAAATTGCTATCTTAGACCTAAGACATATTAACAGGCGTTTTTGTAGCGGTGAGCAATTTCATCTGAAAGAGTGGAATTCTTTTGTTTGATTGTACAGTCTCTTTTCCGGAGTCCTTTTAACGTCGATATAAGTTTAACAATTGTTTTGATCAGTGGACTTATCACGAATTTAGTCTGGCTTTCGAATCGAGCTGTCACAAGTAAAACGGATCCGTTAGCAATCGGGATCATGAATTTTTACTAACGACTAACGAGCACCAGAAGAATGAACGAAAGATCGATACGTTCGAAAATTAACAAAAAGTATCTAAAATGTTGTAGTTCCAAATCCGCACGCGTTGGCGCTGCTCAAATTTCCATACAAATTGCTTGAAGCGAACTCGGTTCGAAAGCCAGACTAAAATTCGTGATAAGCCCACAGGATTCGAACATGCGACGATATAGAAGTGGTCGTTAAAAATTATATTTTTATTTGCTATCCGCACACGTCCCCGCTAGTAGTGTGTCCGATCTTTTACTACAAACAAAATTAAACCTTATTAGGATACGTATAAGACAAAAAGTCTTGCGTCTTAAATGCTATCCTAGTAGTAAGGTTTTCTTCTGATGGTCACTCCTTAATTATATAGCACCTAATAGTTCTGTTTATAAATACAATTTTTGTTTGTTTGTTTGTTTTTTTTATTTAAGTAATGATGTCTTAGTTTTAAATGATTTTATGCGGTTTACGGATTTAAAATAAGTTAAATAACCCTTTGCACTCGGCACCGTTTCGGACGTACATCCTGGAAACGTGATATTATACGTGTTTCTTAAAAAATTGCGGTGGAATAATTTCATTGTCCGCAATCACTAACAAACTATCATGCCCCCTCAGAGGGGACAGCCGAGTGCAAAGGGCAAATGTTGTTTATTTTTTTAGTTACTTTTATTATTGATAAAAATCACATCTCTATGTAATCGAATATACCTCATATACTCGTATATTACTTAATAATTTTATTTCAAAATGTAACATTTTTACTAAATGTAAATATTCTTGAAAGGGGATCTCCAGCCTGAAGGTTGTTAATACTTTTTTCCACCTGAACGTCAGGCTTCACTTAGTTTAAAAGTAAACACTGTGCAAAGTTATAATTACTTGCGAATAAAATTCATCTTTACTTGGAAGTTTTTATTTAAAATGACACAAGTTTCAGTTAAACAACCTTATTTTTTCTTCTACTTTGTATTATAGGTAATTGCCACGTGTATATGACATACAAAAAGAAAAATTGTAATAGGTTATGATGTTATTATAGTGTTTTTTTTATTAAATTAATTGTTAAAATAAACTGTTTTTATTATTATTATTATTAATGGAGTATTTACAATTATAAATTATATATTATGTTATGAATAAAAGAGCTTTATTCAAAAATAAATTGGAATATCATTGTTTTCCAAGAATATTTTACAGTATACCTTTAGGTATACAAGTACATATAACATTAAATTTTATATTGAATGTCACAATAACATACTTTTCTCTTGACATATCAAGGTTATGATGGTGAATATTACATTTAGAGTTATGTAGGTAGGTTTAAATAAGCGTCCTTTTTGCGATAGCTATCTATTTATGTAGAAGGCTTTAGTTCGATCCAAAACCAAAATAAAGATGTGTTAAAAATAGTTCGTGTCTGCAAATGGTTGTTGCCAATGTCGGACCAGTGCCAAAAAAAGGGAGATTGACTTTTTACCTTCCATGATCTTCATTTTACTTCTACTATTTGTCTTTGTGTGCTCCGATTATAGACATTGTGGGTTTAATGTAAATAAAACAATTATTATTTTTTTTAACAAAAATCTATACGGAACCCGTCATAAAACTATTTGCGACTTGCACTTGACCAGTATTTTTTCTATTTCCCTCAAGGGTAGTACCTCTATAACGATAAATTCCTTACTTGTCGTTGGGAGTCCCGGACGAGCGATCCCGGGAAATTCACTGCTAGCATTTTTACTCCCGGACCGAAAATCATTACTGCAAATGTTTACACTTAAGGTTCGTTGAAGGATTTTTCTTCAGCAACAACAAAATATTTGGTCAAAATCTTCTTCATATATTATAATGTCTAACAGTTTCAGTTAGAAGTAAATTCAATTGTGTTTTACTGTTCATTCAATTTCATATGAAAAAACACGACTAATATTTTGTGCAATATTAACACTTTAGGACATTTAGGACAAAATAGATTTATATTGTTATATTATTTAAAGTGCAGTTAAATAGGTATCATGGCGAAAGGGGTTATTTAAATAAAACAAAGCCTTCGTCCCTTTCAAATATTATAGTTTGATTACATAGATTGGCGTTAACATTACATTGCAATGTAAAGTAATCACGATACGTGTAAATGGAAACAATCTATAGAATCGTGATTACGTGTTTAGTTATAAAAACATACAAAATATCAATACTCACATTTTATTTAATTCAGTGTTATTATTAACGCACATCAAAATAACATCTTCCTGTTTGGTGGTTTTGACCAGACTCCCTTTCTCGTCTTCGTGACAGATATGCGTCTACCCTCTCCAGCCGATAAGGGTCGCCGCATATCTGTCACGTTAAAATGATTACTAATCGTATCAATTATTACTTAATTAACTCATATTTAAAGTTTTAGTCAACATTATTGAATTTGGTTGCTAACAATACTATATATAACAACCTACAAATAATACTGACAGGAATGCTAAGACAAGTGCATTTAAAAAAAAAGATCTCAAAACTGGTACAATATCAAATCTCATCGCAATACAATTTTCAGTTTTCATCTTTGAAAGGTTCTTTGTTGCCTTCATGTAGGATATTGTCTTACAGCTGAGAAAGAGGTTTCACTGGAGCAACGAACTTTCAGTATTTGAATTGCAAAGATCATGAAATTTTTACCTGAAAATAGTAGCTTTTCTCCTCGGAGTTTTTATATGCGCACAATGACAATCCTTACTTTAAAATATTGTATGATTTCATTGTGCTTTACTCAAATTTCGCGTCACAATATTACAATACTAGCTTTTACCCGCGGCTTCGCTCACATTTAAGTCATTAAATAAGTATCAGCGATCATTTCGATAGAAATGAATTAATACGATTCCAAACAGCTGAAACTATAGTCAATTTGAAACTATAGTAAAAAATAATATTTTCTTTTAAATAAAAATAGGATATGTTACTTTTAGCACTTCCAAAAATATGTGTACAAAGTTTCATGATAACAAACAAGCTCACATTCACATTTATAATATTAGTAGGGATATATTTATGAAAAAACTTTTTTTATTTGTAAAATTATAATGAACTTTATGAAAAAGACACTGTTCAAGGATTTTGTTTATGATCTCTTTCTTACATATAAAATAAGAAAAGGACAGGACAATATTTTAACACAAAATACCCTGTTAACATACAAACGAGCTAGAAACCTCGTATTTTTGTTTTCCCCTTAGGTCACTGCTTCCACTACACTTGTACCAAGAGTCGTTCATCTATAACGAATTATTGCTTTGTTTAGAATTCAATGCTGCGATTGTTAAGTGTACAAACACAATGTTAGATATATAGTAGCAATGTATAACGTAAGTGCGTAATGTAAGTAGGTCGGGTTTAGGGGTTCGATTGACGTCGTAAGGTCAGAGGATAAAACGTTGTACTTGGAAAAGGGTCACAATCGAAATGCTAACGGTACAGCTTAGTTACGCAATTAAACCGAGATTAGATAATGAGATGAAATTAAGTTTATAAATAATTAAGGAAATGTCTTCATATTACATTTTTTAAATAGACTCGTTTGTAACAATCCATGATAATTATTGTTTAATTGGAGAAGTAATTACCGTGTTATAAAACGCTGGATTTACTAATGATTATTAAAATCTTAATTACGTGCTCTAATTCAATTATATAATAGGTTGGCTATCCATTAAGGAGCTATATATCGTGTATTTTTCAACGTCAGTAAAATTAGTAGGTAGGTACTATTTAAATTCGTAGCTCATTTTCAAAATGCCAAATTTGCACTTTTTTTCAAAATTTGAAAACAATTTCAAAAAATCGGTTGTCTGTAAAGTCGGTTTACTGACGATAGTTGAACGTGACAACGTCTTAAGAAAATACTGATGGAATGGTAGCATTTTTCAAAAGAAAATTTTAATTTCATTTGTTTAATAGATTTGTATGTATATAGAGAAGGAGGTAATTGGAAATCACAATGAAATTGATCAAGATCAAGATCACTTCAAGCCTTACATGGAACGCCTCAGAGCGAGGTAACGCCGCATGAGTCATGTTTTTTCGTGCGTGCAGCCGGCTCAATCGAATTATAAGACGTTGTCACGTCAAAAACTGTTATCACAGATTCTTCGGCAATAAAATAAGCTACACATAGAATGTACATTACAATAATATGCATTTTTGAGGAAGTTGTAATCCAAAAACAAAAGCTAGTACACAATACTCTACTTTACCCTATAAATAAGAAAAAGATAAACTGACATGTAGTTGAATTTTATATTTGAGTTATTATTTTTACAATAACTATTATACAATTTTCAGTCATTTACTTAGGAACTAAATTAGGAAGGAATTAAATTAGGAACAAATCCACAATTTACAGACAAACTGTAGTGTGGTTAAATAAAAATTTATTCAATATTGTTAAACTTAGGTGCCTTTGAATGAAATGAAATGAAAATCGTTTATTAGCATAGGCACTAAAGGCGTGCGCTTGCTCATCGTCAGAATATATAATGGCTTCGGAAAGGCGTATGACGAGAAGAAGGACCATAAGAAACTCGTCAATCGTAGCCTGTACATAAAATAATTAATAAAAAAAACTGAATTTTCATTCAGAAAAAAAAAAGTAAATAACATTACATAAGTCACATAACTTTATTAGTGCTCAGGTTATCTGGCAACTGACATTAGTTGCGTTCCGTTACACGTGTTACTTTATGTATTATAACACGTTCCGTTACACAAACAAAGCTACTACTAGCGACTTTTCTATGTTAAATTTTAAGAATATTAGTCCGATATTAAATGTGTAATAAAAGTATTTTTGTGAATCTCTGTTGTTATAAATTTACATAATTAATTTCGTAATTCAGAGCGTATCTATCGGATTGCGTACACTACATTATCTGACCGCCGAATTTATATGTGGTTACAATCGGTTAATCAATGAGTAGTAATGTATGTTTCATAAATTAATACCAGATTACAATTTTATATAGGTATTTATATATCAATTTATTTATCACCTTTGTTACGTTTTACTAACTTTTTTGTAATGTATAGATGTATATTAAATGTTCATTAAAACAATTTCAAAGCAAAAATTAATTGTTTCCTAAAATGGCTTGTAAAAGAGAATTTGAACAATTTCACTTAATTAAAACTAAACAGAAAAATCCTTTTGTTCCAGATGAAGAGTGAAGAGGAAAAAGACTCGCCCAACCCACCATCAAAACCCAAATTAAAAATGATCACTTGACAATGTTAATAATCCACGGACCGTCCCAAAAAACACGGACAATCGACAAATACACGACTATGTTTCTATGCAAACATAACAAATGTAAAACAAAAGATATAAGCGTAATAAAAAACTTATCAGAAATAATAATTAATTTCAATATATACACTTTTATACTGATCCTTGTTCTAAGCTCAGCAGTCAATTCGAATACGACAAATATGAACGTACATCAGAAACGCGAAGTTGACAAACCGACACTAAATGTTTATACATCGGTTAAAAGACGCGATTCACACGACTACGATGAAGATCACGAAGACGAACGTTCTGATAATGAAGATTACACAAAACTAAACATCGATTCACAAAATCCTTACTACGGAGAAAGCTTTCATCACTTCGATAAGATGTACGACGCGGAACACAACGCGTATAGCAACTACGAAGACTATAAAAAGTATTATCTGAACCCTTCCAATCCACTGCCAAAATCTAATGTTAAATTTAAGATTAGCAGTAGAATAGTTCAAACTAAATATGGAAAACTACAGGGCATAGTTCTCGGAATGGATGAACATAGATATTTGAAACCGCTAGAGGTATTCCTCGGGGTACCTTACGCAACACCACCCGTTGGTTCCAATAGGTAAGTTTCCTAATACAATTAAGTTTCTCAACTCTACTACATGTATGAAATATGTACAGATAAATTACGCTTGATACAGAACCACGTGTTGTTTATCGGATCAAATAAATAACTTTGCGGAATATGAAATACGCTCGTATTAATTTGTTTTAAAACAATTACATTGTAATTAAATTTGTTTATTACAGTACATATTAAACAATATTATAAGTGTATATATTCTGGTATTTATATTTTTTTATATTCTAACAGTTTTGTTTATATATGTATTCTCTATCTATTTCATGCATCTAGTTCGGTAACTGGGGTACAGTAGCACAGGTTTTTGAACCTAGTACAGGGGCCCTTGCTATTTTTATGTACTAAAATTCTTTATTAATAAACTATTTTATTTTTATTCAAAATTATGCTTATATTTAGCTTAATTTGCTATAGAATGGCATAGTTTCTGAGTTGAAAATGGACAAAGTTCACATGTCTCTGTAATATTGTCAAAAACACGAATATAACATGATTAGATTTCATATCGAGCAAACCGTTTACTTACATTGAAGTAAGGATAGATTAGTGTCTAAACTTTGAGGTAAGATTCCCAAAAGCCCCGAAGCTTTTCCGAAGTGATTTCAATATAGATTGATAGAATGTTCGTTGATGTCGTAACAACTTAGGTCTAACTTATAATGGACTTATTTGGGGATTTAAAAACCCAAGTGATAATAATGTAACATAGCGAAGATGCGAAGGAAATTATTTAAAATTATTTTGTTTATAATTCTCGCTACATTAGGTCGATGAAGGAAAATAACCTCCACCAACATTCAATAACTTGTCTCGACGCGTTTCGCCACTTCACGTGGCATCATCAGGATACGTGTGGTCGCTTCGGCTTCGCTACGAGACAAGTTATTGAATGTTGGTGGAGGCTATTTTCCTTCACCGACCTAATGTAGCGAGAATTATAAGCAAAATAATTTTAAATAATTTCCTTTAATATGGATTTCCGCAAATTAACGCCTGAAAGAACTAATTATAGCGAAGATGCATTTTAATGACTTTTCATGTTATATTCATTTGTCAGCTTGTCATTTGTTTTATATTGTCAGGTTCAGTCCCACGAGAACCCCATCACCGTGGGATGGAGTTCGTGTATCGGACAGGCCAGGTCCGGCTTGTCCGCAAAACATACCAGATTTGAACGATGAACGGACCATGTTAGATAAAATGCCTAAAGGCAGATTAGAATATTTAAGAAGACTGATACCCTATCTTAAGAATCAAAGCGAGGATTGTCTGTATTTAAACATTTTTGCACCATTACAGAGTAAGTTAATATATAATTAGTTAATTGTATAATTGTAGAGCATGCGGAATAAACTTAGAAAGAGACGGAAGATATTCCATTATTTAATGATAAAAGGTGACAGCAACATTACATTACATTATTGTCTCTTTGTATCAAGATTTTATTACAGCAATGTTTCCCCAAAATAAAATTAGTCTCAACAATCTTACGATGTTATCCGTGAAGCTTGGAGCATCCGCTACCCGCTCGTACAAAGTTAAGTGAAAATATAGGCCGAGCTTCTTTGAGCCCCGAGGCTACAACCCGTTATAAGGTCTAGTTTAGCGAAGAGCGGGGAAACCACCTGAAATTCTAGGAATGGATGCTTTATCACATGCAGTATTTATCTTTCTTCTAACATTTTTCATCATTTTCTTCTGAAAACAAGTGAAAAACATCCTAAAAGCTTTTAATTCAACTCTCTTACGGACACTAAATATAACCATCATGTTAATTTTACATAATTTAAGCCGATGTTTTGAAAGCTAATAACTAACCGTAATTATTGTATCGCGATATCAAAATAACACAACAGTAAGACGTTTAATGTCTTTTAAATTACTTAAATTGTATTTAAAAGTCGACTTCTCAAAATGTATAGTCGATATTTAATAAAACAGTTCTCTAGCCATAACCATTAATAGGAAAAAAAGTATCAAATAACTCCCGTATGAAGAACCCATTTTATTTCTAAAGAAATATGTAAAAAGAACGAAAGGATGACAAGTTCCGCTATGTGTAAAATTCCTTGTTGGAAAAATACGCCGCTTATTTATTGTCCCCTTTGTACAGATGATTTGCAAATTCATAAGTGGACAGCATTTCTAGATAGATTAACACTAGGTTTACGGACGTTTTCTATATACCTACTTCTACTAAAACGCGTCAATTTGGCGCATATCGTAGAGATAGGTATACCACATAGACAAGTTCAGTAATTCAACACTTTTAAAGAAAATAGACTTCAATTTATATTTCCCTCGATCAATGAATAAAAGTCATACAAAGAGATAAAATAAAAATTTAAACAGTTTTTGGTAATTCTCTGATAAAAGTCAAAATGCGTCAAATTGACGCGTCCCGCAAACCTAGTGTTAAGGAAGAATCTAATATTCATATTTGGAACGTAAAATTTGGAAATTTCTAATTAGTACCTGGTGATGATAATAATTATTAAAGAAACGCGTTTGTTTTAGTGGATGAAACAAAAGTGAAATTACCTGTGTTAGTGTTCATTCATGGGGAAAGTTATTCGACGAGCTCTGGGAATCCTTATGATGGATCTATACTTGCAAGTTATGCTGATCTTATTGTTGTTACGCTAAACTTCAGGTTAGGCGTTTTAGGTAAGTTCCTACTCAGAATCGCTTTAACCGTATGTTATTATTGCGTGGAGACGTGTTTCTGTGGTAACGACCACACAAAGCATCGATTTTAGATAAACCAGAATAGTAATTGGAAATACAATTTTGGCAGGTTTCCTAAACGCAAATCCAGTGCCTCATTTGAAAGCTCGAGTAGCGAACTACGGATTGATGGATCAAATAGCAGCTTTACATTGGGTGCAACAGAACATTGCGTTGTTTGGTGGAGATCCGAACAATATCACACTGCTGGGTCATGGATCTGGCGCGGCCTGCATTAATTTCTTAATGATATCTCCTACAGTTATGCCTGGTGAGTTAATTAAGTATAAAATTGTATTTATTTATTTGATGACTCCAATTAATTCTTAAATATAAGAAACATCATCGGAATACTACTACTTGCGGAATACTACTTGCGGATTCACCTTAATCTACGACCTGCATTTATGAAATGAATTGAAAATCGTTTATTAGCATAGACACTAAAGGCGTGCGCTTGCTTATCGTTAAACTCTACCATGACTTTGGGAAGGTGTATGATGAGAAGAAGACCATAAAAAACTCGTTAATCCATAGCCTGTATATAAAATAATTAACAAAAAAAAAACTGAATTTTAATTCAGAAAAAAACAGTCAATAATTCATAAATCACAAGAATTAAAAATTACATCAGATCCACGGTGCAACCACACAGGTATCAGCCTACAAAATAATATGAGAAACTACTACTTTAACAGATTCTAGAAAAAATCTAAAAGTTTATGGATAAATTTCGAATCGATAAGTTAGTTATAGGGAAATGGCCGCTCTCGACTTTTTCGTGTCAAAAATGGTTTGTTAACTAATTCAACAATAATGTGTCGAAAGGTTAGTTATCTCTTATAAAGTCAGCGTATTGTATAAATTACAACAAAACTTACCTACTTTCTGATTTGTTAGGTACAGTACAGAAATGTTCGGATAAATACCTATAAAAACTTTCTGGCAAATGCATGAAGAAATTGTACGAAATAAAATCGTATCTTCTCGCGCACGATCGCTTTTTGCATTTTATAGAGCCATTACCTCTTTTGTTACTACGAGCAGCTCCTTAAGTACACTATCGTAAGTCTCTTCCATTCTGTTCGACTTGTATTAGGTACTTATAATTGCAAATATTAAAAATCTGGACTGTACACGCTTATCGCTAGAACAGTGGAGTTATCTGTTGAAATGGGTCCCACGTGACAGGCAATACCTAGGGTGGGACCATCGAAAACTATAGTATGTAATATTATTCTTAAGCCGCGTCTCCTGCGCGTGTTTTTTCGAAACATTACACAAAAACATAGAAACATTGGGGCGTGGTCATACACATTTTTGTATTCGTACACAATGTTTCTATGTTTTTGTGTAATGTTTCGAAAAAACTCGCGCAGGAGACTCGGCTTTAAGTAAACCAATAAATAAATAAATAAATGTAAGTTAATAAATTAAGCAATACATAGTAATACTACAATTTTCACTTCATACACGAAGCTAAATATTGCAATGTATCTGTTAGTGCAAATATGTGTAGATAGTGGGAAATGGTGCCCTTGATAATAACGATTGCAATTTGTCGGTAAGAGGATTCAAGCTTTAAAGCAACCGCATCGCAGTAGTCGACTAAACGCTGCTAAGTATTAAATTTAATGTACAGCAAACGTTTGTTGAACCGAGCATTGTTTTCGTTTGTTTTAGTTAAGGTTTAAGACATTTAAAAAAGAAAGAAAAGAATTTAAAAAAAAACACTTAATTGAGATGAAAATAATAAACATATCGTACGTAGAATATTGACAACACCATCACAAGGCACTCAAACCCATTATATGTTTTTTTAATTCATATTTCTAATATTAGTTATGTTAGGTGGTAATGCTTGAAAGTTAATTTTCTAATTAATGATTAGACCTTTTAGAACACGCTTGCTTACTTGTTATGTCTAAGCAGGCATAATAGAAGCGTCTAGTTCATGTTATTAACACTAGAACTACAAGCCGGTCAATATGACCTATTCTTACCAACCGTCAAAACGACCGGATGACTTATGCTTGCAAAGTATTGAATATAATTCAATGTGGTGTTATAAAAAATAGAATCGTTTAGAAAAACTGATGAATAAGGTTTTAGATAAAAGTCTTGTGAAGAAATTTTGAAACAGGTCATATTGACCAGTTGGTAGTTCTAGTGTTAAGGTATCCAATATAAATCTTATATTTTTTCCACTACGTTTATTTTAATTAAAATAACCAGATTTTACTTGTAGAATAATAATATGTGCGTAGTGTTAATTGGAATATAGATTAATTAGTTCTTAATATTAAAGTGTAAATATATGTTTTTATAAGAAAACTAGTTATTACCCGCGGCTTCGCTCGCATTTAAGTCATTAAATAAGCATCAGAGATCATTTCAATAGAAATAAATCAATATGATTCCAAACAGCTGAAACTATAGTCAGTTGGAAACTATAGTAAAAAAATATTATTGTTTTTTAAAATAGAAAGTAGGATATGTTACTTCTAGTACCTCCAAAAATATGTATACAACATTTCATAATAATAACAAACAAACTCACATTCACATTTATAATATCAGTAGGGATAGTAAATAAATCTCTTTGGAACTAAACTGAATAAGTTATCGAAGAATATTGAAAGCTAGTCATTATTTAAAGCACTCAAAAGCTGACTGGGTGTATCTACAAAAACAAACAGACAGTCAACGTTGACCCATGGACTGTATCTCAATCAATCGATCGAAAAACAGCAACTGTGCTTTTCGATAGCGTTGAATAATTGAGTGGACATTTATAAGTGGACATCGCAGTTGCTAGTCGGACGTGGATTATATAATATAAGTGGGTTTTAGAATTTAAACTTGTAACCCTTTTTAAGTACAGACGACAAATGGATACAGATTGGGCGCTTTTCCGAAGCTATTATAGACTTTAACGATGAGCAAGCGCACGTCTTTTGCGCCTATGCTAATAAACTATTTTCATTTCATTTCATTTCTTATCGTGTCCAAGTTGAGGCATGTGTGAAAGGGATGCAGATATCTCCTTTGCTGTTTCTCTTTCTATTATATGGCTTATATACCTACAACAATTGAATCCATTCGAAAAACATCATGTTTTCTTGTGTGAAAACCAAACTAAAAAGTATTTCAAATAATTTAAAATGTAGGTACTTATATGTATAAAACAAATGAAATGTCAAAACTATTCTTATATTTTTAATCTTTTTATGAAACTCAATGAAATGTTACAGTTATGATAATACTATAGAACCTTGAATGCTTTCAAGTAGACACTTTTCCTACACTAGTATACTTCATTTTTCTGCTTTAAAGTTGTAATTGTTTTGTCTATACCAGTGTTTCCCAAAGTGGCACAGGGGATAATTTAATCGTTAAGTGGGGTAATTCGAAAATGGACTCGACACAAATTTAATAACCCTTTCGGTCGGGGCCATTTAAATGCAATGCTAGATTTCGGTGCCAAAAATAACGAAAAAAGCAAATTCTTAAATAATTGCGGTAAATAATTATGAGGTATAATTTCGCTTGACGAGACCAAAATACCAACCGGGTGTTTGGTTACATTGGGGGGTTATAAGAATTTTAGAAAGGCTAAGGTGGGGCATGGCATAAAAAAGATTGGGAAACACTGGTCTATACTATGCCTGTATTTACAGTGTCCTGAACTCCTATTAATAGCAAAGTGATCATTGAGAATAATTTAGTAGTAAGCTATTCTTAAATCTCTACCCACTCAGACGTTAGGAGAAGAAGCAGTCAGTATTTTGTTCGGCAAATCGAACCAATAAAAATGCACAAAAGCAATGAATAATTCATAAATTTAAACCCGCTACAAAATTTAAATATGTTTGGAATATCAAGGAAATTTTTGGAATTGATTTCAAATTGGAATCGAGTTCGCAATTGAAATTTTGATTCTCGACGCTACGTAAAACAAAATATTCGTTCAACATGTTAAAGATAATTTTATTGATAGCAATCTCGCAGCCTTATTTACATTCATTGCTATTTTCTGAGATTCCTTATTATAAATCAAAAGGAACAATTTACATATATTCCGAGTTTGCGAACTCCATTACAAGTTTTTGCGTAAAACCAGTCAGTCGAGTACCTCAACAATTGTGAATTATATAGTGCAGCCATTCTCAAAGTGTGTTCCGCGGAACCCTAGGGCTAAAATACTGCAAAAAATACCTACCAAAGAGAGATTATAAGGTTACATTTAAATATTCCAACTAAATATTACATCGCAATATGATTATTCATAAATACATATAAATCAGTTTTTTATAATTATATTAAGGCATTTCCTTCGCCAAAAAAGTTTGAGAACCGCTGATATATTGCAACTTTTTTGGAATTTCATTTCAAATTGTAGTTTTAACACTTTTTTTCACAGGTCTATTTCATCGGTCGATACTACTTTCTGGTTCTGCTCTAAGTTCATGGGCCATAGTTGACGACCCAGTATATTACTCGCTAAAATTAGCCAAGCACATGAATTGTACTGTTCCTGAAGACTTAACCAAAGACCACGAGGTCATAGTCGATTGTCTAAGAGACGCGACAATAGACGAGCTGCTTTCATTTGAAATATCTCCACCGAACTTTTTAACCGCTTTTGGGCCGTCTGTAGACGGAGTTGTAATAAAAACCGACTTCGCTAAAGATTTCTTGACGTCATACCCAACCGGAGACTTTCCGAGCTTCGGTCCGTTGAACAATATGAATCATAATTTTAATATCCATTCGAAGAGGAGCGATAGCGGGAGGAGATTGTTTCAAAATAAATACGATTTGCTATTCGGAGTAGTCACCAGTGAAACGTTGTGGAAATTCTCAGCGCAAGACGTTCAAAATGGAATCGAAGCGGAAAAGAGAGACCGTATGTTGAGGTATATTATTCTGGAGTCAATTTAAATCTTATATTACTGCGATACAGCGTAACTTTCTCTGCCACGTCTATTCCCTTTCACGTGTTATATTTATGAGGGAAACATTACAATGACATTATTCAGAAGGAATATATTATGTATTATTTTACATGTATCTTTTTTTTGCGTTAAAGTTGAAGTGTATCTTGATTTCTTTTATTTTTTATCTTTTTCTTTTATCTGTTTGAATTTGATTGTAATTTTTGTTTATTGTTCTTATACATATATACACTTTTTGTGTTTTAAATACCAAATATTTGTCAGTCGTATTTCCTATAAACATTATACCATATCTAAGAGTAAAAATATAACAGAGTGGATATGAGAGCTTTCTTATATTATACTAGCTTTTACCCGCGGCTTCGCTCGCATTTAAATCATTAAATAAGTATGAGAGATAATTTCAATAGAAATGAATCAATATGATAACTATATTTTCTTGCTTGGCTGGGATTATCAATTTTTAAAAATTACTACCTACAATGATGTTTCCTAACCTCAAAAATTCAAATAGCTTTATACTGCATATATAAAAATGACAGACGGAACTAAAAATAAAAATAGAAAAATTCGAAACAATTGCAACTATAGTCAATTTGAAACTATAGTAAAAAATATATTTTTTTTCAATTAAAAATTATTCTATATTACTTGTAGTACCTCCAAAAATACGTGTACAAAGTTTCATGATGATCGGTTAAGTAGTTGTTGCGTGAAAACGTAACAAACAAACTCACATTCACATTTATAATATTAGTAGGGATCAATGCTTGATGTTAAGCTAGAGTGTGGTCCTTGAGTGGATATAACTGTTACCATGGACAAATGTCCGCATGCAACAGTCGCCTTTATTGTATATATTATAGAATTAGGCATATTGTGGTTGTTAAAAAGAAAGAAAGCTATTATATTGCTGGCTTCATTTTCAGGACTTATGTGAGAAACGCGTACACTTACCATCTCAGTGAAATCTTTTATACAATAGTGAACGAGTACACCGACTGGGAAAGAACGGTAGAGGTTTGTTTTTAATTACGTAGAGTAAGTTTTTATAACTTTTCCTTTGAAAGAAAATAAAAACGTATTTCATTAAATAGTTCCGAATAAGAAGTAAGGAAGAGAGGGGATTATGAATTTGTTATTATTATATTTAAAAAATATATATTGTAGGGGTATTTGCATTTTCTTATATATATTTAGAATATATTATTTTTATGTAAATTATATGAATAAATAGTATTTTTATTTCTATATTTAAAAGGAAAATAAGGAAAAGCTTTAAGACTTTCGCAGGTGAAGTGTTGGTAACACATTTTCTATAATAATATTATGAAACCGAAAATAATTCTTGAGTTCATTTATATCGTAGTGTTTATTTTTGTAAATATTCGACTGTAAAATAATTTAATTTTGAATTAATCAAATTTAAAATTATTTCCTAAGCTATAGCTTAATTCGTTCATGATACAAATAAAAACAAAAGAAATTATCTCAGTATTTTTTGCTCTTATAACAGAATCCACTAAACATGCGAGATGCGACTATAGCAGCACTATCAGATGCCCAATACGTGGCTCCATTGGTACAAAGTGGTGATCTCCTCAGCGGTGGTCCAAAGCCAGCTCCTAATGATGAAGATATTACACCTAGGAGACCGACAAAAACGTTCTTCTACGTCTTTGAGTATCAAACCAAAGAAGGAGTTTATCCACAGGTACTTTTTTACTTACTACTAACGATACTATTGCTACGTTTCTCTCCAATAATAATTAGCCTGTAAAAAAACGAAAGTAGTTTCTTATGTTATATAGTGTAAACTCTACATAACAACACTGAAGTGACTGTGCGTTATAGAGAGTAGTCGTTAAATGAAGAGAAGAAAAAGTTTATTTCAGACAAATGATTTCGACGCTTTAGGGAGTGTCATTAAATCTACGTTAAATGGAGTTTAGACTGTATTGTGTAGTGTGGTTGTAAATGCCCGTAGTAGGTCCTGAGTGATTCTCAATGGAAACAAAAGTTTATTATTAATAAATTATACATGATATATTATAAAACAAAAGTAGGCGTTTGTTTTTTGTTGCGTGTTTCTTTTGTTCTTGTTCTGACCATCAGGGAATCGTATATGTATATTTTATTATAATATTATTGGACTTAAAGAAAAACGATATTTTACAATTATATTTCAGTATATACAAAATTAAAATAAAACGCCAATAGGATCTGGTATAATGTATTTTTCTTGTTTCCAGTTGCTACGAATCTAATTTTCAATTACAAGTAATTCGTTTTCAATAATTTCCGTGCTCTGAATGTTTTATTCGTAATTGGGTGAATTCGAAACAAGGTTAAAATTGTATTTTTGAAAATAAATGTAGGCAAAGGCTGTATTGTTTTTGATATACCTAAATATATGTATACATAGTAGTATAGTACTAGCTGTACCCTGCGCGCGTTACTACGTCACCAACTAAAATGAATTAAGTAGAGATTACACAAAAATTTAACTAATCTTGAGTCATTTTATTGATTTTGTTCATTTGACGACAATATTGTCTGTTCAATGTGAGCTGTCATGACAATATATGAAATTCGTTGGAATGACAGTGGCGCCATCTGTCGAAAATTGGTCGTACCAACTCAGACACCTTCGTGGGCTCATGCGCAACAACTTTGCTAAAGATTATCACATGATCAAATGCATAGTTTGCGATTCTATAAAGGACTCACAGACAAACATTCATTTTTATATATATAAATAGAAGATTAAGGATGCAAAGTAGTGATGTGACTGAATTAATTCATCAGTCATAGTGTTGTCCATTCAGTCGATCTTTGTTCCGGTCTAACAGTAGATATAAAAATATATGATATTTTCTTACCAGAGAATGGGTTCCGTCCACGGAGAAGAATTACCATATATATTCGGGGCGCCAATAGTTGAAGGATTTGGGCATTTCCCACAAAATTATACAAAAACCGAAGTCGCACTTTCTGAGTCTATGATGCTGTATATTTCGAACTTCGCAAGATCTGGGTAAGTTCTATGTTTCTGGTAAAAACAAATGCAATTCCAATTATCTAAGTTTTATTTACATTAATTAAACAAAAGTGTATCTACGAGTATATTAACATTATATTATACAGGCTAAGATTGTCGAGTTTCCTGTGATTTTTTTTTGTTATATGCTTTTTCAAAATCACCGTTGTTTTTGACTATTTGCAGGAGCCAGAAGGTCCCATGTGAAATAAAAATTGTGGGTTTAAAATTTTATATAAATCAATTTCCTTAAAAGCCAGAAGAATTAGATAGTGTCCAATTATACTAAATAATTACAATAAAAACTTTTAAATGCCATTAAAATATTTTGCCTGGTCAGTTAAATATTGAAATTCCAGTGGAATGCAGTCAACCGATAAATTGATTTATTGACTACATTTCCGACGAAACCAGGCACAATTTAATACCAAAATTTCAGCTGTTCTGTGATCTTCAAAATTCTGCTATTAAGGTTTCCAGAACAAATAATTTCTGACGAAAATCTCCGCCAAAACTCTTCGCAAATACATGAAGTAGCTAAAACTAAGTTAAAGCTTTGTAACGTGTAAGCTAAACTTAAAAGGAACGAGTAACTTCAGAGCAAATTTAATATTAAACTTGGTGAATACACTAACAGTTCTATTAGGAACAAGTTTAGGAAGTGTACGCCGACCAAAATTGGTGCGAATACCTTCTATTATTTCCAGAAGCTTATTCAATGCCAACTTGTTATCTTTGCATCGGCGAAACTCTTTAGGTTTCGTCCTCTTATCGCCCGACCGACGTTTGACCGCTATTAGTTTAATAGAGGGCGCTTTAGACTAAAATTGATATTTCGTACACAAGCATCTACGATCTACATCAAAATGTTAAGTAACCAACAATATGTCAACAGAAGGATCGCCGCAAAAAAGTCGTAAAAAATTAAATGTCTCTCTTAAGTAGCTACTTCGTATTTATATTTGTTTATCTCGTTACAGAAACCCTAACGACAACTTTCGACAAGAAGTTTTGCTGCCGGCGTCGAGGGAACGCAATAAATTTCGGAGCATAAATTGGGAAGAATACGACTCGACTCACCAAAAATATTTGGAAATAGGTCAGTGCCACGAGTCATGTCGACTCTATAAACATGTTTACGATCTATGTATTCATCAAATAATATGCTCTCTCTTCATTCGCAGGAATAAAACCACGCGTTAAGAACCATTACAGAGCACACCAACTCTCCGTGTGGTTACGTCTTGTTCCAGAACTTCACCGCGCCGGCATGGAAGACGTTGTGGCGAGACATAACCTATTTAAAAACTATAACGAACAAGATTTATACGAAGGAATTGTGAGACCGGACCCTTTATCCAGAACTGCGACAGAGAGTTCAGATCCTGCTCGACGTCACCATCCCAATGGCTCAGTGTACATGGATAGCGCAGTCACTACCGTCGACACAATATTAGCTACTTGTGTAACATTGTTGCCGCCCGGGAGAGATATACAAACACCGAATTCTACCGACAACACTCTGGCCAATTTCGAGGCCGCGGGCTATGCCGCATACTCTACGGCGCTCAGTGTCACTATAGCCATCGGTTGCTCGCTGCTCATACTAAATGTTTTGATATTCGCTGGCGTTTATTACCAACGGGATAAATCGAGATCCCGAAGCAAATCGCAACAACGTTTTAATGAAAAACATTTCGAAACTATATCGGGGAAACACTCCCATTATCACATGGACCCCACTCACGCTCCTAGTTTAGTGGTGGACATCGAACGACAGAACAGATCTAAGAAGAGTCATATGATGGGAAGTGACCCTCACTTAGTGAATCTCAATTTTAAGGGGCCGTTAGACGGTGGCGCTATGCAGGGACATAAATCTCCGCCGAGTCCGACGCTAAGTATAGACAACATGATGCTACCGACCAAGTTGGGCAGCCGGAACAGCAGCTTTAGACTTCCGCCGAACGTGAGCTACCCTCAAATAACAGGGTACGCGACGATGCCGAAGAATTTGAACCAGTTTAATAACTCACCGCCCTTAACGCAGGAGTTGAGGCAGCAGAAATTCCTACCGCCGAATGGGTCGGCGGGCGCGGGCCAGGGGAGTTCCCCTTCCCACGCGACGCTGCGACGAGGCAAGGCCCACGGCCTCCCACAGGCAGCCATCGACGAGATGAGAGTGTGACGATTAATTCCATCGGAGCATTCCTCGTTCACTCCGCGAGATTGAGGACGTTTCGAGAACTGTTGAAAGTGTCTTAATTTTGAAGCGCACGCGTAGAAAGTGTTTGTGTAAATAGTGGACTGAATTTATTCCGATTTAGGTTACATTATGACTTTTCTGAATCACTGAATAATATCGAATAAAAAGTTTTACGTTACATTTTGGTTTTATTTCCCCGAGTGTTTTTCTTTAGATGGATATTAAAGGATGTAAATTGTGGAGTCAAAAATGAGGGTAGGTCTGTTTAGTATGCGGCGGGTAAAGGAGTAACTCTGGCATAACAGAGTCGTTTGTAAGTAAACCTTAAACGAACATTCTCGTCGGAATGTCTCGCGGTCGACGATAAACAAGTCCATAAAGGGTCCTTTGTTCGGTTCCCTAGCCGGCTATGGGAGAGGCATACGAAATAGGAAGGCAAAAGTACAGTTCATATGTATTACCTCATCTTCATATCTCGTAGCGTTCGCTCGTAGACCAAGATTGAGTCAGATCTTTAAGGACTTAGAAACCATAAATTAGAACGCTCATTTCTTGGCAACGCAGCTCTTTGGAATAAATTCTTTCACTCGAATCGATAGCGTATTATGTTGAGAGACGACTCAGAGAGAAAGTCGTTACATTGACAAATTTAGTTAAGGAGCATTACTCAATTTAAACTTCGATTTTTTTAAATATATAATACTAAAAAAATGTACTGCTATTCGTAGTATAAATAACGTATATAAGGCACCTACCGTTTTTCATCGGTTTCTCTTTAATTACATATTTAAAAATTATATACAAATACTTTATCCCGGTCTGCGATAAAGTCTTTAAAAATATTATATTTAATTCAATTGTTTTATTTATTACACTAGAGGCCCGTCCCGGCTTCGCACGGGTGGAAATTTATTTTTTTTAAATTTAGAATTTTAGAAAAAGCGATGAAAGACATTTTATGGCAATTTTTGGTAACCTTAGATTACATAATCATAGTTTTAGTAAAAACCCTAATTTTTTTTTCTTGTAATTTATATAGCCTATATTGATCAGTGATAATGTAGCATTGAAATGGTGAAAGAATTTTTGAAATCGGTCCAGTAGTTTTTGAGACAATTCGTTACAAACATACAAATCTTTCCTCTTTATAATATCTGCATAGAAGTATAGATATGTTCTTTTAAACTGCCAACGACAAGACATACCAATGTGTTGATCAAAAGATCTAGTAATAATAAGAGTATATAATTTAAAAAGTAAACAATCATATTAAAAATAATGTTAATATAGGTATATTAAAATATTTCAAACTAAATCGTTTATAATTTTCAGTATGTTGAAAGCCTTATTGTTGCACTTAGAAACAATGTAGAGCGCATCATAAAACCGTGAAAAGAACTTAATAAATCCTCCTAAAACCACTTCAGCCATAAATTGTCTAGTTTAATAACTATATACGCTTTACCTTGCATAAAATTATGTAGATATGTATAGGAAACTAAGCGTTTTGAATTTCAATTTTATATATCTCAATTTAGGGTTTTGTTTAAAAATAAAAAAAGCATTTCCTTCACACAGCCAAATAATGTATTTATCCCTTAACATATTATAAAAAATATAAGTATTTATAAAACATATCACCTAGATTAAATATTTTTAGAAAAATTAAATTGCCCATTATATTTTAACCATTAGTTAGATTTTATTTTTTTAATAGGGTGTGACTCCTTCTGTCTCCAGTTTTCGTTTGATTCACTACTTATGGAACATCCTGTATAGATAATTTTAATAAACTTCTAGAGACACGAGTAGAGCTCTAGGTTTAAATATATATATATATATATATATATATATATATATATATATATATATATATACTAGCTGTTGCCAGCGACTTCGTTCGCGTAGTAATGAAGACATAAAGTACTATGAATTTTAAATTTTAACATGAATAAATAGTTATTGTGACATAACTGTAATAGTTAGACATATGTATGGTGTCGCTGACTTTATTGTAGATATTGATGTCCTCGATAAAACTGTTAACCTCGATAATGAAGGATTGTAATGGTAAAATAATTTTTCAAGTCGGTTCAGTAGTTTCGGAGCCTATTCAATACATACAAACAATCAAATGTTTCCTCTTTATTATGTTAGTATAGATATATAATAGACTGGCATATGATCGCACTACACAGACATACCAACGTAAAGAGATGAATTTGTTCGGTCCAAATTGACAGGACATATTCCTCTACGCTTGTAAGGGCACACTAGAAAGATTATTACATAGCAATGACTAATACCAAACATTAGGACAGCGATTCTCAAACTTTTTTGGCGAAGGAAAAAGCCTTAATATAATTATAAAAAACTGATTTATATGTATTTATGAATAATCATATTGCAATGTAATATTTAGTTGGAAAATTTAGATGTAACCTTAGGTTCCCTTTGGTAGGTATTTTTTGCAGTATTTTAGCCCTAGGGTTCCGCGGAACACATTTTGAGAATGGCTGCATTAAAACGTATTAGTTACATAAAGCGAACGCAATAAAATGACGACACTTGAAAGTGGACAAGTTTTATATCTCAAAAGAAAAAAGTGTTCGTTTTTATGGTTTTATTCCCGGGACCCTTCATCAAAAAACTATTTGCTAAATGGAAAGAAGGGGTCGAACGAGGAACCTAACAACTTGGGCGGGCTTCTAGAAGAACCATATAATAAATAAGGGGGGTCTAATATATTTTTACTTTGTAATCATTTTTGTTTGCTATTGATAGTGTTTGCTTTTCATTTATATTAAGGTCTAGACCAGGGGTAGGCAATCCGGCGCCCCTGAACGATTTTTAATGCGCCCTCACTGGACTAATATAAATGTATGATAGCCAGAGCGATTTACTTACTCTTGTCAACGGCGATATACAGCAAGTAGTTAGTTGAGTTTAGAATAGGCATGTGGACAGATTTGTAAAATATGCGCCCTCGGTGA
Organism: Tineola bisselliella; assembly: GCA_028551675.1. Lineage (NCBI taxonomy): Eukaryota > Metazoa > Arthropoda > Insecta > Lepidoptera > Tineidae > Tineola > Tineola bisselliella. Next base: position 29,996 of record JAPWLS010001598.1, read on the forward strand.
TTTTCAAATTTAGTATTGCGCCCTCAAGGACAAACAGGTTGCCGACCCCTGCTCTACACTCTAGAGTAACAAAAATTTATTTAATGAAACTTTTATTGAATATTTTTCTTCACTTATTTGTCATCGAGCTCTAAAAAAATTGTAGTATCATAAAAAAAAATTTACACTAAGTAAAAAAGAATTTCGTTGAATTTAAATTATAAAGCAGATTGGAAAATATAATTTTTATTTGTAAAACCGGATATTTAAATAAGAGCTATTTTGTCTGAGGAAAAAAGAAATTCTAATTAATTTATTCGGTTGTGCTTAAAAACAGAATTAATTGATCAAAAGAAAATTATGTACCCAAAGGACTTTGCCGTCGGGGAGGTTATTTTTGTTTGTCATCTAATATATTAATAATTGATTTTTTTTCGTACAGATCTTTGTTTTTGGTATACATTATCTTTACATTTTTGTTATTGTAATAATTTATTTCAATTAATATTATTATTATTAAAAAACCGGATAAATAAGTAAATAAAACAATCCTGGACATGGCACCGCATCTGGATATTTTTGCCGACAAACTCAGTGCAATAAGTAATGCATGTTTGGCCTTCTGCGAGAAGGTCAATATATTATAGAAAGTGAATTTTTTTTGAGACTGTTTTTGTTTAGCTGTTGACATTGATAGGTTATTATTATTATTTTTTAAGCTATTTAGACTTGACATTTTATTATTAATATTATTATATTTTGTAATTTAACTCCTCCTTGCATGGTGTATTGGAATTAACTGTAAAACCATGCAAGTGACTGTGCTTAAATAAATAAATAAATAAATAATACCTCGTCCTTAATCCCATATGGAAATTATAAAATAATGCATCGTTATTCTATTACGATCACAATTATGTGGGTTTATACTACATACTAGTAAAATCGGATTGATATCAAATCAAGAATCACTCTCTAAGTCCCCTAAAAAGGAATTTTGATTTCCCTTGCAAATTTTGACGGTAGATTAAACAACACCGTGCTCCGTGGCTTCCATTAACACCAATAAAATTTAAACACCTTTCCACGTGCTAATTGATTTTAATAATTGAATTCGCGTTATTGAATCAAGCTACATCAAGCTGCAAATAATTTTTAAATAAACAGAATTTTATTTTTTTTAAAGTCCTTTTAGTATTTTAGATATAACTTAAACGTAATCGCGGAGGTATCGCGGAGGTAATTGTGGTCATTTGACTATTCTAAAAATACTTTGTATAAAGTTTTTAATTAATGCAGAATAAAAGTAAAAATCAAATATAAACTGTTAATTAAATTAAAAATGAAAAATCTTATTCAATATAAAATTCTAGGAAATTCTCTAAAGGTCTGGATAAAATAAATGTTTCTCAATGAAATTAGTTGAGAATTTGCTTCGAAGATAAAATGTTGAAATGGAATTAAACTGAACTATGTATTATAATATAATCTTTTACACTGAGATATTTTTTTTTTCAAATAAAAGGTATATATAAAAAAAGCTATTTGTTTTCTGTACTAAGGTACAAACGACAATCTTTAAATGGATACAGATTGGACTTTGGACTGGAAGAAACAACCATTAGAAAGGGATAACTATACTCTTATCGTGTCGAAATTGAGGCATATGTGAAAGGGATGCAGATATCTCCTGTGCCGTTCACGACATTGCGATCGTTTCTTTTTCTATTGCAAAAACTGTGTCCATTTAAAAATCGCTCAGTGTACACTCACTTATTTATTACAAATAAAAGGAAATTGTTTAAAACCCTAGATATCCTGAATACGTCATTAAGTGCTTTAAGTTTAATTTTCCATTTTGTAAAATAAAATACTAATAGTTCAAATGGTAGAAGATACAAGAAGATATATATTAATAAGCAAATTACAGAAGAAATAATCAGACTGATACTGTTCTGTGCAGAGTAATTAGTTCCACGACTGACCTACCAAACGGACCATGCAGTATGTAGGTAGAGTTAAAAATGTTTTAGATTGGACATATTTATAAAAAAATACTAGTTTTTACCCGCGGCTTCGCCCGCATTTAGGTCATTAAGTATCAGAGATCATTTCAATAGAAATGAATCAATATGATAACTATGAAGAAGAGTATGAATTAAAATCAGTGAGTAAGATCTAAAATAATAAAGTGGCATCTAACCTCAAAAATGACACTTAATCTCAAAATTTCAAATAGTTTTGAACTACATATATAAAAAATGACAGACGAAAATAAAAATAAATATAGAAAAAATCCAAACAGCTGAAACTATAGCCAATTGGAAACTATAGTAATATATTTTTTTTAATAAAAAGTATCCTATGTTACTTCTAGTACCTCCAAAAATATGTGTACAAAGTTTCATGATGATCGGTTAAGTAGTTGTTGCGTGGAAACGTAACAAACAAACTCACATTCACATTTATAACATTGGTAGGAATAATGTAATTTTTTTTAACAGATTTTTGAAATATGAAAATAAAAATAAAATTTTGTCTAATAGCGATTTTGAAATCAAATTATTTTCGCCACAAATAAATGTAATATGTATAAAAAGGAATAAACATGAAATCCCCTCTTTACGTTTAGTTACTCTATAGCACTTCAAGTAACAGAAGGAATCATAGAGCAGGAAGATTGGTCACAAGCAATTTTCTCTGATAAAGGAAAACTGCCGAACTATTACTGGTGTAATGTTCGCCTAATAGGATTATACCACAAATTCAAATATACTTCGTCGTTGACTTACTATTATGTTTTATTCTGACTGTTAAAATGTGTAGGATTATAGTTTTTTGTGTATATTGATAATATTTTAGGTTTTTCAACTGATGGATTTTATTTTTTATGACACATTTTTATTGCTCAATATTTCATCTGTTGAATTCTAGCAATATCTACAGTCATGGGCGTAGCCAGTCATGGGCTCAGGGTGGGGCAGCAGTCTAAAATAATATGTAACTAGCAAAATATACCCGCGGTCTTACCCCGGTTAATTTTTTTTGTGTCGAGTGTGAATTTTCTTACGGATATTAAGTATTGTAGTTAGTACCCAGATTATTAAGTTTTTTAGGTTTGATTAGGTACCTTACAGGTCAGAGCCAGGGTGGGGCAAGAGTCACCGTGGCTACGGCCATGTCTACAGTAGGTAAATGAAACCTATGACATAGCAAGTTTTATATATTTTTTTACATCTTATTAAATAAAGTATTGTGTCCGCCTTTTGAATTTCAGTAAAAAGTAAACTCAATTCTAACAAAAAAAAATCCTCTTGCTATTATACCCGCCGAACAAAAAGCAAATAGACAAAAAAGAAGGACCATTCTCAACAAAACGAGATAAAAGGGGACATAATGAGATACGAACGGTTAAAAAATTAATGTTTGTTCCCCAAAACTGTTGTAGAATGACCCCAAATGACTTGGAATGAGGTTGACATTGTTTCCTTTATAATGAGAATAATATTATCTAGTGGAGTTTTATATTAGACTAGCTGTTGCCCCCGACTTCGTTCGCGTAGTAATGAAGGTATAAAGTTTAATGATGTTTCATATTTCGGAAACCTCCTTAATTTATCCTCCTGTAATTTTTATAGCCTATATTGATCAGCGATAATGTAGCATTCAAATGGTGAAAGTATCGGCATAACGACCGAGTACCTTTTATAGTCATTTCACATTAGAATCATATAAGAACACACGAAAATTTCACATGTTAGACTGCTATTTAAAAAAAAATAACACAATTGTAAATATAAAATTTGGGCAATATGAAAATACTGCCACGTCATTATAAACAAGAACAATTTTAAATAATAAATAACATTTGCAAAAACACGAATCGGTGCAAGCGAGCGAGCCACAAAGCATTGCCGTATATTTCAAAATTCATTTCATGCAGTATTGAAAGTATTGTGGTTGGAGACCGTTTCGATTTAAATATTTTCTGTCAGAGTTTCACTCGTTTTAAATGCAAAATATTATTTCCAGACTCCATGTTTCGACGATTGAACGTAACCCGCTTTTTTACTTAGTACAAACATAAGACTGAATTTTTTTTTAAATTTATTATACTAGCAGTTGCCCGCGACTACGTCTGCGTAATAATGAAGATATAAAGTACTATGAAGTTTAATGATACATAGTATCGCACGCTTTTTTGTTGATATTGATGTCCTCTATAAAACTGTAGTACATCACTTTGCTCTATTGTCAATTATTTCCGCAGCGTACGCAATATAATGATTTGTTTTCACACTTTGGGTTACATTATTGAAGTTTTCATATGGATCCCAAACGTTTTTGAAAATATTATAGAATATTTTCATCAGGGATAATGTAGCAATCTAATGGTGAAAGAATTTTTCAAATTGGTCCAGTAGTTTTTGAGCCTATTTAATACATACAAACAAACAATCAAATGTTTCCTCTTTATTAAATTAGTATAGATACAACAAACAAACAATCAAATGTTCCTCTCTGACCTGTAAGGTACCTGATCAAACCTAAAATCTTAATTATCTAGGTACTAACTATAATACTTAATATCCGTAAGAATGTCCACACTCGATAGTCGTCAGTCGACATAAAAAAAAAATTAACTGGCGTAAGACCGCGGGTATAGTTACATATTATTTTAGACTGCTGCCCCACCCTGAGCCCCTGGCTGGCTACGCCCATGGATACAACGACAATAAAACAAAACACGGTTGTAAATAAGAAAAATCAATTTGTAAAATAAACTGAAGCATTTAATTTCGCAAACTACACGCGTTATCTCTCCTTAACCTTTGAGGGTGACATCAGAGAGTATTATTAAAAAGATCAGCAGGTGAACCAGTCTATACTGTCAAAGCTTTGAAACTAACAACGCATAAATTATACACGAACCGAGGAGAGATGAATTTGCATATTATTACGTGTAAGTTTGTGGTTTAAATTATAAGCGACGCGTATAAGCTTAGCGTATATCCCTTAAAAATCGGATTTTTTATAAAGTTACTAGCTTTTACCTGCGGCTTCGCTCGCATTTAAGTCGTTAAATAAGTACCAGATATTATTTCAATAGAAATGAATCACTATGATCTAACCTAAAAAATTCGAATTGTTTTATACTGCATATATAAAAATGACAGACGGAAATAACAATAAATATAGAAAAATTCCAAACAGCTGAAACTTTAATAAATTAGAAACTATAGTAAAAAATATTTTTTGTTACTAAAAAGTATCCTATGTTACTTCTAGTACCTCCAAAAATATGAGTACAAAGTTTCGTGATGATCGGTTAAGTAGTTGTTGCGTGAAAACGTAACAAACAAGCTCATATTCACATTTACATAGTAGGGAGGATAATTCTCTTAAAAATTGCATTTGATAATCTTAATAGTTCATGTAATTAATTAAAAAAGATTACTTCTAATTAGGTATTAGGTAATAGTTTTAATTACTTATACTTGTACCATACTAATACAACCGCTTCCGCTTACCGCTCCTTCTATGATTTGTACGTAAGATTATAGTTAGTGAAACTCTAGTATGACTGGTTGATAATTTTATCTTTGCTTAACACGGCTTTCGAGTAGATAATACAAGGTTTTCTTGCTGTTTCATGGCGTTTGTTTACTCTGAATATATAATTTTATCTATATATATATATATATATATATATGGCCCATGGCTTAAGGGATAAGCAAATGCTTTAATAACATAAAAATGCATGTTCAAATTCCATCAGTGATAAATCAGTATACACATTATATTAGAAACTATTTCTAAATATATACATATATATATATATATATATATATTGTATATATTTATATAGCAGGTCACAAGCCTGTTTATTGATAGCCACCTGTATACATAAATCTAAATTTGATCATTAGTACATCTTGTTGGAGACCGTCCTACGCGTTTGACCTCTATTCGAGAACCTTCTGGCCCCATTAACTATCGATTCTGCGAGCTACGTTCAGTGAGTCCGTGATGCCTATTCTTCTACGACAGCGGTTCTCAAACTTTTTTGGCGAAGGAAAAAGCCTTAATATAATTATAAAAAACTGATTTATATATATTTATAAATAATCATATTGCAATGTAATATTACGTAATATTTTGATGTAACCTTATAATCTCCCTTTGGTAGTTATTTTTTGCAGTATTTTAGCCCTAGGGTTCCGCGGAACACACTTTGAGAATGGCTGTTCTACGGATCTTATTATTTACTTATGCGATAATTTAGAACGCAATGTCTCCGTAAATAGCTTGATTGTTACGGGTTCGAAGTCTGCCTCTAGAATATTATGTATGCGTTTTTTTAATATATTAAAACTTTTTTTACTTCTTATCACTTTATTATTTATATTTTAGGAATTAAATATGAACTACAAATGTGAACTTAAAAAATAAGAACGTAATATTTATTAAACAAAAAACAATTGAAAAACAAATGAACAACTGACAGCACGTTGAGCGCCAAAATTATCTTAGGTTTAGACATCGAATTCCGTCCGAACAATATATTTGCCGACTCATTAGCATAATATGTAAATAGTAAACGCAATAGCCGAATCAAAATTTATTATAATTTGTAGCATTATCGTGAATAATTAATTTATGAATTATATCTGGTTCAATTTAGTGTGAAAAATACAATAATAATATTATTTAAATTTGCATTAACATGATTAATTTACATTTTGATAAACTAAAACCTGAATGCTGCAGGGTGAGGCACGGCAACCTCCCACATTAAAAAAGATCGCAGTGTCGTCGTCTGCTAGTGTTTCAGACCGGATTAGGGCAACAAGATCTAAACAATATCTGATTGTATATAGTACGTAACCTTTCTGACAAGTACTAGTCTTGATATTTCATATAGTTTTTTTTTAACAAGCCTTTTGAGATGTGGGAGTTTCCCGTGCCCCACCTGTATATTCATAAATCGTCAATTAATATATTTTTAAATGTAATCTATCTTCTTATAATGTAGAAAAAAATATTTAAAAAACAATGCCAATGTACTAATATTAAATCTAATTAATTGTTTCAGGCGTTACTTTGCGGAAACCCATATTAAGGGAAATTATTTAAACTATTTTGCTTATAATTCACGCTACATTACGACTAATTTTTTGTTCTGTGCTTGCTGTTAGTTTAAATGCACATTGAAAAAAAAAATTAGACCACACGTATCCTGATGATGCCACGTGAAGTGGCGAAACGCGTCAAGACAAGTCATTGCATGTTGGTGGAGGTTATTTTCCTTCATCAACCTAATGTAGCGGGAATTATAAGCGAAATAATTTTAACTAATTTCCTTTAGTATTAAATCTGTCATGGTTTGTTATTTAAACTAATTTCATAAAAGATACTAACATTCATTATATAGCCAGGAGATTATAAGGTTACATCTAAATATTCCAACTAAATATTACGTAATATTATTATACATTGCAATATAATTATTTATAAATACATATAAATCAGTTTCTTATATTTATATTAAGGCTTTTTCCTTCGCCAAAAAAGTTTGAGAACCGCTGATATAGCCTAATTAAATAAATAAAACAAAGGAATGAAATAAAGAACGGCAAAATCTAAAATACAGCTAAAGAAACTATTTCAAGGAAGCCAACGGAAAGTCCATTTAGTGGACTCGAGGTCTAGTAAACATTCGAACACTATGCTCCATTACATTATGCAAAATAAACGCGGCGGATGATACGCTAAAGCGCTCCGAATAAAATTTTAAGACCTCCATTTATGCGTTGAAAGACCTTAATAATTTTCTACTCACTACAATGTCGAATTTTGATAGCGTTTTATGGAAATATTTCTGCATGAAAAATCTGAAACATTTCAGCTTATGTTACGTGTAGTTTCTCTCTATTTTGATGCGACATCTATACACTTTTTTTCACGTAAAAAAATTCAATACGTATTTCATTTAAAAATTTATTGAAATATTTTTTACGAGTCTTGCCATAATAGCACCGATATGTAAAATTCAATTTTAGGTATTTTTTATGGAATACAAAATAATTTATAATAGCGATTATTAAAACGCGCGTTTCTCAAGCAAGATGTAAGTGTAGCATATCAGTTAAAACTTCGTAGACACAAACTTTTGTATCAAAGTTTCTTAAAAGCCGTAATGTCGCGGCCGGATGGTCTCATTTTTGAGACACATAAGACCTTTTAGTGTTACGATATTAATGGGTATTTTCCTCTCGAGGACCCATCTTCACTTATAATGTAAAAGTTGGTATTTGTCAAGGGATTTTTAAATTTTGGACAAACGCTTTGCGAAGTGCGACAACATGCCAGAAAACTATAAAAATCTCTCCTCACAGATGAATTATTACTTCTCTAACGATTTCCTATAATTAATCCATGCAGGTAGACTAGACTGATGATGGTTATTAAGCCCAATATGCCCATGAAGTGACCTAGTCACGTTTCAGGATCAGTTTGAAAGTAACCAGGATAACAAGAGAAGTGTGCTCTGTCAATTTGCAACAGAGGTGACTGTTACATGTCGACATGTGTAAATAAAAATGTGGTCATATGCCTTACTACAAAAAAATGATATATTTTGTTGTTTCCTGAAAACAAAATGCTCTCACCCCGAGGTCGATACGTTAATAAAGAAAGCGTTTATTGCTCCCAAAATGCCGTTCACATTTGGGAATCTGGAATGTTACGTGATATGAATTAATAAAGACGGAAACGGTCACTTCTTGTAATTTGAACTGAAGGATTCGGATGAAGTATTGCTTTTATGAGATGGAAGAAACATAAACAAGTGGTATAATTATAAAAAATAATACCAATACCAATGTAACCAGATATACAGACAGATAACCATAACCAATTAAGTCTTGGATTAAAACAATCACTTTAACACTAGAAGTGTCGGGCTGCATACTATACCTTTAAAGACCGCAGCCGTCAATTTTGTTTACTATAAGAATATCGCTGCCGTCACATTGACGTAAAGGAATCTCATATACCACAAATATAATAATGGTTTTTTATATGGATTTAAGCTGACAATAACAAATTAGGAAAAGCAAAAAAATAGGAAAAGAAACAAAAACATAGTTTGTAAAATATTTAAGAATGAAATCGCCGTCCCGTCAAATTGACGGCGTTGGTCTTTCTAGTGTTAAAGTGTAAAACTTCTAAATAACCTTGCAAATTGTACAAGCTAGGTATCTATATCTATACTAATATAATAAAGAGAAAATATTTGTTTGTCTGTATTGAATAGGCTCCGAAGCTACTGGACCGATTTGAAAAATTCTTTCACCATTAGAATCCTACATTATCCCTGATGAACATAGGCTATAGAATATTTTCAAAGATGAAATTTGGCAGGGAGGTAGTTTTATAGTTAGTCCACTAAGAACGGATTTTGCGACAGATGTGTGATAGGCATTTTCTGTTGTCTGAAATATGAAACATCATTAAACTTCATAGTACTTTATATCTTCATTATTACGCAGACGTAGTCGCGGGCAACTGCTAGTTTATTATATTTTTGCGTAATTTAAGAAAAATTAAAAACCTTTACTTTGCATAGGCCTTCATCAGGTTCTTGCACATAGTCAATACAGAGATTTAGGAAAGGTATTCGATGGGGAATAAATCACTAGAAACTTGCTAATCATAGCCTTTTAATAGCTCTACATTCTTGTTTAGCTTTAAATTAAGCATCTTAAGGCTTCTAAGGCTAAATAAGCTAAATATGCTTCCAATTGTGTGGTTTAATATATTAATAATAATTAGTATACGTGAAACACATCAAAACATACGTCAATCCTGACATTTCTTGTTAATGTTAGTGAATCATATTGACTGGGTTACTTCCTATAAAAATAATTATTTAAATTGCTTTTATTTAAAGGCTTCAAATTGTACCTGAAAGTCAAGTGACATAAATTAAAACAGACGAATTGAAATTCGAAGCACTTCCAAAAATTAAGCTGTTAACGCTTCAGATAAAATTATTTTATTGAAAAACAGTTTGGAAACGAATGCAATGTTACAAGTTATAGTTTTCCAACACTAACGAGATAAAATGGCGGAGTTTAAACATGATTTTCTGAAAGAAATAACAATTGAAGATAAGTTTAGCGATATAAATATAATTGGGTATTTGAATTTTTTTTTTTTTGTGATAAATGGAAAGATCATATATAAGTTTTATAACAAAACTATTTTTATTTTATTTTTTTTTGCAATAATTCAAAAGTTATTTTAAAATGAAAATTAATTTTGAATCCGATACCGAAGACACGCCGACAACTCCCGAATACACCCGACCGCGTGTGACGTCATAATGTTAGTTTTCACTCATTACAGTTGATACAGACATAATAAGTATTTTGAAATATTCAATTCTGTTGTCATTGTTGAATACATAAGTTTGTATTGAAATGTCGATCTCAAAAGTTATCGTTCTTGTTTTGTACCATTATGTAGGAACACAACAAAAACAACTCCTGACAAAATGTTTTTAAATGTTCCCCAAGATGAAAAGCGTCGAAATAAATGGTTTCAAGTAGTGCACCGTGATAATCCCAAAACAAAATCGATTTTTTTTGCTGTGAAGATCATTTTGATGTAAGTATTTTTTAACATCATTGTTATTAATTATTATTTATGTAAATATACAAACTAAATAAGTAGAGTTAAGTCAATAATTTTTTTTAACTGGACTCCGAATCATAACCTTTAAAAGCATAGCATTAAAAAAACTTTTTATTGATAATTTAGAGTGCTAAAATAATAAATTCATGTATCTTTATCTAATGATTGGAATTCAATTTGTTATAATTTTAATTTTACGTTTTAGGTTATGTATTTGACTAGAGTAAAATTTAATTTTATGTTATTATGTTATAATGGTTTGCCTTTATAAATCCTTTATCACACATAGCTAATTAAAATCAACTAACAACTCGTTTTTTAGCAATACAATTTCAATATTATTGTCTAGTCATGTGTAACAGCCATAAACGCTGTACTGTTATTAAATAGCTATAACATTATGACGTCACAAGTATGGTGGCCAATCGGGCGCGTTTATAGTCACGTGATTTTTTTTTGAATTTTTTCAATTTTTAATTGATTATAATTAATTGAAAAAAAATGTTTTCAAGTTTTTCGCATTAAATATCAACATTAATAATAATAAAGTTTTAAAATACATAAAAAAATCAATATTTTTTTTTTTTCAAATTCCCAATTGTTCACTTTTTATGTTGTTCTGTTCTATTATAGGTATTATATTTAGAGGAGAAAGATGTTTAATTTGTATTTATTTTAATTGGAACTTAACTCGAATAATAACTGAAGAAACTAATTATAAAAACAGATAAGGGTTTCAGGAACCTACCCGTAATTATACAAGTGTGGCGGTCGATTCTACAAGCCGAAAATACTTATTTAAGAAGATTTGAGGTTTTGACGTTTAGTCTGTCAGTGTCATCTTTCTTGTTTCTTCTTGTCTTTTTATTGCCACAATGCATTGTGATAATTATATTTATAATCCGTAAAAATCCGCAATATTATTTCACATAAGTTTCACTAAACAAGCAAATACATAAATACCCTTCCGTATTACTAATATGTAACTACTATTTCAATTTATTAACATTATATTGTACGGTCTATGATTGGCGAGTTTCTTGTGATTTCTTCTCGTCATATGCCTTTTCGAAATATCGTATTATAGATTGTGACTATGGGTTCTTAGTCCCTTAGGCTCTTGCCTAAATAAATTTTATTAGAAGTGTAGTTAGTATCTATCCCTTTATCACCTTGAGCATGCCGTACTATCCTATAATTACAATTTCATTTAGTTTATATAATAGTAGTCCCTTTTACAAGTTTTAATGTAATTTTGTAGGTAGGCTTTATAAATATATAAAATAAAATAAAGATTTTTGTGTTATATTACGCAGCACCAAGACAAACCGACACTGGTTTATTGGTGCCAACGTAATATCTTGATACAAATTAATTTTAAAAATAAACAATTATAAATTAATGACATTATAAAAAAATGGTGCCTAAAAGAGCCTTGAGCGACCCTATACATACGTCGAATTTGTAAAACCACTTAGTCATTTGGTTAGAGTGGCTGATGAACTTATTTTGAAACAATGTAACCAATTAAGTTGGGGATCGATGGTTGGTTTGCCCTTCAGTGTTTTATAACGCAAAACTAGTTATTTAATGCGTCAAACTTACTAATATGAAGTTGGTTAATGCTTAACTGTAATAAGGGTGTGGTATCATGATAATTTTTTTTTTATTTACTTTTAGTAAATGGACTCCAATAGAGCGCTTTTACTCGTCAATACAAATATAAATATAAATGAAATAAATTTATTAATTTAATAATTATCAATTTCATTTAGCTGCTGTATACTGGCATTGTCTAATTAAATACTAATGTCAAAATAATATATAATAAATCTACAATGATGTAGAAGAATAGCTGCTGTATAGGGGCATCGTCATCCTATTGTATACCTAAGGGTAAACATAAAATGACATAGATTATGTCCAAGCTTTTTTATGAAAAATAAAAATAAAGATAACAAAATATAAAGCGATTCTTGATTTTAGTAACACAAATAGTAGTAGAAGCAAATGGTAGGAGATAGAAAAGATCAGGTAAGAAATAAGCTTTAGGTTGCCATCTGGAGATAGGATAATGTGTAATTCCATTTAACTTCCTAGAGCCAATTACACCGAACCTGTTTTTTAATTGGAATAAAAAACCATTAACGCTAGATAAGCTACTTCATTTTTTTAAAGCAAAAATCGCTTCTCGCTCAGCTTATAAATAACTCGCACCTTACGAAGTGGAACGCCTTGGCTGGTGGCCAGAAGTATGTGAAGCCGACAAATTGATCCCTCAGGCTCCGGATTGTCGTGTTTCTATGCTTTAATGCATCTTTTCGTGTAATTTCTTTAACGAATTGGCATGTCTACTGGGTACACCAAATTGCTGGTAATTGCTTGTGATAATTTTAAACAAGCTGATTCTTTTTTTTAATTACCAATCCCAAGTTTGCATTTTTTCATTTCCTTTTAGATTACTTGTTGTTCAAGAGTGGAGTTAATAATAATAATAATCTATATTTCATTAAATACAAAAGCCCAATATACAATATTGGACTATCTACAGAAATAGTCCTGGGACTGTATTTCTGTAGATAGTGCTCTTCCGTATATTAATACCAAAATGTATTTATATAAAAAAGTAACAAATGTGTGTGTGTGTGTGTGTGTGTGTGTTTGTGTGTTTGCGCGTGCGCTACGTATTAGTAGAGAATTGTATAGAGCTGGAACGGTTCTAAAATAGTGGCAATAACATATTAAAATACAACAATAAAATGTATTGTCTGAAACTATTTCCTTGTCAAGTTTAAGTAAAACTTCGTTTGTAAACAATTCGCTAAAAGGCTCTCAGTTTAATTGCATTTACACAAACAACGCCGTCTAAGAGCAATTTGTCAAAAGAAACTAACATTATTTATCACTGTTACTTTATATTGACATTCGATTGAAATTTATTGTTCGAAATTTACAGCATTTTTTAAGCTATAATGTGCTATGAAGAAATGTTTGAAAATATTGTGTTGGTTTATAGATGCGATTTTTTAAATTTATTTATTTACTTTTAGTAATTGGGCTCCAATAGAGCGCTTTTACTCGTCAATACAAATACAGATATAAATATAAATGAAATAAATTTTTAAAATAAAAATTATAATTTGATTTAGCTGCTGTATACTGGCATTGTCCACTTACATACTAATGTCATAATAATATATAATAAATCTACTATGACGTAGAAGAATAGCTGCTGTATAGGGGCATTGTCATCCTATTATATACCTAAGGGTAAACATAAAATGACATTGGTTATGTCCAAGCTTTTTTATTAGTGAGATATTCATGTAACGTGTAATATGATTTTTGAATAAGTTTGCTTTTTATGACGAATGTCAAACATGGTTACTCCAACATACTTTAACCATATTTAATATAAGTTTTATAAACTGTATGGGTTTTCTAAATTTGAAGTAAATGTGAACATTTATTCATTTATTAAACCTACTTACAAAATTACATTAATGCATTGTATAATAAACTAAATTAAATTTCAATTATGGAATAGGACAGCTTTCCCGATACAATATTGAGTATTAAGAATTAAGGTTTCATGATAATAACAAAATAGTGTAAAGCGCAGTTAAATAGCTATCATGGCGAAAGGGGTTATTTAAATAAAACAAAGCCTTTCAAATATTAGTAATGCCCCGCTTTACGCGAGGGATAATTTCCGGAAAAAATCGCGATAACTGAAATTCCCGCGACCATAGAGAAGTTGAATGACTACATTATGTTTATACGCACTCTTTCGCGTAATTTAATAATAAATTTAAATTTCGCGTTATAGTGAAACCGCACATAACGGGGTCGCGTAAAGCGGGGTGATACTGTAGTTTAATTATATAGATTGGCATTAACGTTACATTGCAATGTAAAGTAATCACGATACGTGTAAATGGAAACAATTTATAGAATCGTGGTTACGTGTTTAGTTATAAAAACATACAAAATATCAATACTCACATTTTATTTAATTCAGTATTATTATTAACGCACATCAAAATAACACCTTCCTGTTTGGTGGTTTTGACCAGACTGCCTTTCTCGTCTGGGTGACAGATATGCGTCTACCCCTTCCAGCCGATAGGGGTCGCCGTATGTCATTACTTAATTAATTCATATTTAAAATCTTAATGAACATTATATCATTTGGTTGCTAACAATAGTTGAAGTGAACAATCAGATGACAGAAAAGCAAAAATACACCTGCTATTACAATATACAGAATGATTCAATGTCGTACATCGCATTGAATAATGAATTGTATTTCCTATCCGGAAGTATTCTTCACATAAATATTATAAACATCGGGTTCATATCAAATGCGTTCCCATTCAAGATTCGCATGTTTTATACCCATAAACAAATATTCCTTTGTTAGGTGCCCTAAACATTGTGCTATAAAAGAAGGAAATATTCTCGCTTTCTTTTGTTAAGCATTTACGTATAGCTGTGTGTGTTCGTACAGTTTAGGATTGTACACATGATGTATTGATATATTTTTTAAGTACTTCAACTCGTGATATTAAGATAAAATGTGATATATGAATGAAGACTACTTGGTTATATGAAGAAATTAACGTCAGCTGACAAGACTATTTTTCAGCGATATATATGGATTTATTTTCAACTAGCTTTTGCCAGCGGCTTCGCTCGCATTAAGAAGTATTATTATTAATTAGGTTTAGTTTGTGTGGCTTTACTTTTGTTTAACGTGTGTTAAGTAGTTATCACCATTCCTGTCGTGGGTCATAATTGAAAACTTGCTCCAGTTATTAACCACATATCTGTCAATTTTTAATTTCAGTTCAATCAGTCGAAAATCTAATAAGATTTATACAAACTTTCATCCCCTATTTTATCCCCTTGGGGGTAGAATTGATCAAAATCCTTTCTTAGCGGATGCCTACGTCATAACATCTACCTGCATGCCAAATTTCAGCCCGATCCGTCCAGTGGTTTGGGCTGTGCGTTGATAGATCACTAAGTCAGTCACCTTTGAGTTTTATATATATAGAGATTAAATTATTAAGAACATAAGCAGAAACGCTACAATATAGTAAGTATTAAAAAAAAAAGTTTCTTAAGTATTGTTTTATATTGAAATTAATCATGTATACAGTGCCTTACAGGTCGTGTTTTAATCTCCTTAGTCGGTCTTACAATAAAGAATCCTTCATCCAGTAAAGCTGTGTTCAGATCACTGCCCATTTCAATATAGTTATAACACAAAGATGAGAAAACTTTTACTATTAAATATTAAACTATAAATAAAATCCGTTTTTCTTCATTACATTTTCTCTTTATTTTCCTCTGGCATTACATACGTCATCCCATTCCTCATTCAAACATACAATCTTATAGAAGTAGATTGCACTTCCAACATCCTTCCTCAATCTACCATACCTTGACAACAACAAGGAATCTTAAAAAAACAAAATAAATGAAAAAAAAAAGAAAACATTACCAATAGAAGTACAAAAACAATAACTATTAGAACCAAAATAATCCAACAAGATAAATCATTAAATTGTATCAATATTAAATTGTCTTATATTTTATTTATTTTATCAAACATGAGATTTTAACAAAGAAAAATATTATTAAAATCATTATCATAGTATTAATTTCTTCACTAGTGAGCAAAGGCATTCCAGTCTCCCTTCATAATCCTAGGTTCTTTGCAGATAGCTTTCACTGCCTTGGCCGGATTATCCGTAACATCTTTTACAATTCAAAATAAAATTAAAAACTTGAATAATTTTCTTTCATAGAGTGCCAAGTTACATTGCAATTTACTAGGTAAGAACCCCATCTATTTAAGACAGTGGTTCCCAATCTTTTTCAATTTTGTCACGGCGCCCTACCCTCAAAACCATTCTCAAAAAAGATACCTGCAAATATTTGTGGTTTCGGATAATGATAGAGGATAGACTCACGGCGTCCCTCTTTGCTTTCTACGGCGCACACTTTGGGAACCACTGATTTAAGAGATTGTTTCTATATGTTCATTATACAGTAATGCCCCGCTTTACGCGAGGGATACGTTCCGGAAAAAAACTGAAATTCCCGCGATTTTAGAGAAGTTGATGACTACATTATGTTTATACGCACTCTTTCGCGTAATGCGGGGAAATTTGAATTTCGCGTTATAGTGAAACCGCTCATATATAAAAGTTTTACTTATAACATAGTCGCAGTAATTAGGTACCTACTACTATAGATAAATGAATGTCTTGCATGTTTTGAGTACAGAAATAAAGAAGCCAAAGTCCGAGACAAAACTGAACTTTAATCATGTATCCACCGTCAAATATAATCACTAGTGGTGGGCATATATCACAGATAGATTTATTTATAAACCTATTCCAAAACACATAGAACACTGTTATTAATCTAGTAGTGAAATTAAAACTATCCCACATTGAGCAAACAATCTTTATTGCAATTTCACCGTCTATTTTCACACTAATCCCTGTCGGTAAATATAACTTTTATTTAACTTACATCGGCTACTCCCACGCAGGCACCCGACGCAAACAAGCACGGGTTGGATAACCGCCCTACAGACGTACTATGACGCTATTTATAAAACTAGGGCTAAGTTCAGGACTGATGTTTGCTGTGTGTAGAAAGTACTCAAATGTACAGAATACACGTTTTTTAGTAGTTTATTAGCCCATTAACACCCACTGTCCTATTTTTAAGACACTATATTCAAATTTTTTTTTAACCTATTAAGAGTTTTATTTTTTATTGTTTCTGATGAAATTCGTATTTTTATACTATTATGTTCCGATTTTATATAGGTACCGTAAAAGAAAACAGTAACCAACTTCAAAGTACATAAAACTGATTCTTAGACTTCTACCAAATATATGTATATAATATAAAAATAAAAACAAAATATAATTTATATCCCCATTGTCATATTTATATAATAGAACAGGCTGACTCAACATTAAAAAATTTTTTTTAAATTTTTTTTTGTCATATTATTTTTTCTTAACGTATTATGAAGTTAATTTAAAGATTTCATCAAAAAATTCCAATGTTTTCGACGCTTGGGAAATAATGGGTTATATGTATATTGGCACTTAAAAATAGATTTCGATCCCAGAAACACCACTTAACTGACTCATACGTAAAGGACATTTTACGTGAACACTTCTTAAACTAAAATACACGCTGAAACTAATAAAAAAGCGCTAGTTGATGTTCCATTGATTGTTGTTCGACGCTTTCTTGATCACGTGATTCAATTGTTTTATTCAGCAGTACTATAAACGAAAAACAAAAGAAATTATTTTTGTTTACAACATTTTGTTAACAACATTAGCAGTACACTTAACTGAAGAGTAATTACTGGCTAACAGATGTAAAATCAATTTTATATGTGTTGCGGTTAGTAGTGCACTCAATAATTCACGATTCTATTCCAGTGGAACATAATTTATTGAATAGAACCTATTTGCTTTTGTTTAATTAATGATTTCAGATAGATTATTGGTGTTGTGGCCGCGGTTTTCAAATGGATACAGTTTTTGTAGGTATATAAGCGATAGAAGAAGAAAAGATTGTGAACGACAAAGGAGATATGCGCATCCCTTTCACACATGCCTCAACTTAGACACGATAAGAATATTGTTATCCCTTTTTAATGTTTATTTCTTCAAGTTCAAAGTCTAATGTGTAACCATTTGAAGTTTATCAAACTAATTCAATAATTTAGTGCGGCTCTTAAAATAACATTCATAAATATTGTCAATTCTAAAAGCCATTCAGAATTTTAAAAGCTTTCCCCACCACTATACTATTCCATTTTCAAACAAAGGTCGCGTTCATTGCCATATAAATTTACCTAGAAATATAGTGGTATTTCCAGTGCGGGTCGTGAACCAAACCAGTTTAACGAGACGTATGGGAAAAAGTATTGCCTACCCACTATACATCTTGCCTATTTACATCGAAGCCAATATAGTATAAATTGAATTTGTACAATTATAGAAACATTAATTATAATATGCTATGTTACACATAAACATTACGGTATATAGTCATATTAATTTACGAGGTATTTTAGAACGTTAGAAAGCTGGCTAGATAGGTAAATATCGATTGAATGAAACAAGCAGAGAAATGAATAAAATAAAAGAAAAACAAAACACATTCGATTGTCTGCATCGAGATATAAAATGTGAAAGAATTCTCATACAAACTTCAAATAGTATAGACTTTTATTGACCATACATTGGGTGTATCAAATCTCAGCCACTTTAAGAATTGTCCACGATCATTCTCGATTCATCCGGATGAATTTAACAATAGAAAAAACACATTTAACAAAGAATATATTACTGCTAAAAAACGCCATAAAATAAAGTTTTTTTTTAATATATAAGCGGTAATAATAGTAAAATAAATAAAATAACGAGCCCTTTTAAAAGTTTTATACTTCCATAATAGTGAAGTTTAACGATATCGTTATAGTTTTATAACGTCATTGAAATCTCATAGTGAAATTATAACATGAAATTCGGATGAATTTTCAGTCGTACAAGAACATTACACAGCACATATCTGAACGCGATCTTTGGTATATGGGCGTCGTAAAAACGTTCGGTGTTCAGAATTTCAGCGTTTGATACTATAAAAATACCGTACACTTTTATGCGGTAAGTACAGTCAGACAAAACAGACGTAATAATTAAGCCAATTATTATTGTAATAAAACGAAATATTCTTGTTAGAATTTTCTAACAAGGAATTCACAATAATGATATTATAATATCTCCAAAGAAAATTTAAGAAATACCTCTCAAACACATATCAAAGCAAGGTCAAAAAGAATAAGTTATTTGGCTACAAAGCCTTATGAAATGTATTCATTCAAATTCCTTTGATGTATCAATCAGAGTCCATCGTAACAAACCCTAACCAATCATTTTTCAAAACCAATTCTCGAATCAACCATATTCTTCATAATTTGCTACACATATAAAAATAAACCGCGGTTTCAAATACTACTATATAATTAATAATACTCTTATAATTGTTAACCTCTTAGACAATAAAATCAAACCAATCCTTATCCGATTCAAATGACTTACAGAGGTAATTTAAAGCAGGCTCAATTCTTTGGGGAAAAGAAAAGGAAATATCCAATTATATGGAAAGAATTACCGTGTCATATTTGAAGTAATGTTAAGATTTATTGGGCGACCGGCAACGTTTTAGCTGGGCCGGAAGAGAAACCATATTAGTACGTGACATGAGCAACAATGAGGAACGTACGATACGAAACATAATTAAAAGCACGCGGTTTTGTTCAGCTACATTCGTCGTATGTTTTTTTTTTATTCCATGTTCAAATTCCGAAACTATTCTTGTTATCGTTTGTAAAATACATCGTAAACATTTGTTTAAACGGATTCATTTGTTTTTTGCTAAGATAACGATGTTAATGTATTTATTTGTCAAACGGTGCAAATAATACTAACTCTCTAAACTCAACAATTTAAATTACACAATAGTATTATTTAGGAACTATTCGCTTCGTACAAAATAGTATTATACGAAATAAATGTATACAAGGGATTGCGTACATTGGTTCTTAAAGATCACATGATGAGATGATTTTTAAATTACTTGCTATAAGCTCACATCAGAGCTACTGTTCATCTACATTGGATTGTACAGTCAGAAACTTGCTAAATTAGAATATAAGCGATTATTTCTCCAACTGTACATAATAAAATAGACAACAATAACAAATTACCCAAGATATTGTAATTAATATATAAAGTAATTTTCAGTGAAGCGAGGACAAACACGTCGTTACGTGACAAGAAACAAAATGTACCGAAATAAGGTGAATATAGGATAATTAAGAATAAGTTGAGGTCTCGGGCTTTATTGCCTTTTTGTTGTTGTTGTTATTTTACTTGAATTGATTCTTATTTAACTATTGCTACGACAATCTTTAAATGGATACAGATTGGACTTTAGACTGGAAGAAACAATCATTAGAAAGGGATAACTATATTCTTATTTGTCGAAGTTGAGGCATGTGTGAAAGGGATGCAGATATCTCCTTTGCCATTCACAACACTGCGATCGTTTCTCTTTCTGTCACTTATATACCTACAAAACTGTATCCATTTGAAAATCGCTGTATGTGCGATTGTGTTAGTACGAATGATATTAATCTATATCTTCTATGATTCTTACAACTTATTTGGCATCTTTCGTAACGATAATTTCCGTCATCATAGCTTTAAGCTAAGTATTAATTTTTATTTGATTTATTTTAAAACGAAATGTCAAAGGGTCGCGTTCCAATATCAACATTTTCCAGAACATTAATCTGTCACTAGTGAAAGATTCACAATGTCCGAGCGAAACCTTCCGATATGATATCAATTATATGATACCAGATATTGCACGGTTATCGAGGCATAAATTTTATGAAGGTCGAACCGACAGTAAAAAGAGGAATTAACAGGTTATATTAGATATGATTCAGCAGTCGAATACGTATATATGATGGTTGCAGATTCAATTATTGAGCTATTTGAAATTTAAAAAAAATAAAGATTAGACTTAGATATGTGGCGGTCGATTCTACAAGCCGAAAATACTTATTTAAGAAGATTTGAGGTTTTGACGTTTAGTCTGTCAGTGTCATCTTTCTTGTTTCTTCTTGTCTTTTTATTGCCACAATGCATTGTGATAATTATATTTCTAAATCCATTTTAATCAGCAATATTATTTCACATCAGTTTCGCTAAAGATAAATACGACATAGACTGTTAGAAAGATAGTGACAAATTGGTCAGAGACGTAAGTTTGAAATTGTCGAAAGTCGAAAAAGGCAGGTCAAAAAATACGGACATTTGTTTTATTTAATTTTCAATTGTTTTTCTTTAATAAATAAGTTTATGAAGTATTTCCAAAATACAAGGATTAAATACAAGGTAACATTGATACTGATCCAGGCGTAAAAAGGGGAATTATCGGGCTGTAGTAAAATTACCCCTATAAATTATTACGATTAGGAGAGGCTAACGTAAACGAGCCATTTTGGCAGTAAAATTCAATTCAACTGGCTCATTAAGGCGAATTATAATGGACGTTATTGATTGTTAAATTGGGATATTGTTTCATTTGATTGTTCTATTTTATTTGTCATATATATGTATATATGGCTTACTTAATTCCTGAAACCTATACGTAACATTCGTACATTTGATCCAATATAGAGTTCTATATTATTACGTGTTCCATACTATTAACTTTTGCATTTTTATTTTTTAGAGTTCCATATATGGGGCGGGGCATTCTTTTACAAACCGAACACCTTTCTGACCGACACATTTTTGATTTGACTGAAACTTTTTTTACGGGTTCTATAAAAAAAAGAGACCCGTATTTTTTACTTTTCACAATATTTTAGACCCCAGCCAGGATTGAAAGTTCGCGATTTTGATAATTTTGGGTTTGGGGAGTAGTTTTCAAATATTCACAACTCCGTTCTATTTGTGATACAGACGGGTTTTTCTATCATTTTAAAGGTAAAAGAACAATGTCTATTGGAGTCTACTAGAGTGGACTCCAGATTTCGGGGTAGACAAAGGCGACATCTTTGGTGGGACAAGCTTGATACATAGAACCAGTATTGAAAAAATCTCGCTGTAGAAGGTAG
Source organism: Tineola bisselliella (assembly GCA_028551675.1). Taxonomy (NCBI): domain Eukaryota; kingdom Metazoa; phylum Arthropoda; class Insecta; order Lepidoptera; family Tineidae; genus Tineola; species Tineola bisselliella. Next base: position 52,422 of record JAPWLS010001598.1, read on the forward strand.
AAAGGCAGAAGGAAGGCAATTAATAATAAGAATAATAATAATTTTAAAAAATTGAACTTTCTTGACTTTATACCTAGAGCAGCGGTTCTCAAACTTTTTTGGCGAAGGAAAAAGCCTTAATATAATTATAAAAAACTGATTTATATGTATTTATGAATAATCATATTGCAATGTAATATTACGTAATATTTATTTGGATTATTTAGATGTAACCTTATAATCTCCCTTTGGTAGGTATTTTTTGCAGTATTTTAGCCCTAGGGTTCCGCGGAACACACTTTGAGAATGGCTGACCTAGAGAATTTAGAATTATGATAGTATGGATATATTTAAGCATATAGTGGATATTTATTAAAGAATTCCGTTGAATAAGTAGAGACCTTTTCACGTCATGTTCAAACCTTACGTTCCGTATCCCATCTCAGTATTGTCACCGACAAATTTCAGACCTCTATCAACCTTCTCTACGTGCGCGGGATGAAGATGGGCTCCAATAGCCAGTCAGGCACGATGGAATAAGTAAATATCGATTTCTGACACGAATTCAATGCATTTGGGAAATTATACTTTGAAAATATCCGTGTTTCCATTTCAAACGGTGTTGCTGTCATATCTTGTGTTTTATTAAAATAATTGCAATTATTACCCATAAAATGGGAAATGTAGTGATGATTTACTGGCAACATTGGATTTAAAATACGAGTATGTCATCAACTTTATGTATGCTATAACAAAACACAAGTTCGAAATTACTATTTTTTTTCTTATCGATATATAAGGGGCCATTCAAGTATTACGTAAGATTTTTTACAATTATTTACCCCCCCTTTCCCCTTGTCAGCAAAAGTAAGCAAACCTCTTCCCCCCCCCCCATGCTTACGTAATTATTGGTACCTATATGCATTTTTCTTTTAATGTATTCTTTTTTTTTACTCATATAATTGCTGACGTAATCACGATATCGACCCCCCCACCCACCATGTCATCAAAAATAAGCAAAACAAAGACTCCCCCGCCCCCCTCAAGCGCTTACGTAATACTTGAATGACCCCTAACATATTTTACTAACACTAATTAACTATTATTTTGACACAGCACAAATATAAATGAAATACAAAATATATGTCGTTTATTTACGATTTTAGTGAATTATTCAATGAATATGTTCTATACAAAGAGTGAGTGAGTGAGTTATATAACGGTTCTACTATAGCTTGTTAATAAATACATACGATGAGATTGCAATTTTTAGTTTCTCCGTGTGCGAATTAACAAGCTTGTGTAAGTGATTAAATAACATATTTAAATGTACTATATATCCCTACTACCTACTAATATTATAAATGTGAATGTGAGTTTGTTTGTTACGTTTTCACGCAACAACTACTCAACCGATCATCATGAAACTTTGTACACATATTTTTGGAGGTACTAGAAGTAACATAGGATACTTTTTATTACAATAATAATATTTTTTTACTATAGTTTCCAACTGACTATAGCTTCAGCTGTTTGGAATCATATTGATTTATTTCTATTGAAATGATCTCTGATACTTATTTAATGACTTAAATGCGTATATGTATATACTAAGCGGCTTCGCCGCGAGTATTATTATTAATTAGGTTTAGTTTGTGTGGCTTTACTTTTGTTTAACTAGTTATCACCATGTATATACTATAAAAATGACACCTAACCTCAAAAATTCAAATAGTATTATACTGCACAAATGCAATCCAAAATATGCCAAGAAAAGAACAGCCAAAATCGTCAAATATAATCCGCTAGAAATATTTAAGTATAGTATGTACTATTAGATACGGCGGCCACTCATCATCGAGTATATGTAACTCAGTGAAA
>JAPWLS010002007.1:0-77177 GCA_028551675.1 Tineola bisselliella
CTTCAGGAGTTCTGTCTGCGTGTAACTACTTTCAACAATTCTTCAGTGGTTTTCACCACATATGTATTTATCATCTATGGATTCTTCAACGGCCATCAATATAATCAACAATTATATTTTATTTCTGCATCGAGGATTAGTTATTTTCTCCACAGCTTATTCTGCTATTATCGTATCCGAATAAGGATACAATACATCTATTATTATTCTTCATACAAGGATTTTATTTACGGGATATAGGTCACGTCCGATTGAGGACACATCTTCACACATTCTGTTATCTCCATACAGGTTGTTTCTTTTGTTCTCTCTTTTCTAGATCGGTAGGGCCCATAACCTGATCACTAGATCAACCGCTCGTTCCCCTTTTAGCTTAGAAGATTTTGCAATGGCTTCTGTTGGACCTTGTCGAAGGATTTCGTCTCCTTCTTCTAAGACAAAGGTGGTGGGGCTGTAGGTTGGAAGGGAGGCCCCAGTTCGTCGACGATTCACTCAAAATGAGTAATCCATTTTATAGAAAGGCTGACATTAAATTGAGTTCCTTCTCGTATTCATTTTTAATCGTTTCGTGTAAAATTCGTGCGGTTCGTACTACTACTCGTATTCGTTATACATTAAATTCGCGTGGCCCATATGTTATTAATCGCGAGTGATAGTGTGTTCGAGATCATCCGCAGGACGGCGTGTACGAGGCGGCGGTACAGAGCTAAGTTGCATGTTTAGTTACTTATTTGTATTACGAATTTTGATTTATGAATTTTCTCTTTGTGTGCACATTTTCAGGTGATTACTATAACTGTACTTTCTGTCTCTCTTTCTATGAATTCTTACTATAACATTTAATTCTATAAATTACACAACGTAGCGGTCCATATTTAATTTGACAATCACAACGTAGAGGTTCTGCCACTCTAAACTAGACGATCACGATCATAAATCATTGGCCAATATTAGTTAAATAAGTACTATATTATTAAGGGATGAATTTCCATATAGGCGAGAGGAAAATTCAAAGGGGTAGAGGGTTGCTAGGTAGGTACATGACCATCTTCACTTGTTCATTCGAATTGAACACGGGGGGGAGTGTCACAGTAGGTAGAACAAATTTGAATAAAATGAAAAATAATGGAAAACAATAAAAAAAAACCATAAGATTTATCGTGTTTTTAATTAATTTATCTAAAACATAAAATAAAAAACAATTATCACTACTTTTCACGTAGAGTTAGTTAACAGTTTGGTATAATTCCCCCATCCACGTTTCAAAGATGATAAATCAGGACTGATGATTCACCATTATTTATACATGTAGTTAGTACATTATCTAATACTGAATTTATTTTTGTAACTCTGAAGCGAAATTTGTATTGAATAAAATCGTTTTATACATGAATACATTTTAAAGTAAATAGCTAATAATTTGGTTTAGAAAAGCTAAATATTGATACAAACACTTTGATTTTTGTTAACGAGTCGAGTGCTCTTAATGTTGTGATAAAAGTATCAGCTGTCAACTTGTGACCTTGATTGACACACGTTTGTACTATGCGCTAGGAGTACGTACACTCATTGGATGACTTTTTGTTACTAGGCCGTCTCACATTTTTGTCACCATTTGTCAAAGTGACGGTGAGCTAGGAGGTCTAAAAACTAAAACACTAAAGTCTAAAAAACGATACCTTAATTAATTTTTGTTCATGCCGTAAATCATTGCCAATAGACGTTAAAAGTATTTTGTTGTTGTCGTCGACAGAAAAGAGGTTGCGGCGGCGATGTTAATAGTGTATATAATTTTATAAATAAATCTGTCAATTTGAATTTGGAATAGAAGAAAAGAGGAACGTGAGGGACGGGCGAATGGAGATTTGGATGTTAGTTGCGAATGGGAACGGATGTGTGTGCTTAGATTATAAGAGATTGGTAATATAGTGTAAATGCAATTTAAAGAGTTTTCATTGATACACTTCACTTGTTCTTTTGGCTACATTGTTGTTACAACATAAACATATTGAACTATCAAATGTTTTAAAAATAACATCACAATAAAAGCATCATTTCTCTTTATTAAAGCATGCTGATGTCGACCCTTCACTCAAACTCACTAATAAGATTGATCGCCTGTCATAAGATCTTTCCAAATATCCCCTCCATGATACGTTCCACCATTTTCAAAAAACTCGAAACGGTCCGATTTAGCATAAGTTTTTTTCTCTGACACGAGGAATGCCATTTCCATTATTTTCAACGTAGTAATATTAATAATAAAATGTTTGAATTGAAGTACCTCGCGTTTTATATAACAATAATAAAACTTCATACATTAATAAAAGATCTTTACTGATTATCTTGTCGACGTTTTATATGATTAGGTACGAATAATTAAGGTATGATAATATAATATTATGAAGGATTTACATGCCGCAATATTATCTATAGAAATACCAATGCGACGCATTATCGATACCAAAATTTCACATTTCAAACTTTTATTATATGCATGCATTATTGTATATTTGGAATGATAACACATAACCTTTTTAAAGATTATATTATCCCAAGATTCATGCAAGCCGCTTGTTTTAGGTATCTTAATTATTACTGATTCATACCCAAATAGGACTTAAGAACGATAAAAAATTAAAACCAATATAAAAGATAAAAATAAAGGATAATTAAAAAAAAAGTCATATAGTGCTGTTGATTTGAACACCGGTTTTGTAAATAATTTATTCAAACATTGTCCGAATATATTCGAAAATGTAAAATTAATCCGCGAGCAATAATTATTTTGAATTTAAAATTATGATAATACTTGTCTCACCTGTAATTATTTATTTCTAATAATTAATTAAAACTACTATCGCAAAACTCAAACAAAAACATGTGAACGACCGACGCTCTCGAACGTAGGTTAATAACTAAATGAAATACTGATTACTTATTTGCTTACTAGGTACTTATAGAATACGTATGAGTTTTCAATGACAATTTATAATATTTGTACTATTATTGTACCAGCTATTTAACGTGACAATAATAAAAATCTATAACATTATTACATATACAATTTTAAATATTCTTCTATTTATCACGAATATGTATTAGATATTGTCTTTTCTATAAAACAAATAGATGTATTAAATGTTGTAGCACTATAATAATAAACAATTGACATTTTGACGCGCGCCATTTTAAAGTTACCGCTCTTTTTCACTGTCACACATAGTTTTAAGTTGGCTATTCTGCTATAGTGTTGTATATCTTTCTACTTGTTTGAATATCGAAAATATCTTGTTAAGCGTCATTAAAAATGTATGCAATTTCTTTTCTACGTAATAATACTGAATAAAATTATACTTTAATATAATGTTTAACATTTATATATTAAAAGTAACTGACTGATTTCCATTTGAAGTTTTTATTAGTTAAGTATAAAAAAGGAACGCAACACTAGTACACCCCGGTCGGCCGTCGAGCGGGTGGTGTTTGTTACGTTTTGCTCTGATTTTTTGAAGTTATTTTGCATAATTTAATTAAATAAGTTATATTTAAAATATTGATGTTGTTTAGTAGTTAATCAAATCAATTTAAATTACAAATTTGTACACGTTTTAAAATTATTTGGTATATTTACAAGTCTTATTACATCCAACAAGTTGTTAAAAAGTGAAATTTTTCTACTTTTTTTAAATTAAATTTTGTGGTTGTTTATCAATGACCTACGTATAAAACATCAAGTGAATTCTTAAAACTTTATGGGATACATATTAACTGTAAGTATTTAATTTATATTATTCCTTTTTCATTTGAAAGTTTTCGAATCTCGGTTATTAAAACTTTCGAGCGTGATAAAAAGCGGTGACTGTAAAATTAATTACAACGCTTCTTACTACATTTATTACCTTTTTTTTTATTTAATAAAACATTTTTTTTAGAAAAAAATAATTAGTGTTAGCTAAATAGCAGATATACAACGAAGTACTCCATAACTGTGTACTTATTAATTCAAGTAAAGGCTGATTTTAAACACCATTGTTTCACCTCCATTCTTATGTATGCGTGCACACACATTAATTCTTCTGTCCACATAGATTCAGCTTTCACAATTTCGTATTTAAAATAAGTACAATTGAACCATTTAATTTGAATTGTTCAGGAATGTTTGCATATAACAACATATGAAATTTTTTTATTTTTATTTATTTATTTCTATTGATAGCCCAGCATATGATCAAACTCCGCCTGATGTTAAGCTAGAGTGTGGTCCATGAGCATAGACAACTGTTACCACAGACAGATGTCCTTGTGCAACAGTCGACTCCACTATGCTGGCTTGAGGAGACAAATGTGCTCTGTCCAAATTAACAGGGCACACTCCTCTCGTTATATATGTAGACATACAAAATACTCTGACTCCAAATTGGAATACTACTAGATATTATTGCACGATGAGCTTGAGGGAAAATTAATATATTGAGGCATATTTGATTCGGCCGAGAGTTGAACTTTGGACTTCTACGTAACAGACTAGCATAGTAACCACCGTTGGAAACCTTCACAGCATTTAATGTGAATTGATTCTGGCAACTTTTAAATATTTATACTTGTAATTGAATATTTTTTGGATACGTTATAACACTTTATTTTAAAAATGGTGTATTCAAATATGACTTAGATTTGACCTTGTCTCCCGTAAGACATGCTTAGTGCTTGCTTTTAACAATGACTAAATGACAGTTTCAACCAGTATTGTCTTGTTATAAAAATACACATCCTCATTAGTTATTGTAATTAACCAAAGCAATTTCAAATAATAGTAATTTCCAACTGGAAGTAACATGTTTACTATCACCGGAAAATGTATTCATCAAAAAATCACAGTTGAACATAATTTATAACTTTTCATCTGAAGACTAATCCCAAACAATTCCGCACTATAAGTAAGTATAATAATAATCCTGAAACAAATTTTTATTTTTATTAATAACATTTTCTTTTGAATAGGAGTTGATTTCGAGACCTTTTTATAGCATATATATGTGCTAACCTCTATACTATAAAATATTAGTGTTTTGTTTTTACTGAATTTCTGTGCTTTTCTATTAATCCTATTAACCATCAATTTGTCCCTGCCAAGCTCAATAAAGAAGATTTTTTGGCTTTGTTAATATTTGGGCTTTGTAGTTGAAGCATAATCATTTTGTTGTTGTCATGTGAGCGTACTGACTGCTCATGATGTCATAACATCTGGATATTACAATTAAACCGCAGATAACAAATTAATATAGGCACTTTAAAATTTATTGCATGTGTATTGATTGTAGCAATGGAATTCGGCTTATTTGCAAAGGAAACTCAATACTGGATTCATTGTTCCATTCATTCATTTAAAATTGTATTTATCTAAGTTTATTCAATAAATCTATTGGTTGGTGAGCCACTTCTAAATTTAATTATTCCCACGTTCCTTTACAATTGGTAGTTTTATTTGTACTTTTGTAGGAGTTTATTGTCATAGAGATAATTAATTTACGTTAAATATTAAGGTCACCCACTGGGATATGACGTAATTTCTTTTGTACACCAGCTTGGGTATTATTGGTATGTAGGTATATGTATGTTTTTGGGTTTGTAGTTTTCTAGAATCATTGATGCTGCAGCCTAGTTTGATTTCAATTCTTTAGTTATTTTTATTTAATGGGTGGTTTTTGAGTAAAATTCCTACAGAAAACAAATGACACGCTTGCCTGCTTTTATTTAGTTCCAAATAAAATTGCACTTAAAATCCTTGTAGCATTTAAAACAATACAATATAAAAAATATACTTAATATCTTTAGTGTTATTTGTTTCCGTTATGTCAATACTGATATCATTGATTAAAAATTTGTGAGTCAATACACTCATTATGATAATCTGTAGTTTTTATTTTGTTGAAATAAATATATATAATAACAAAGTAATTAGTTGTTTACGTTATTTATTTTTTGCTGTCTGTAGCTGATAATTCAGTTACTATATTATTGCTTAGTGCTTACTACGATCAATTTAATGCGCATAATTTGAGACCGCTTTTTAAAATAAGCACATTATGTGAAAAATATTGAATGGGAATTTTATTGTACCTATGTATTTGCGACATTATTTTGTGGAAATTTTCCATTATATAAATTTGTGTTTCTTTCGCAAATATTCTGAATAGATCGTATCAAAGTGAAAAGCAAAAATAAATAGAGAAAGTGTGTTTGCTTTTGTCAGAGTATGCCACTCACAAAAGTTGATTATAAGGTAGTCGCATTTTTAAAGTAGACTAAAGTATGTGTCGCGATGGCTGCAAAGCCTTCGAAACTTCGAATTAAAAATGATAAAAACAGGTGCCATAATAAGTCCAATGATTTTTTTTCTATTTAATAAAAACTAGAGATAATTGGCATATTACAAACTTTTCAATTTATGTAAAAAAGTAGAAATAACGGTTTTAATTAAGGGTGCCACTATAAAAATAATTAAAGATTAAAATCGGGAAGTTTATGGTGTCTAGACTTCTCAATGACACTAAAGTTTGAATGGAATTTTAACATTCAAAAACCATCTCTGACGGGCGACAAAGTTCGTGTTAGGAACGAAGCTTAAAAATAGTTGCTTTATGATAAATTTAATACAACGAAAAGTGAAGACGGAGCACGATGACTTCATTTATTTATGGGGCCATCACAGGCATTTATTTATTTTACATTCCAGTATAACAATAGTAGACATGCGATGATCAAATAAAACATTAAATTCATTTGTATCAGATGTTTGCGTTGTACCGCGCTGTAGTTGTGGAACTATGGGAAGCGTGTCTATTTCCTAATTGTTTTTTTACTTGCCAATTAAACAATTCAGTCACATGACAATAGTTTAGCTTAAATAGACTGTGTGTCGCCTAACGACATAATTCTATTTTAAAGGTGACCTGCAAACAATTTGCTGATTAATATCTTAAGTGTTTTGCATGGATGCAATAGTCCGTAATCACTCGATTTTCAATATTACAGATTTTTCGATAATACAACATTTGATATAATATAAATAAAATAAAAATGTTTCCACGGTGATAATGATAAAAAACTTGTGAATGATAAGGCAGTTTTTTTGTGTTGAATTGAAAAATGTAGTTGGACCTTGTACAAATAGGTTTGCCATATGACCTAAAAACGCCACAAAATTTAATATAATATAGAACGTAAATAATGAAATTTAACCACCGAGTTAAATATACAAAAGTTTTATGCATACTATTTTCTATAAAATAAATCTATTGATAAGAGAATAGAATAGAAATATTTTATCTGTCTAGTTACACACTTCTCTAGTTTATATAACTCAATGCATTAAGTAGAGTAGGCTAAGGTATGAATAATTATGCTTTATATAGGTATTAATACACTATTCGCTAAATAATTCTATCTTGCAAACACATTAACTTGTTATAAATATTCGGTAACCAATTGAAATACTCTTAAGTAATTTGACCTAATATATAGTATCAAACAAAATACTTCTTATTCTGATTTTATAGAAGCATCCTCAAGTAATTTGCGTGCATGGGAAAGTAATTGGTGTGTGTTCGTTTTTACTCAATTGTTTTTCCCTTTGTTGCATGAATCTTAATTATTCAATAAGATTGTGTATAATGTGGGTCGGCTCCCTGTCTACCCCACATTTTTTATAAACAATAAACGTTACTGTGTAACAAAAAAATCTTTATCTATGAAAAAAATGTGTCAAGTTGTTGTAAATTATCGCTATTTCTATTATCAATTTATTGAAAGTTATATTTTATAATACTTAATTACGTTATTGATAATTATAAGATGTGCACTAAATTTCAATATCAGTGTTTATTTAAAAGACAATATTGTAAAATATAATTCATTATAATGTCGATTGTTTTTTTTTTAGATATTGCGTATTAAAACTAAAATCTGTGCATTTACGGTTGATTAATTTTAAATGTTATTAGTTAAATTGGGTAAATTTTGTGCATATTAACTTCGGGTTCGGATGTAGGCGATCGACCTTCACTTTACGAAATCCGTTGACCTTCAGATCCTTAAATATCCGAAAATAATCATTATTATAAGTTGGGCCTTTATGCGATGAATAAAAAAAAAAGTATACGTTTAGGACTACTATTAAAAATGGAATATAATTTTAATGTACGCAGATATTAGACTCAAGTAACAAAATAAATTTATTGGGTTTGAATATATCGAAATTGGATGGAAACAATAAAATCAGTGAATAGGGCGCGTCTAATAGCTCGAAGAAATGACCCGCCTAACTCAAAGTAAATTTGATTGTACTTAAATTGTAATTTTAGAACGTACTAAATCTGTGCAAATAGTATCATGCGTTCCGTGGTCGATAGTCTTTTGTTTGTTTTGCGTTAATCTTTGGAATCACACTTTTTGAATTGTGAACTCGTAAAAAAACAAATGAACGAGAGGATACTATTTTCAATTTTAGAGCTCGAAAGTAATCTGTTTCAAAAGTCTATAGTGTTCGGAAGACTATATTCTTTAGTGTTTATGTATGCGGTTTGCAACTGCCGACCCTCAAGTAATAACATTTTAAAACCTAGTCTTAGTACTTATTAAACAGAACGCTCTCTATGTAGTACACTCGCCCAGTTTGCATCCGGATATTCGTTCTCGGTAACCGTTCTAGAAATACATTTAGTTTAAGTAGGTACTTAGGGCCGTTGCGACTGTGCAACTGTTTTATACGTACTTCGGTGCTTCAAATATAGGCACAATAATAATAATAAAAAATTGTATAACATAGAGTTACTTATAGTAGGTAGAGTAGGCATTAGTTTGACAAGATTTGGTCATAGACCAATGTGTGAATCAGATTGAACATTTTGAATAATATCAAAAATATTTATTTGCGTTATATATTCCATATTTGAAAATTTTGTTCCTGGTGTCTTATTAACATAATTCGTTTTCGTATAAACCTAAAATGACGATGTGTGAGTGATAATTTAAACAGGAAATATATAATAATAGTTGTCCTTTTAATTAACATTTACCAAAATTTTGGACAAACTCCTTAAAATAAGGTCAACACCTAAACCTAAACGGAAAACTAACATATTTCTATTTTTAATGATCTATTTTTCCGTGTACTGCACCTAGTTGCCTATTGGGACGTTCGAGTTACACAAGGTTACAAAGATTTTATTAAAACTGTGCTATTTTCGTTTCTACATGTCTCCCAGCGCCTGTTACGATCCATAATTTATGTAATAGGTTTGTCTGTACTATTTTACGTCACTTGGGAGTATAGTCTACTATTAGATCACACGATTGAGAGATGTTTGTTTTCTTTAAAATTTGTTACGGTAAAATCTAATTTGTTACGTTCCTTGGTAAATTCATTAGGTACATTTCCTCTCCAAAGGTTCTAGTCCGGTCTGTGTTGGAAGTATTTCCTCCGATAGTACCAAGTAACAGACAATTATTTTCTAGTGAGTACCTATTAGTCTAGTAATTACATGATTGTGGCCTTTACTACGGCCGTTCTAAGCTCAATAATTCATAGTTCATAAAATTATTTAAAACTCTAATTACGTCTTATTTTTCATCGTTTTTTTTATAGCGATGCTGAATTACGAAATGTGTTACTGTGTTAATTTTTATATACGCTGCTTATAACTTCCTAATTTCTAAACGATGTGCCAAGTGTCATATTTGAATTTGATATCCCGAACGGCATAATTTTTACACGTGTATGATTTTCTTACCAGCTTCGTGCTTGAATCTCTTTTAGTAGGTCAAGGCTGGGGAGCTCACTTTTACAGTTATGTCAACCTTTGTGTCCGTGGCATATATTATTCGTGTGCGTGCTTATGCTAGAAAGGTTTTTTAATTAAGTAGCTAGGCGTAAACAAACATTGGAGTTTTACGCTTCAACAAATTTATTGTCAATCCAATAATGATATGAATACGTAGATACATTTTTCACTTTCATTATAAATAGACATGCAAACAAAATTTTATAAATGAATTTTAATACATAGGAGAATTTATTTATATTAGGAAGGAATTCTATATAAATTCGATTTTAATTAGTGAATTATTTCTCAACTACAAACATTTAAAATGAACGCGATCGTAAGCCGCATAAAGTCTTTTATATTAGTTGAATCATGTTCACGAATAATTTATAATATATCTACATCTATTTGAATATTGCAAAAATAGATTCAAAAATTGAGTACACACACTTTGTCCTCAGTTATCGTTGTACATATTTATAGTGAATCAGTACAGATATCGTATCAGATGGATTGATTTGACGCTACCATTTAATCTGATAGCAAATACGATTCTTGTTCAAATTCGCGGTTCACAGTTCAACAGCCTCCAATGTAATCCAACAGCCTACATAATGTAATAAGACCGGTATTTTGGCATCAGTCGTTACATTCAATCTAGCGCGTATAGCCTAACTAAAATCGTGATGAGTGTATGCTTCGGGTTCCAGCACGTGCTCCGTACGTGATAACGGATATTGATGTTGCCATCTCCTTCCTTCGGCAAGGCTTCTTTATACTTCAATATTGCTGACAATTTAAATTCTTTTTCTCTTAGTTTAAGAGTTGAATTGCTGTAGCAGATTGAGCTGTAACATTAAAAGGGTTGTGTATGAGCGTTTGGCTGGCGAGTGCTCATTGCTTCGATAAGGTCGTCAAACCGTACATTTTTCTTGAGTAGCACGTGACATTCCTCTTATTAGATATCTAGCCGGGGTGTCTCTTATTTGATTGATGTTTTATTTTTATATGTATGTTTTTACTCTAGAACATTCCAGAATAAATTTTAGAATCTGCTCATTGAAAGTTTTGTCCTATTTTGTGATTCAAATAATACTCCAATTAAATATGTTTCATGTTGTGTTATCTCTACAGAGATTATATTATTGCATCAATTAATTATTGATTTAATAGTACCTATATTATTGATTGAAAAGAAGGTTACATAAAATATAATAATATCGTTGTATTATGTACCTAGTTTAGTAGCTTATTATGAATGTAGGTGTATAAATAATAAGTATTCTGTATTTGTTCTAGCTGAGGTAACATTAGGTTAAGATGACAGTGGAAAAGAGTAAGGGAGCTGCCTTCGTGAAGATGCCGCAGCAGGCTACGAAGAAGGTTGCTCCAGATGGCGGCTGGGCGTGGATGGTCTGCTTGGGTGTTAGCATAGTGAATGTAATCATTTTTATAAAATTTTATTCTGATAGCTGTAAATGATAATTTTAGTTGGACAGTTTTGTAAAATTCTTTTGTCTTGATACTTCTAGACGTCATTACAGTGTTTTGCTAAAAATAGCTAATTTATTGATTTTATTTGAGAAGATAAAGTATCTAAATTGTATGAAGTTGACACAAATACGTTTGCAGTAATAAATTGTAGTTTTTATTATTTTAAGTGAAACACGTACTTCCACAAAGAAAAACAAAACAATTGAATTTAAATTTAATATGGCACTTGTTTTCATTTTTATAATGGTATTAATAAAAATTATTTACAAATAACTACATACTACGGAGAATCTATACCAACTGAATATTTAAACTGTTTTTTTTTGTTTGTTTATGTTATAGGTACTTTTAATTTGTAATGTCCCTCGTGAGACTGTACTCAATAAAACGTATGCTAGTATATATGAGCGCTTTCTTATGTAGTTATATGAGATTCAATAACCATAAATAGCAGTGATAACTATTAAGATACGAATGTTATGTCTTCTATTTATTGTGTTAGAAGTAATTATTGTCTTTTTATGCACGTATGACTAATAAACGATTCCCCTTCATAAAACACTGACACAATTAGTGTCAAGCAACGAATTGCATCACTATATAATTGTATTGTTTCAGCGTTTAACCTATTCATGTCCTGTTTATTGAATCGTGGGTTAGTGGCCTGTTAATACTCAAAATACGGGAGCGGTCATGTTTAGCAGTCATTTGACCTATTGTTATTTCTTTAGATAGGCGGATTAACTCGACTATAATGTTTTCCGCTTAGGGTTTTTTAAAAAACATAATATCAGTTTTTTCGCGAGGCATGTTATGCTAAGCTGTAGCAATAGTTGCCTTTGTTTATGAAGCCCGCTCTGACTTAACGTCAGACCAAATGCGGTCATATGATGTGCTAACATAAAAATACGTGATTTTTGAGGAAATTTGCTTATCTCTAGAATACAGACGGGAGAATATTTTCTATAGTATTATCAAACTTAGAGTATATGATACGTATGTATTATTTCAAGAACATATGAGTAGACAGCTTCCCATAATGTGCGTGCTATCTGAAATTGTATGAAAGCGTTCATTTATACTGACATGTGTGTAGTTGCGCGTATGTCAATGTCATTGTGTGTACGCGTGATATATGTGCGCAGGCGGTGTAGCCCAGCCTTAAATAATATTTTACTATCATTACATCATTTTGGAATATACTGTTTGTTATGTTTATCACACGTTTATATAATATACCTCATTAGAGTCGTAAATTAATATATTTTATACATTTCATATATTATTATTGTAATTTCAGTTCTCGACAAGATCTCTAGAACCATCTTTTGGATTGTTATTTAAAGACTTACTTGATGAATTGGGTGTTCATACAACTGGCGCTTCGGTGATAGCTAGCACCCTGGACTCCGTAGTCAATTTTTCTGGATTCTTTGTTGGTCCAGTGATAAAAACATTTTCTTATAGAAAAGTATGTTTTGTTGGGTCGTTGGTGTGCGCTTTGGGGCTGCTCTTCACTGCTCCGGCTAATAGTATGGCGCATATATTATCTACGTATAGTATTTTGGGAGGTGAGTTTCATTTCCACTTTTAATAATATTATTTTATTATTGGCATTTGAATTCTGATTCACACTTACACGATGATGATTTCCCTTATGGGTATTTCCCACATGGAATATTGTTCGGGATTAATAAGTTACGTATTGGATTATAATATATGGATTAATTATTTGTGCTATAGAATTTTTACTTTTAGAACATTAATTAAATTACTATTAGAAATATCTAAGCTCTAGGCGCGCATAGTCAGAATCTACGAGATATGACGAGAAGAAATCACGAGAAACTCGCCAATCATAGCTTGTACAATGTTGTTAGTAGGGACATTCTTGCTTAGTTTTAATTAAGCTTCTTAAAAAATTAATACAATTAGTGGATCTTACTCGAGTCGTTATTTTGTTTAAAATGTTTTTATTAATTTATCTATTATAATAAAGTCGTCACTCAAACAATTTAAATGTAAATTAAACTCTTTTAAACTAATGTAAATATAAACATTGACTCACGGATAATTGTTTGAAGCGTTTAATTTTAAAATAAACAATTTTGTTTGGAATGTCTTAGCAATTACTTAAGTTTTAATGTTTTAAATTAATTTTGATTAATCTTGCTTTAAATAATTTTAAAAAATGATACGGCATACTATAGCTTTTGTTTTGATAAAGTTGTCTTTTGATGAATTTAAGAAAGTACAAAAAGCATGAAATATTTTTCAGAATAATATAATAGTGTTTTAGTTTTCATTTATTAACACTAGAAGTGTCGGGCTGCATACTATACCTTTAAAGACCGCAGCCGTCAATTTTGTTTACTATAAGAATATCGCTGCCGTCACATTGACGTAAAGGAATCTCATATATCACAAATATAATAATGGTTTTTTATATGGATTTAAGCTGACAACAACAAATTAGGAAAAGTAATAAAATACGAAAAGAAACAAAAACATAGTTTGTAAAATATTTAAGAATGAAATCGCCGTGCCGTCAAATTGACGGTGTTGGTCTTTCTAGTGTTAGAAAATTAAATTTGCTCTTTTGAAATGTACTGCATACTATATGTGATTTATTACTTCTTGTAACTTGTCTGCGTTACATGGTTTATTGTTTGCGTAATATTCTACATACTTTACATATAACAAAGGCTTTGTGAGAGCGCTGTAATAGACCAATAATATTGTTTCTATTGGTGAGGAGCGGACACGTGATGTGAATTTCAAATAATCTTATTAGATAAATTCTTACGGGTTTACCAGTCCATGACATAATTGTCACTAGGCCTTAAAATAATTATTTTTTTCGTGGTCGATAATACTACCTACTGCACATGGGCTAAAAATTGGTAACTTCGTGTTCAGATATCTCGAAAATCAATCACCAATGTCGGCACAGTTTAGTTTGAAAATTGTGAAAAATAAAAAATCTATTTTCAGGTCTCGGAGTAGGTTTAGCATCATCATCATCCTTCGTTTCATTGAATCATTATTTTGCTAAGAAACGTGGCCAAGCCGTCGGTCTATCAATGGCGGGGACAGGCTTTGGTCTTATGGTTATGCCTCAATTAGTGAAAATTCTACTGTCGGAGTTTGGATTTAGATGGACGGTCGTCATTTTGGGAGCGTTAGCTTTCCATGCGTTAGTTGGATCATGTCTTCTGCAGCCAGTGAAGAGGCATTTGATAGAGGTTCCTCTTGACCAGGAATTGTTACCTGTCAAGGTAAGATGTTGACCTTTTTTTATTACAATAGTCCAGAATTTGATTGCACTCCTAATGACAATTATTTCCTTTCGAGAGTGAGGTCCATGACAGCTGGATACATTGATGTAGGAAGTAGTATTATCTCCGTACAGCAGACTGGGCTAATAACTACTTCCCTACCATTCTTTTATTAAATGTCCATACTCTATACTATACCCTTGAGTGACCACAACTCATATAATTTGTGAGATTCTAACACGAGTCTTAAATCGCTCTACAGCTACTTAAAATTTTACTATAGCAGTATTATCTAATAGGCTTAACGAATAGCTAATGTTCTAGCT
Source organism: Tineola bisselliella (assembly GCA_028551675.1). Classification (NCBI taxonomy): domain Eukaryota; kingdom Metazoa; phylum Arthropoda; class Insecta; order Lepidoptera; family Tineidae; genus Tineola; species Tineola bisselliella. The sequence goes on from JAPWLS010002007.1 coordinate 14,926, forward strand.
TGAATAACATTTTGATTAATACTATAAATAAGTTGATTAATTTTAAAAAGTTCGATGATATTTAATAACTATAATGATTTCAGGAAATGGAATGTATACAAGAGAGTGAAGAAGAAGATGATAAATTCGAAATTAATCCCCTAGTGACCCACCCGTTGACAAAATTGACAAGTCAGCGTTCACATGCGAATATGAATCATCCGTCAGTTCGGACTATGGGTCTTCCAAGAGCTAAAACTTGTGATAAACCCTTACAAGAGTTTGGTAAAAGTAAATTGGAGATGGGATTAACGACGGCGGCATCCATTGCTGCTATTCAAAGAGTGACATCGAGTGCTAGTATGAGTTTAGAAGCAAGGAAACGTAAAGAGTCTGTTATATCGAAAATATCTAATATGGATTTTACTGGGAGCTATTTTCAGCTGTATCTTGATGTAAGTTTTAAAAAATTATATCTATTATAGTATTTTTTTTTAAATAATAGAAAATAAATTTTTAATTATAGACGGCAGATGACGATCCAATACAAATGAAAGCGATAAAGAAATCACAACCTGAAGTAGAGAAGGACAAGAAAAGCTTTCTAAGAAAGTTTATTGACTTGATGGATTTAGACTTATTGAAAGACTGGTCTTTTTTGAACCTTTTACTTGGTTTATCGTTGTTCTGGGCCGGCGAATTGCAGTTTCGGATGTTGACGCCATTTTTTATAAGAAGTCTGGGTTATAACACCAACGACACGGCCTTTTGTCTCTCGATGACTGCCATAACGGATATTTTGGTACGACTGATATTGCCGCCTATATTTGATAGAATTAATATTTCAAAGAAAATTATATTCTTTTTTTCTGCATTCTTCTTGGCTGCCACAAGGTCGTGTGAGTATTGTCTTTTGAATGTTTTATTTAGGATTGTCGGATAAGGTTGGCAGTGAAACACAAATGTTATTCTTTAATTTCAATAATACATAGCTCGTGTCAACCCTTCTCAATCAGAAATCTCTACTCACCATAGACATCTCTCTTGTAATATATACCATAGACAAAAATAATTGTCTTGCTATTTCAACAAGGATATATTAAGTGTGATAGCTAAACTGAAGATTAAAACAAACAGAGTGGTCACATTTCCGAATCGAATAAGATTTCTTTAGATCTTTGATAATACTTTCAAATAAATCTCCCATAGTCTAAGATTTCATATAGTCAGTTAGGAATATCGCCCTGTATAAAAAAATAAGGTTAACATTTAAGATATTGTAGTGATATCTTAGGTTATTCTCTAATATTTATTTTTTTAGAGAATAACCTAAGATAAATATTTTTCATAAATATTTTTTTTAATTTAAAATAATATACGATTTGCTATTTATTAATTTAGTAAATTTTTTCACCCCTGATGTTACCCGATGTTGCGACCAGATGTTAAGCCGCAAATAGTGATTTAAACTGATTAGTTTCGCAAATTTCCTTCACAGTCCTTGCAGAGCAAAGTGAATGGATACCTCTGATGGTCTGGCTGTCAATTTGTGGTTTCTTCAGAGGGATGTGTTTGAGCAATTTTACTTTAACGATATCGGAGTATTGTCCGCTAGAGAAGCTGCCCGCCGCATTTGGCTTGCACATGGTTAGCAAGGGAGTCTTGGTGGTTGCCATTGGACCACTTATTGGTGAGTCATTTCTTTTTGTTTTCTTACAATGTCCTAAAAGGGTAGGCAGTGACAATCGTATGTTCATTTTTCATATATCGTTCAGCTTTATTAGAATTGTCTTTAAGTGTATTGTTCAAAAGTATTGTTAATCAATATTTTATTATTAAAAAATGCAGTTACAATAAAAAAATGTCTTGTTGAGCATTTGTTGCAGTTGAGTTAAAGTGTTTAAATCTGGTATGAACTTATACGTAATAAAAACATTAATATAATAAATTATAGGTAAAAAGTTAGAGTCGTCAAGCAGGCATAGTGGAGGCGACTTCTTGATAGTAGTCGTTATATCAGCCCAAATATCACAATCTAGTGTATACATGAAGCGAGGTACAGTCATATGTCGGAAATTAATTTAAGATGCATTTTCAGGTTATGTTCGCGATTACACAGACAGCTTCGCGATTTGCATTCATGTACAGAATGCACTCATAATGTCATGTGTACTAGTTTGGAGCATCGAGTACTTACTCTCGTTTACTCGCCGACGTCGAGTTGTGCAGATCTAGCACATCACTAGAGCGAGTGGTGCCAACTTAGATATAATTCTAAAACACAAAAAATATTCTAATCTGTATACAGTATCTTTTTGAGAATTTATTGTATAGTTTTTAATTGACACAAATGCCTGGACAGAGCACATTCGTCTCCTCAAGCTGGATTAGTGGAGGCGATTGTTGCACGCAAAATGCGGCCCTATGCCAGTTACTATATAAAAAATGAAGCATACTATATATTATTAATAATGGCAGTCGTGTTTTGTTTCTAAATTGTGATTTACTTATTAGTTGTAAGTTCGTATTTGGGAGCCATTTTGTATTCCAATATGGCCGTTAAGTGTGAAAGAGACATGTGATTTTAGTACTTATAAATAGAGTATTTTTTGAAGTTTATTACAGCGAGAGTGATGTAATGATTTCTTGGACAATAATTCGTTTTTTTCTTTGACAGTGATAGCCCTAGGCCCTTAGTGTTAAGGTTTTGCCAAAATATTACCATTATTTAAAGGAATTGACAATGTTATCGGTATAAATATATGTAACTTATTCCGTGTAATAATTAAATTTTATCTTTGACTGTGATTATGCAATAGTGCACCACTTGTTTTTTTTTATATACATCAATATTTTTAACGTCAATTATCTATCAAAGCGTCTCATAGATGCGTATTATTTAATTTAAATAAAAATTTACGTACAATGTACCTACTGTTTATATCTCGATTTACATTGATTCAATTTCATTGTGTAAGTTCGGTAGTTAAGCGATCGTTAACGCTGGTTTTCGTCCGAATATTATTTATATAAGGCACTTTTAAATGAGACTTAAATTTTTAGTAGGCGATATCTTGCATAATCACTTCTAAAATGCATCATATTCAATTTGAAATAATAAAACCAATAATGCAAGAATTTATAAACCTTTTTTTTTCATGTCAGATACTTTGAAAATAATAACTATTTGCAATAAGCAAATGTCGAATTATAAATGAAATAAATGCGAAATTAAAACCCCATTGAAACTTGCAAATAATATATCACTAAATTTCTTTTAACGTTTGTCAAATGAGTTTTGGTAACATATTAAAATTATTACATACTATAGGTCAATTTCGATTGTAGTATTGCGTTTTCGAATAATTATTAAATTTATTTTTATTATTAATCTTAGTTTATAATGAGTAAATGAATTTAATTCTGAAATTCAAGTGAAAAGCGTAGCAAGTTTAAAAAAAATAAATTAAAGATTTAATTTAATTTAGACTTGTATCAATTTTTCATTTAAATTCAGATAATTAACATGACAGGAATTACAGGAGACAATTATTGTGTCATTGCATTCGTTATTTTTGTTGATTGGATAGTTTCGAGTGTTTATTACGACCATGAGTGTATAAGATCATGAACATTACAAAAAACTCTTCGGAAAAATACCACTTTGGTCTACTATCCGTTGGTAGTGTAACCTGTAAGTAGCGTGTCTGCTTTACCAAAACACTCGTCTTAAGGAGTTGGCATGCAGGCCATTTTCACACAATGTAACTATTAGTGGTCGGTAGATGGCGCTAGTTAATCGACTTTTTCCGAATAGGGTTTTGGTGTCGGCGAATATACGGAATTATTCCATTGTTTGTGTAATGTAAGGTTAAATGAACGAATTATTATAGCGCTTTATAATTTTAGACTATTTATGTGTATGGGAAACCGAGGAAATTAGTTTCGTATCTTTTCGGTTAACTTTGGAAACTATTTTGTTTGATTTATTTGATTATTAAAGATACACAAAATGAGGGTAGCGATAATTTCCTCGGCGTTTCCTACTATATCATTGTTACAAAGAAGTGTGTATTTTTGAATCTGTACTTATTGAAAATTAATATTTACATATCAATTAAAAATTAATATTACCCTAACATCATACTGTTTGTTACGTTGGCTTAAAAGGTATCTTTGAGTTTTAATAAATAATTAACTTTAAAAATTAAATAACAAATAATAAATAATATTTTTTGTTAAATTATTTACGTAGGCGACTTTAGTATTGTATACAACTTTACTTTAAAAATAACTTAAGCCTGCTTCTTAGTATACTTCAAGATACATATATGATATGTGGTTCCTTTAGTGCCTAAAGCCGTTTCGTATTAACGGCATATGGTCTTAGTTTAGTATTTAAAATGCTGTAAAAGAGTACTTTGAACATATACATAGTAATTTGTATGTTGTTATTAATGACCGGTAGATGGCGCTCCAACGTGGGAGGGAGAAATTTGTCCCAATCTTTTTGTTTATTTATGTAATCTCTGTACAGTGATACTCTTTTAAAGTGGTCCTTAATTCTGAAGATTCTAGAGAATTTTTGTTTTTGTTATTTTTCATTATTTAATCTTAATGTTTAGTTGAAATCACTTTAGTCTTCCATATTATAGCAACTTGTACTTATCTATGTTAACTTTAACTAAGATATTTGTTTAAACTTGTTATTTGTTTCGATTATATTTATATCTACCCTCATATTTTTAAGTTTATTTCTTAGAATTTATTCATGTTGCATTTATATGCGATTGCAAAATATAATTTGAATTTCAGTTAAACCATAAAACATCTTGGGTTGAAAAAAAAAAACAATCTATGTTTGTGAATAATGTAATTTTTTTGTCAATTAATAAATTTACTTCAAAAAGTATGTTACGTTAATTAAATAAAAAAACTAAATTAATTTCGAGCAATTTTGCAAATCTTTGTAGGTTTTGTGTCGAAATTTTTAGTAAAATTAGATTTTTGTTGGTCCTGATTCAGTATGTACGGTACATACATTCATATAAATGGTATGCGTTTCACAATGCGCCATATAGGATTCTTATTTGAAATTACTCGAATTGATTTTGCTAATACGCAAAGATCAGGCGTTTTTTTGAACATTGAACATTGGTTGCAATGTTTATAAAAGTATTTTTATTTAGTATTTTATTAATAATACAGTCTCTGTGTTCTTATTAGTACTTAATTTATTATAAAGAAAATGAGGGTGTATTTTTGTGAAGATTTCTTTATAAATAAAGACATTAATCAGGTTACCATACTTTAAATTGTTTTTGTTTTATTTACTCCTGTCATATTGAAAACTGAAATCCTGAAATTTATACTAAAAAGCAAATGAATAAAGATACAAAGATAGGTATAATCGAATCTAATTGGGCCTTTAAATGACTGAAGTAGAGATGTGCTTTAAATAAAACTACTATTTGTTACCGATTTATGATATATCTTTGATTAATCCGACGTTTCAAAAGCTTTGCAGTCATCGCAGTCTTACCGAATTTCAAATTAAAATAATTAAAAATAAACACGATACCAGCCGCAAAGAGTTTTAAATTTGTTAAATCATTTCCCTTAATTATTAATACAAAATTGCTGTAGAATATAATTCGTACCTACTTCGAATTCTAAATTTATTTTTATGTGGGAAGATTGTTAGAAAATGATTCTATTTTGTTTCATTCCTTATATATTTATACATATATTAACACAGCTATTGATTTTTGGGTAACTATCCACTTGTTTGTTTTAAAATGTTTTTAACAAAATATATCCATGCATTTTGTATCATAGGACGTATGTAATTGGATTTGTGGTGTTTTAGTGGTTTCCTACACCAATCTCTTTATACTTCATTACCTCCCGACTGAGTTTCGGTAACTGGATATCAGCCGGAACTGCTCAAGCTAGACGATGCTTGGTACACTCTACATATATACTATGGCGCATTTTGTTTGTCATTAGCGTTATCATGAACAGATTTACTTTATATTATTGGTTTAGATATACAGATAAAACTAACGTAATTTATAAGTGTATATTTTTAAGATTCATTTCACTCTTAGTGGGTATAGCTACCTACAGATACTCTTCATATCAAGTTACTTTGTTAGTCCTTTCAGAACAATACAGTTACTGACAAGCGACATGAGTGGACGTTTAAATTAACCGCGGAATACACGCACAAAATACAATATGTACTGTAAATAATATATTTGAATATCGAACTTTGTGTTGTATTTGTAAATTTAATAAAAATGGATGAGGCTTATGCTCATGTGCAAAATGAAGAAAAAGCTGACGGAAATAAAGAAGCGCCGGATGGAGGCTGGGGATATGTTGTTTGCATCGGAGTTGGACTTACTTTCGTGAGTACTTGATATAGTTATAACCAAAATAATGTTAATTTAATGCAAATAGGTATCTATTCCAGAACTGATTGTTGAATAGATAATAAATAGAAATTATACCAATGCGAAATAACGGTTTTTATAATTAGTTTGAAGATAGAACTCCATCACGGTTTTTATAGGAATAATGTCAGATTCTCACAGGTTAAATAAAATATTACAATACTTTTAGAAAGTATATTTTATTGATGAATATCATTTTTACTTTTTGTTCTAATGGTTTTCTGTATTTTTAATGAACATGCAAAGTGTGGAATAAAATAAGGAATTCATATTTGACACACAAGGAGGCATACATAAAATAGCATCGCAACATTTGGCCGCTAGACTTAACAGTAAATTCAAATTTTCATAGATGCTTGGCTTCGGTTCATCAAGTGGGTTCGGTATATTATTCAATAATTTCTTTTTGGAGCAAGGAGGCGCAGAAGGGCTCACTTGGGTCATTGGTGTTTACAACGGAGCATTGTCAATTGCAGGTAAAAAACTCTAAAAACATGTTGGACAGAGATAAAATATTTAAATTGCGCGTAGTGCTGTCTGCAATACTTTCGCGACCTCGGATTATAATAATCTAAATAAACGTGATAGTAGGCCATATAATTATAAACTTATTTAAATTAGTTATATCATGTTTGCGAATAACCTCAGACATCACTAAAAGAAAATATTTAATTAAAAATTTATTGAGTCTGATAATAAAAACAAATGCCATTTATAATAACGACAATCATCTTAATTATCTTAACGTCTATTGTAAAATAATTACGGAAAGATTCTTATAAGAGTAAATGTTTTTCACGATAGATGCTGCTTCCAGAATTTCTAATTGGCCATAAATTAAATATTAGTGAAATAGTTTTGCAAATAATTTATTATTACGCATGTAATCGAAATGCTTTGGGTCAATTTAATTAAACTCGATGATCGATACAATTCCTATGCATTATTACTGTGGTATAAACAAAATTTGAAGTAGTATTACACTTAGTATGCGGAAAACTAATGCGGTTCTTAGAAGTCGAAAAATAACACGCCGAAAAGGTCCAATATAAGTCAATTGATCTGTGAGATAATCTAAATAGATATTTGGGTCAATATGTCAATGTGTACTCAATTGATATAATTGTAATCATCTTCGGAAGTTAATGAACGGCCCATCATTAATTAATCTCGGAGCTTTTTAATTGTTTTGTTTATTATTGATAGAGAACTCTCGCCTTTTAAGGGATCTATTTCAACGAATGCGTCCTGCGCTCTGTGGTCTGGGCTGTATATTTTGATTATGCGGGCGTGGGAAAATAAACGCAGTAGTCCTTGACTAGTAGAACTTGTATTTTGTGAATATTTGTTGTTTTTTTTTAGGTTTTTGCAGTGGAATAGCACTAAGAAAGTATTCATTCCGTCAAGTTGGTTTGGTAGGCGCTGCATTATTTATCTTGGGTGATATTTTAACTATATTTGTCACAAAGACTTATCAGCTAGTATTTTCATTTGGCCTGATAAGAGGTTAGTGTTTCCTAATTTTTATGATTCTTGTTCTTTCTCAACACTATGTTATTTTATTTTCTTATTTAGCAATTAAAATATCTTATACAATGTCGTTTCTTATCATTGTCTTAGGTTATATCAAAATATAATATTCACACCGCGTGCTCGTTGTGATGTATGAAATTGTAGCTCTATACATATAAAAGCATTCACGTATTAATGCATGAATATGCCAATTTTGTACATTATAAATGCATCTCAGATTCTACTTTTACCTTTTAAGGCAAAAAAAAACATAAAAAATTTCTTTTTAAAAAACAAATTCAAACATTGTACAAAAAGTAATAAATGTTTATTCATTATCGTTCAGTTGTTTTTATTTCCAGGGGCAGGTTTCGGTGCAATGATTCCAGTGAGTTTCACAGCATTCAATTGTTATTTTACAAAGAAACGCATAGCAATGATGAGCGCCAATCAGACTATGAGTAGCATGGCTTCAATCACGTTTCCAATATTTATTACGTTTCTATTGGCTGAATATGGGTTTAAGGGAACTCTGCTTTTAATTATGGCTATTGATCTGCACATACTTATTGCGATGTTAGTAATGCATCCGATTGAGTGGCATTTAGTAGATAGGAAAGTTCAAGCTGAGGTTCATAATATTAGTAAGTATTTTATTGATAACTAGCTGTTGCCCGCAACTACGTCTGCGTAATAATGAATGAAATAAATCTAATAAGATTTATACAAACTTTCATCCCCTATTTTATCCCCTTGGGGGTAGAATTGATCAAAATCCTTTCTTAGCGGATGCCTACGTCATAACATCTACCTGCATGCCAAATTTCAGCCCGATCCGTCCAGTGGTTTGGGCTGTGCATTGATAGATCACTATGTCAGTCAGTCACCTTTGAGTTATATATATTTAGATAAGAATATGAAATAATTTTATTATTATCTCCTGAAGCCGGCATAGCGAAGGCTACTGTTGCTTGCAGAATTATCTCCACTCAATGTTTGTACATTAATTTAACATCTTTCAAAGTGGTTACATACACAAATTATTATATTAAAAAATGTGCTACATAATTTTTGGCCTTTTTTCACCAGTTAGTTATGTGGTTTCATTTTCGAGTGAATAGTTGTGTATTTATATTTTAATTTTATTCTTTTTATTTTATTTTGTATATATATTAGTATATACTATTGATTAAAGTTTTATTTCATTTAGATTGTAATATAGAAAGTCAAGAAAAACAACAGAGTTGCAGTGAAGAAATGGTTCGGATGATCCCCCCAAAAGTGCAGATTTGTGAAAAATCAAAAACAAATACTGAGTGTGGAGGATCCTTCCGAAAGAAATTAACGTTAGTAGCAATCAATTAAGGGTATTTTTAATTGGAATTAGTAAGAATAATATTCGTACATTTTTTATTTTATTATGAACAACTTAATTTAGTCACACCGTACTTGCTTAAAAAGTTTTTTTTTTAAATTTCAATTATCGTTTTTAGAATTTCATATTAACACTAGAAAAATAGATTAATCCACCTACCTGCAAAAATAGCGGTGGGTCAAACTACGCTACAAAATAATAAAAAACAAAGCAAAACTCAAAACCATATTTTTAGTGTTAAGCAGTTTAAAAATATGCATCTCTATATAATTTGTTTCAGAAAGAAAATACGGGATAACATAGACTTTGATTTATTGAAAGAACCACGTTTTGTGTTCACATTAGTTGGTCTAGGGTTTGCGTTTGTGTCTGACGTCACATACTTGGCAATGGAACCTATGCTGCTATTTTCATACGGATATAGTCAGGTGCGTGTTTTAGTAATTCGTTTAACTGAGGCAGTCGTGCTATTACATACTTTAGCTAGTAATCATGATATTACTAACGAATGAAATTTGATTGCACCAAATAATTCACTATGCAGTGCATTTACTTCCATATAGGTTCACCTCTATTTGTATGTTTCGCATATAAACATACTAAGGAACCCCTACTTTTTATATTTACATAAAAACAGTATTATTTACGAATATACTTATGGTTTATCTTAAGTTTATCCTAATAATTACACTCTATATAATACAGGTATACAATATAAAATAACGAATTTTGTCTTTAATTACGCAAGATTAGATAAGAATTATTTTTATTGACAGATGGAAGTAGCAACTTGTGTAATGGTGGGAGCAATAGCAGATCTCATATCGAGGTTCTTATTAGCCGTGTTTACGTATTTCTTTGCTGTGGACAGTCGTAAAATATTCTTCGTTGGAACTTGTATCACTGTTTTCTTGAGAATTGGTAAGGCTCGATCGAATTTACATTGGCTTCTTAACTAAGGACATACATTTCTTTATTGTTATTTTTATAGTAAGCACATTCTCTGCTTGATGTTAAGCTAGTGATTCTACTTGTCACCGCTGTGCCGGCTAGAGGGTTTTCAGGACCATCAAGTTTAACACTGCTCCTGTTAAACCCAGAAAGTAGTGACTTTGCATTCTGATTCATATATACAATAAACATTGAGTGACGGGAGTACATAACTATATAACAAAGGCCATATTCGCTTTGTTATTTTTTGACAATAAACTCTATCTTTGCTTGAGGTTTTCTCTTACTAGACAAGTGTTTAGTTTTTGTTTAATATATTTTATTTATTACATTTCCAGCGTTAGTGAGTTATAGCGAAATATGGTACGTGTTCCTGGTGACTGCCATTTCTGGATTAGTACGGTGTTCAGTGCAGGTGTTATTGCCTCTCGTATTGGCTTCGGCTGCACCCGATAGATTTCCAGCTGCATTAGCTTTGCATATATTGTTTTCTGGAGTTTTAATGCTGATTGCTGACCCTTTGATTGGTAAGTTGGGTTGATGAAGAAGGGCTTATATAAGAAAAATACTTTTGATTCGTGGAAATAATAGACACACCCGCGTCTGCTTTAGTGTAATACCCGTTTCATTGTTGCTCTTCCATGCCCCTTATTCGGATTGATCAAGAATCTTTAATTTAAAAGAAAATATGACTAATTTTTTCCTTTTATTGCAGGAATAATATATGAAGTTACTGGCAGTTATGTGTACTGCTTCATAGCGATGAGTTTGTGTTGCATAGTATGTGTGGTTCTGTGGACTTATGATTATCTTGTTTACAAGAAGAGCTCTTGATATTATTATTATTATATAACATGTTTCTATGTAGCTCTGAATATCTTTAGGAAGTAGGTAATCGTCTAATTAAGTAATCTAATCACACTGTATTGTTATAATTAGGTTTAATTGTATAAGAAACTGCCAATTAGGTGTCGAATTGAATTTATAATTTTTATGACCCTATTCTAGTGTAGAGAGTCATAAAAAATAAGATAGTTCATATATAGATTTTTGATGTGAAATAAGTGTTTTATATTTTGTTTTGTTAAATATATTCGAAATGTACAACTTTATTTAAAAGAATGATACAACGCTTTTGCTTAAATCTAAGAGTATAATTAAATAATAACATTTATTTAGAAACTTCAATCTTTTATTTACACCACCACAAATTAACCCGCAAAATTGGTTATTAGTGAACATTTATATTGGTTACGTTTTCATGAACAAAATTCAATTTATTAATCCAATAAAATAAAATACTATAATATAAATTAAAACAAAAGAAACCGATTTAATGTTAAATTAAGCATTTTATGAAAATAATAAATAAATAACAAACCATATTTGAATCAAGTTAAAAATAACATATTTTAATCATATATTTAATGTACAATGAAAGTTTTCTATTAAAAGTGATTATAAGTAACAAAATAGAACAATCAATGAATTAGTATTCACGAAAACAAATGAGTGTAAATTAAGCGGCAGCTTTGGATGGTACGCGAACACGTGGCTCAATATTAACTCTAAAACCATCACTACGTTTCAAAATAATATCACCCTGCAGTTTGAAGTCTTCTTGAGGTACTGCTGAAGTGAATTTATAGTTACGCACCATGGTAGAAATCAAAACCTTCAGTTTAAGAAGAGCGTATTTACGTCCTGTGGAAGATTTCAGATATACAATATTTAGTTGTAATTTTATTGTTGTTCTTATAGAAAAATAATACAAAAAAAAATGCATACCAACGCAGCTCCTAGGTCCAGCGCTAAAAGGTACAAAGCTGTAATAGTGACGATTCTGAGTGTTTTCAGGAAGGAAATTATCGGGGTTGAAAACTTCAGGATTCTTCCAGTACTTTGGATCACGATGGATCTTGTAAATTCCAATGACTACTGTAGTGCCAGCTGGCAATAAGTAATTGTTACTTGCTGAAATTTTATAAGATTTGTGGATTTACATTTTACTACACCATAAAGCAGTTAACATAGCATATCGATTCGAATATACGTATTAATTTTCATGGACATATATAATGTGTGTTAAGTATTCGACAGGGCCATCTATTGGCGACTAGCGAAGTTAACATCATAATTGTTCATTTATATTTTTTAAAGTTAAAACATATAATAAAATATAGTCAATATATTTTTAATTGTCTAAACTTTAAGAATATTTATCAGAACCATACTCACCAATCTTAACGTCTTCAGTCAGCTTCCTAGCAATAATAGGTACAGGTGGAAACATTCTTAAAGATTCCAATATTACTCTCTCTAGATACTTCATCTTCAGAGTATCGGCGAAAGTTGCAGGCCTGTCGGAATCTCCAAAGATTTCGTACAGCTCATCGTAAACTTTAGCTTGAATATCTTGATGTACACCAAGGAGACATAGAGTAAAACTAGATCCCGCAGCTGTTGTATCGTGACCCTATGTTGAAGGGAATAAAATTAGTAATTAGTTTACGAAATTATTTAATTAAATAATTGATATTAATTGACTTACTTCAAACATAATAGTGTCAACTTCTTCCTTGATTTCGTGATCAGAAATATCGTTGGTTCCATTTTGTGCAGACTCAATCATCAGATCAAGGAAAGCCAATCTCTTCTTCTCACCTGAAATACAAATTATTATCTTATTGTAAAGCCTGAAATAGTTGCAATACAACAATATTTTATATTACATTTTTTTAAGTCAGGCGCTTTCTTAAATGTAAAAATTACTTACCAATATCATTTTCGTCATTGAAGTCTAGATCATCTCTGTATCCCTTGAAAACTGTATCTGCTAAGCTCTTGTCAGTATTTGAAAGGATATCAGTGTCAACGTCCGGTGTTTTGGTTAGGCTTTCAAGAGTTGGTGGGATGATACCTTTAGCTTTGTTTTCCAAATATGTTTCTTTCTTACTCTTGATCACCTAAAAAATTAAATGCGTGGACGATGTTTGATTATTTATTCACTATTTATGATACTTGTGTCTTGGGGCTGATATTCGAAGAGCCATTTATATCGGTAAATAGAGAAAAATTGTGAATTGTCCGAGCAGTTTTACCAATTGAAAAAGTGTAGGTAATACAAAACCGAGGTACAGTCAGCTTCAAATTGATCTAAATAATTATAAATAATAGTAAAGATACTGTTTGATTTTAGTAATGTGAATTATTAGAGAAAAAATTACTTTATTCGTCAATCCATGGATGATGCCCAAAAGTTTTGTTTGTTGCAGGAAATATTTAGTATATTTAAATAGCGCGTCGAAACGAAGCCAGAACTTGTAGTGTCTCTGATGCAGAATATCACACATCCTGAAATGAGAAATAGTTCATTTATTTTTTGTCTAAAAGGGATTTCATACGGTAATAGGAATTCTCTAAAAGAAAAACATATAGGTACATAAATATTGTTTAAAATATCATTTGAAGGAAAAACGTGCTTATAATGCCATTATAAATGTAGTTTTTGGGAAGTTAAATACATCGTTCCTACTTTGCTGAACAGGTAATTTTCGTTCGGGAGAATCTTTATCGGTTGCATGAGATTTATTTGAATAAATTATAGTAAAACTTACTTCATGACAGCCATGGCATAATCAAAGCCAGATTCATCCTGAGTTTTCCTTGTAATTCCCATTGCGGTTTCTAAAACATTTTTTTTTTACAAATTCATTTGTTTTCAGCAATAAAAATTCATGACGTAATAGACGAAATAAAATTTGTAAGACAATAGAAGTAATAAATTTAAAATGTTTTTCAATCTAGATCATAAACATTAAATTAAATTGTTTGTTAGAAGGTTTAATTACAATGTAATTACGCATATGCTTTGCGTCGTGTGTGTGTGTGTATGTGTGTCTTTAAAAAAAGTATTAATAAAATTACAACTGCCATTTGACCTTAAAGAAAATAAAATTATTGACAACAATACTATTCATTAATAATGTTTATTTATGACCTATATTGTTTCTTTACATAATGCGTTTTAGGTTAATTAATTAATTGCCAATTCATTTCTCTTGAATGTTTAAATTAAAAGCGATTCATTGTTTTTGCAGGATGTGCAAGAAATATAATAAAAATGCAGTTTTAAAATGAGTATCTTAGTTTAATTGGAAAACTGCAGAATTGTGACCTGCTTTTATGATAAATGCCTAACATTATAATATTTTAACTTATTGTTCATTTTGTTTCTTTAATTTTTAAGAACTTAGTAATAACACAATCCAAATTCAAAGCGATTGACTTTTCAACAAGATGACCTTTATTTATTACGCGTTCCATTCCCGGTAGAAATAAATATTTAATCATAATATTGATATATGTATTATAAACATTTGTATCTGTTTTATTTATGTATGTTTGTAATACTGGTTTGAGGTAATTCTAATGCATTATTATAAAACTTGATTTGATTCAATTGCAATCTTTAATTAGAGGTTATAAATAAAATAAATTCACGTTAATATTTAGCAATATCGTCAATATGTAAAGTGTGTCTTCACTAACGGAAGCGAATTATGGGTACCTACTAATAAAAATGTGCTAAAAAATGAAGTTTTTGTAATCAAATCAAGCTAGATCTCTTTAAATTACAGAAATAGAGTTGTGTATAGCGATTCTATAGTATGTATTTTACCCGATAGCAACAATTGTGCATTTTAACTAAGTGATTGCAGCTAAAATGTACGATGCTAGCTATCGAATAAAATTCATATTTACCATTCTGAATGTATAGTATTGCTCTTCATTGGAAGTACAAATTTATGGACTGCAAATATAGTAACACTCACCAAGCAGAATATCGACGGTAACACCGCTCATATGATCGTGAACATCAAAAACTTTACCAACTTCAGGCTTCAATTTCTTAGCCACATTCTTGCTGTTTTGGTTGAAGACACTCATAAAAGACTTCAGAATATTAATGTGGAAGGTGGGAGCGATCATTTTACGATGTGTACGCCATTTCTCACCTGAAAATATGTCAGATAATAATGATTTTTTTAACAATGTTTTTTCAAATTTTTACTGCCTATACTAAGCTAGTTGGCATTGAGAGACCAAAGTACATATTTCGTAACAAAATTATAAAATTTCATTGTTGCTAGGTAAGATTTTTGAGAGATTTAGATAGAGTAGGGGGTTTATGGACCTGATTAATAATGTAAGCAAATATTCGAAAAGGAATAATCAGATTCAAACCGAACACTATTAAGTTTGTTGTTGCATTATTATTAGGATATTATAAAGTATTGTCTATATACTTAATAATTTTATAGAGGCAAAAAAATTGATGATGGTGTTACCTGCACTAATAAGTAAACCTTCACCAAGCCAAGGTTTAAAGAACTTGTATTCTTCTGCCTTATTAATATGGACCTTGCTGTTGAGGATCACTTCAGCGTCATTAGGGTCGGTTAAGACTACAACCAATTCGTATCCGAGCCATCCACGTATTACACTTCCATATTGTTCACATAACTTTAAACCGAATTCAACAAGTTCTGTAGGAAAAAACTATTATAGCAATCGAAGATTTCTACGGCCTCATATATTTTAGTAGTACAAAAATTACCAGTAGGTGACTTTCCAACAGCCATTAGAGCATTGCCGAAAATAGGCCAAGCAGCTGGTCCTGGAAGTTTGTTGCCAAGTTGCATAAGCTTGGATTGTTGCTGCCATCTGTGGAACAGCCAGATACCCGTAGCCGCAAGCAGAAGAGGGTAGAATAATAATCTTGCAGTTCCATAGTGGAACTCTGCCACGTTCTCTTCTACGATAGACATTGTTCTGGAACAGGCGAATAATTAGTCTCGGATCTCTTTACAAATATTTAAAATAGTTAAATGGGACAATTAAAATTGTAACTCCTATTGTTGTATAATCTATTTTAAAAGAGCATATTAAAACTCACCGATTATTAATCAAATTATTCATTTTTAAAAGAAAACAAAGCCACTACTAACCGTGCATCTGACAATAAGTCGAAGCCTCAACTGCTGTTGCACTGTCCAACGAAGATGGCACGATTTGAAGTTGCTATTTACATATCAGCACTCTTTATATGCTACGAATAATTATGCAAAACAATTACGTATTGTGTAGCAGTGAGTGTTCAATTTTTGATATTTTTAATATGACCCAGTTTTTTCTTGTTAAACGACGTTTTCAAAGCTTATTTTACATGAAAAAGACTTTCCTTTTGAATGCAAATATCTTGGATTTTATTTATTAAATTTTACTTAATACAAAAATAATTCACAAGTGATTTTAAAGAAATGGATCTCCGAAAAAAATAGGGATTTAATTTTTTTTTATTCAGAGATTGTTTTAAAGATCCAAATTGTAATGATTAACGCTTTCGAAGAACCCTCGACCCCATATTTGCATTTTTTATTGTTTGTTAATAATTTCATATCATGCCGATTGGTTTTTGTAGCAATGTAGTTTCCTTTATTAGTAAATGTAACCTATGTAATGCCTCCACATTTCGTCTATCAGTACGACAAAACGAATCTTTAATTATAATATATTTTTAATCAAAAACTACTAACTAATTATATTACACAAGCTTTAATTACACAGGAATAACAATTACTACTTATAAAGTTTTGCACACTTCGCTTAATCTCGTGGAAAGCGCTAACTCTTGTCAAACTCACGAGCTGATAATAGTCTAACGCTTTTCATTTATCTTTCAGTTCAACTCTGTATAGGTAATTAGATATGAGCTATAAAGGAATTGTATTGAACGACCTTTATAGGAAATTTTAGGAGTTAGATATCTGATTTATAAGAATACAAATCTAATATGATATCACATTCTACCAGACTAATAAAGTCGTAAAACTAACGAAGCAGAATTATGACACTGAATTACTATAGGGATTACTTTTCTGTCAAAGACATTACGAGTACATTCATTATTGTAAACAAATGACCAAGCGTACTCATAAATGTTTCAGATAAGATAAACAGATATATGATATCGTCTGTTTAGGTTAGGAACAAACTCAATGAACAGTCGCCTAGTGTAGAAGTCGGTAGTGGTAGTGACACAATGGCGGATATTGTTAAGGATTTAGAAAAAGTTAATGAAAGTTTAGTTCAAGATAAAGTCGTAGATGATGACGATAATAATCATAGTGATGATAAATCGGCATTTAGGAGACAGGTGAGCTTGTTAAAATCCCTACTAATATTATAAATGTGAATGTGAGTTTGTTTGTTACGTTTTCACGCAACAACTACTTAACCGATCATCATGAAACTTTGTACACATATTTTTGGAGGTACTAGAAGTAACATAGGAAAATAATTTATTTTTTACTATAGTTTCCAACTGACTATAGTTTCAGCTGTTTGGAATCATATTGATTCATTTAATAACTCAAATGCGAGAAAAAGCCGCGGGTAAAAGCTAGTATTTAATAAAACTTGCAAAAGATAATATTGGTAAAATATTAAAGAAGAAAGTATTATAGTAGGAAAATAACATTGACGTCAGTTTGCCAAATAACAATTTAATTGCCTAAACTCAATGACTTCATACAATGACATTTTCGTGTAATTTATTTTAGGAAACAATTGGACATGAATAGCTTGTTATAGTTAATTCTTTGTCTAATATATTATAATAAATTAATTTTCAATAACATATGTAGAAACAGTTTATTTACAATTTATATATAATTAAAATATAATTTTAGGCATTCGTCTCTCTTGGCACGTTCATGCTGACTTTAGGAGCTGGTGCGACATCAGGATATTCGGCTGTTCTTATACCACAGTTACAAAACAATGCACATAGTAAAATCAGCACCGAATTAATATCATGGGTTGGTATGTAATTTCTTCTAAGTATTCCAGCATTTAGAATATTTCCTTCATAATTTCCGTTTGTTGTTTCAGCTGCAATATCGTCACTTCCACTATTCTTCGGTAACTTGATCTCAGGATATCTAATGGAAAGATTCGGACGTCGTTCTTCACAAATAGCTCTCGCAGTTCCATTCATGATAGGATGGATTATTATCGCATTATCTAATAATATTTATCTAATACTTATAGGTCGTTTTATAACTGGATTTTGCCAAGGATGGCTCGGCCCTCTCGGCCCTGTGTTCGTGGGGGAGATTAGCACGCCGATTTATAGAGGATTCTTTTTAGCTGGAATGTCATTAGCTATAGCTAGTGGAGTTTTTCTGTCACATCTTTTCGGAACATTTATGCATTGGAAGTATGCCGCTCTTCTCTGTGGAATGTTCCCTTTGACAGGCTTTATAATGCTGCTGTATGCACGTGAATCTCCTACTTGGCTTGTATCAAAAGGCCGTATCGAGGAATGTATGGAAAGTTTCTATTGGTACAGAGGTAGAACGGTTGAGACTAAAACGGAACTTGATAAGATGATACACGAACAATTGAATAAAACTCAAGCAGTTGCAAAAATAAAAGCTTTGACTGATAATTTGAAGAAACCAGAATTTTGGAAACCATTATGTATTATGATTGCATTTTTCACAATAACTCAGCTTTCAGGCGTTAATGTAATATGTGCTTATACTACGACCATGATGAAAGCCTTAATTGGGCCTGGCACGAGCCCTTACGCTGTTATGTTAGCTGTGGACATTTTAAGGTGTTTATCGTTAGCATCTGCATGTGTGCTACTAAGAACACAAGGACGCCGACCAATGGCTCTTATAAGCGGCAGTTTAACGGCATTGGCCTTAATAGCACTAGCATTGTATTTATATTTAATTAGGATTGGCAATATACCTCATATATCTCCGATAATAACTTTAGGACTAATGGCGACGTATATGATTGTTTCAAATTTGGGTGTTGTCCCGTTGCCATGGAATATGGTTGGAGAACTCTTCCCGACAGCCACGAGAGGCTTAGGATCAGGAATTAGTGTAATGATGACCTCCATAGCGTTCTTTGCTACGGTGAAATCAGCACCAGCGTTGTTCGAATCTATAGGGTTTGACGGTACTTATTTATTTTATGGTGTATCGACTCTAATTGGAACAGTATTTTTATGGATATTTTTACCAGAAACTAAAGGAAAAACACTACTTCAAGTGGAAGAGCACTTTAGATCATCAAAAAATTGTAATGAAAAAACTCAGAAAAATATATGTGAAAATGTGTAAAATTTTCCTATTTTGATGATAAAACTTGAGTTCCCTGATAGTGTCATCTTGCATCTCTCAATCTAATGTGTGCAAGTGGACACACTTTGATGCAGATATTCTTTCATCTGCGGTTCCATTGAAGTCTATCATTTGTTCAAGTCATACTCGTTAAGACTTGTTAAATAACTTATTTAATTACTCATATATTAGGCTAAACATAAAAAATTCCAAAGTACCAGCGTACACAAAGTACACAATAATCTAGAAACAAATACTGTGACATTATTTGTCTTTATGTTTCATAAATATCTTTGACAATTTTATAATATACCTAATCAGATAGAGGCTGGAAATGCCAGAAATAGTACATCGTTAATATTATTAAGTGTTATATCTGTGCATATACAGATTATCTTATGTGATAAAGAGATATTAAATCTGTATTCGTTAAAATGGAATTTGGCAAATCATATCAATTTAGGTTAAACGCAATCGTTATATTTAATGAGAGCTATGTAAGTGATCATGCGCCGTGACATGTTATGTCTTATGTGTTAATGTTAATAGAAACAAAAAGGGTGCTATAGATGCTCGTGAATAAAAAGTCTATTTCACAGTTCGTTTGAGGCGGCAACCAGCGTGGCACGTGGCTAAAGCGCTAAATTAACAATATCTCTTCCTGTGTTTTGACACGTGGCTATGTAGTGCAGAACATTTTATATTTTGAAAAACTCCGATTCGCCAACATCTGCGTGAAGGATTTTTTTGACAGATTCCGAAAGTTCCCACGTTGAAGCGCGACAATTTTTTTCTCATTTCAAAGGCACTCAAAAACTGTAACCAGGAAAACATCTGGAGAAGATTGTTTATTTTTAAAGTCCTTCGTTATGTTAATGTTAGTAGTTAGTTGCTAAAAGTACTCATATACTTATTGTTATTAACTAAAAGAGCTTTAATAATATAAAATAATTATGTTAATTAATAACAAATTTTAATATTAAATTGAATCAAATTCAAATGAGTTCCTGTTTTATTTATTCACTTTTTTCGGATGCACGCTTCCATACGTTTTTTTGAAGCCAATACATTATTCTCTGTTTATAAACAACGAGTGCGTCCGCAAATTGCCTTTATTTTCCCGTCAAAGAGTTCCTGGTTCTATTCATATGTTTAAAATCAAAGTTCAGTTCTTGTGTGCTATCTTGTTCGGCCCGTGTCATCAATGAACTGCATTTGTGGGTTGGAACGAATATTTTAATAATTTACAATAGCGCACGTGGCTAAACGGAAACGCTACACGTGCTACCAATTAGAAATGGAATAGGTAAAAAATATATAATAGATCGTATGATGCACCCAATAGTGGTTTACGAAGAAACGGGTTCGATGCACATTATAAATTTTTATGGCGCTCCCGTTTGAAACTTGTAATTATGGCAATTATAATAAGGTTACTCAGTTTTACGGTTAATTTTTTATACTGATACCATACCAGATTAAACTCAATTTGTTATGTGTATAAATTTACAAAATCCTTACCGTTATCACGGCATTAAATTTTCAAAATCCATTTTCGGTGGTTGTAGACACTACCAACACAACAATATTTAAAACGTGTATATATCAAGCATGGTGCAGAAAGAAGAATGAAATTGTAATGCAGCTGAACATGATAAAGCAATTGTAAGTAATTGTCACTTATTATTGAAGGTCTCTGCCCATTCATTTATTCAGTCTAATTATACAGAATTCATGTATTTTACAATTAAGATCAATGTAACAAATTGATTAGTAAATAAATTTTCTTACAATGGTTGCTCATGTCAAAATATACTAGAATCATACTATTGAAGGGTTTCATCTCTTGGTTTACAAAAATAAAAACCCATACATTAATAATACCTGAATTCCTCTATAGTAACCTAAACGCACGTTTAAACTTGAGGTAACACAACGCTTTCGAGTAAGGACTAGTGTAGAGTATCAAATCTGTTGTATCAAGATTATTTCATAGTAATTTTGGTTATACAATTTTTTCAGTGTCTTCAAGGTTTCTTCAAGCATCAATGCATCTACTTTCTTACAATACATGTGACACACTTCCCTAACACATGACGTTCTGTTTAAACGTAGTAAGTGGGTTTCGCACCGCTGCCGCTGCACTACATATGGCCTGCACCGGCTGACAACAGATTGGGGGACAAGTTCTTATGGTGGAAGTGCACTCACCTGTAATACGATGTATTTATTTATGTACATATAAATAAGTAAATGACGAATGACTAATATGAATTATTTCAGACCACAACTATACTTATGGAAATTTCCACTAATCATCGTTCACATCAATGACTTGCTTCGTGGAGGACCTATTGTGGGCTATAGTTCTCCCCATCATACTCAGTGATCATCGCGTTCTCAATGTACTGATATAATATATAACAAATAAATCTTCATAAATCAATAGTAGCCATTATTTTTTACTTCCTTTGTGATGAATAACATATTCTGATTAATAAAGTAAACAACAGTTTATTGGCTCAAGAAAAATAATGACTTACAGAACGCTGTGACATTAAATATTTCGCAAAAGACTTACCCTCTAGACGAAAGATAAGACTAAATAAATAAAAATAACAGTACAATACAATACAATTGTAATCTCCGTTGATGTTGTATTTGTAAAACAATTGTCCCTGTTTACCCCAATAATGTGCATATATAATGCGGCTTGTCGGTTGAATAAAAGCGGTTTTGAGGATAAACTTTATTATATTGTTATGAGAGTATTTTAAAACAAATAAAACATGATCTGTTATGATAGAGATTTATGAGTTTTAAAACTAAATATTTGCACATATGAATGTGTCTTAATTAGGAATTATTAACGTATGACTGTCTTTATTATTTCTTAGTATTTATTTTCGTAATTTTCTCTATTTGTTTTAAGGTTTACTCATTTTAATATTATACTGACGTGCAAAATAATCGGGTCAACTGATTGATGATTCACTGTGTTTTTTTTCGATCTTATATTATTTATTATTATTTTATAGTTTTAAGTAGGATGTATAATTAGTATTTAGTATTAGTATATAATTGTATAAAACTGATTATTTGGTTTTACATAAAGTTATTTTTAATTAGAATTTATTTTTCTTTGAAATTTTGCGCGTACGATTATACTGACAATTTAAATATAACTAGTTTCATTCAATATAACAGGTCAGTCTAAATGTTTGTGCGCATTTTGGCGAAATTTTTGCATTGTGTAATGCGCACGAACTTTTGAACTGACCTGGGGGGCTACTCAGGCGTATCCGAAGTTTCGTGATACGGCCGTCACTTCTATAGTTTATGTGAATTTTGACACATAAGCCCGTAAAAAGTCCTGTCAAATGTCCATAAAATAAGCATTGTGTGGCCTATCCGTCGTGACGTCGTCGCTGTTAAATCCGTAATTTCGTGAATGATTACGTAAGTGTTCCTGAGTAGGAAACGTCCGTATTTTCGTCCGAAGTGCGTGAGTAGCCCCCCTGATACGTAGGTATGTATGTATAAGACATTCATTTGGATTTCGGACTCACCTCAACCAAGCTATAGGAATTAAACTCGGAAAAAGGTTAATTTCGAATTGTCCATGTGACGGTTAAGCGCGTTATATAATTTTGTAATACTTTTTGTTTATTTGATTTTATAATAGTAGAGTTTTGAAGCTTATCAATCCATTTGAGAGGTTATTTTGACTTAATGTCGTCATAAAGTTTGACAAAAAAACTGAATGAATCTGGAAACTGCACCGCACGTACTAAATATACTTACTTTTTTGTGTTACGTTACCATATGGCACATGTATGATGCAGCAAGGCGCGCAAGAGTTCCGATTTTTTCCACAACACCGTATGGTGAGCGTCATGTTTTAAAACTCCCGCAATTTGAATGTCACAATTTGTTTTAATAATAGCTTTTCATTGGAGCCGTCTTAGTACATTTATTTCAACGTTTAATTCAATTTAATTTAAATTGATTGCTATTATGTTAGAAGTTTTTCTTTTTTTCTTCATATGTATATATGATTGCATTGCCCGATTTTTTCCATGACAATTGGTTGCCCGGAAGAGATTACTTTTAGTGAAAAGATCGCCAATTGCTCTAAATTTGTTTCTTATGTTTTAAAGCATTTATTGTTATTATTATTATATATATTAAAACTGATTTAATTATACAACTGTTTTGTAATTAGATTAATTTTTTCTTAATTGTCCTACTATAAAATTTAATAAAATTTTATTATTACGGAGAAATATTCTTTATTCATCTTCAAAAATGTTAGGTATATACTAAGATCCCAACAACCATTTCGAACACGTGGTTGGTATTAAATTTTACGCGAACAAACGCGTTGAAAAGCTGCTTATTCACTGTTATACGTTACGTAAAGATTCCCTATGCTCAAGGCGAGGTTAGGTCCGTTTTTTGCTGGTTCCCATGAACCCATGACAAAGGATCGACCTGACTGAAAGACGTCGCAAGCAAGATCCATGCAAGAATAAATATTGTACAACAATGGGGTAGCTTCTTTGACTTTGAGTCTTTACCCTTGTGTAGAGAGAGGGTATATAGTTTTGATACTAGTATCGCTATGATTGTTTAGGTGTTTGTGATTCACGTCAGGTCTATTTATCTTTGTGTTTGAAATAGGTAGCTCTTACGAAGACTGGAAGCAGTACGAAGGGAAACCGCATAGGTATACTATACTAATAAAACAAAAGATGAAATTAAAACTATATTACAATACCATATTTAGGTTTATATTATATTATATAAATATTATTGTAATAAATACTTTGTACGTTAGTTATTAATGTTTAAAATAATACCCACATTTTATTTGTAAAATCTTTTTTTTTAATTTAGCTTCATTTAATAACGATATATTATTTTATGTTATGTGCTATTACTCAAGAATCGTAATTGTTTTCAAACAAAAAAATGATAACAAAAAAGGAAACGATCAAGACTATATAATCGCGTTATAACACCAAAATAACAAAAGAGCATGGCCGCTACCTTGATTTAAGCAGTAACGGACTTTTTTCACAGTCCCATCGATCTTAGATTCTCTTCCTAGTCGGTGCCCTTTGTCATGTTAACTGATATACCCAATTGTACGTTCCCACGCATACGTAACAGGGATTGTCCTTTAAATTAGCGCACTGGTTGTTGTGCTAAATAATTTGCATAACCATTTCAAAGGACCTCATTATAACTATATTTTGAATGTTTTCCAGTATAAGGTTTAGCCATATCAGTGGGCTTATCACGAATTTAGTCTGGCTTTCGAATCGAGCTGTCACGGAATAAACGGGTCCGTTAGCAATCGGGATCATGAATTTTTAGTAACGACTAACGAGCACCAGCAATCTATCAAATGAACGAAAGATCGAGACATTCGAAAATTAACAAAAAGTATCTAAAATATTGTAGTTCCAAATCCGCACGCGGTGGCGCTGCTCAAATTTCCATAGAAATCGCTTGGAGCGAACGCGGTTCGAAAGCCAGACTAAATTCGTTATAAGCCCACAGTTCAGTATACGGATGTCTCCAGCCAATACCCTCTCGTTGTTAGTCTATGCACGTTGTCGTCTTTAAGAGGTAATAATCCTTAGTTCAAGTACTCTTAAAAACTAATCCTAATCTACACTATACTAATCTAGTTTTAAGAGTTTACTAGTATAAGCCTAACTAATGTAAAAGATAACAAAAGACTTTAACTCTTGAGTGACTGTTTTTTTTATTACAAACACGAGTCAAGTGCGTGATTTAAAAAATGCTTACTGAGTTAAATTAAATGCACTAAAAATAAACTGACTTATTTAAAATTGTCGACGCGAAGAGATTAATTAGATTTTATGAATTAATATATTTTCTTATTTATTTTAGACTTATTGCAGTTTACTTCTCGACGTTTCGAATCTCTTGCTGCGAAAATAATAATAATTATTAATATCTATAAAATAAGTAATAAATAATATTGTTAAAGTTTAAAAAAATATATTTATCATAAGCATTAATAAATAGGTAATTTTTAAGTCAACATTTATACAGGAATGAATTTAAATAAGTACCTACAACATATTATATAATTTAAAGTATTAAAAATGGCGTTCAGTAGGGTGTATCCAAACTTTAATAACTGGAAACAGCCCTTAGCGAATGAACCGGAAAATATTTAAATAGAAGTTAAAATACCGTGGAAAGTGATCAGACCATAAAATATGTCGATAATACTCGTAAAAAAAAACTTACTGTTTAGATGAGAAATTAAAATTCTTTCATTCCCGGAAGTTTCAGAGTGAGGGCAAACGCATAAAATTGGATTTTGTTTACCCAATTTCAACATCTTTGGCATTCTTTTGAAATGACAGAAAAATTCATAGGATTTATAAATCACGGCTTAGTTCCGTCTTGTGATTTATTTTAATCCAACAACTGCACATGGAAATATTTTGTTGATAATGTTATTTATATATAGAAAGATTTTAGTTTGAATTTAATTGATTTTAATTACATTATTAGAAACTTCCAGTATCTATAACTTTTAAGCAAATATATTTCTTAAATAAATTGCTTTTCTTTTATAAAAACAAAACAAAAACAACAAACAATCCGCCTTTAAAATTAAAATTTAAATCCAAAAATCGTCCTTCTAAATCAGCATCCCTTACGAATTCGGTTATTTTAAATCAAGAAACGGCGGCTTATTACAATCACAATGGTAATATCGTGTTACCGTTAACGGTCCGAACTCGAATAAACTTTAGGATTACTCTTTAAACTCATCACAAATGTGTTACTCTCAAATCTAATAATTAATTTGTTTTATTAAAGAAATATAATTATATTAAATATATATTATACCTACTTGAAATTCAATGAATTATAGTCGATTTTATTTGTTTCGTTAACTTAACTAAAATATATATATTTAAAAAAGTGAGTTTCAAGTGTTGTTCTTTATGAAAATGGGTAGCTGGTTAGTGGCCAAATTCGAGGGTTGCTAGCGGGATTTTTGTATAGGAATGAATTTTTAAGACCGTTAATGAGCTCTTTAGTGTAAAGTCCTTTAAAACTTTTGGTTAATGTTAGTAAAAAAAACGAATGTAGTTTTTATATTTTTATTGTAATTCATAAACTAAGATCACAAAATAAAAAGGCACATTTAAGGCTAAATGTTTGTACCTATTTCATTACAAGGCAATTTTATTTTAAAACATTTTGAAATAACAAAAGTTATTTCATTTTATTTTCGCAAATTAAGTCATTTGTAATTTTTCATATTTTGACAACTTCAATACAAGGTAGGTAAAGCGATTATTATTAAAATTTAATACTAAACCGGATAGAGCTGAACTTAAATAAAAATTACATTGTAATGAGGTTGTCAATAATTTAAAAAGAGTTACGTAAAATTACAATTGAGTGTTTATCGCAAAATTTGCTATTTCAAACACTAATAAACAACGGAACATAACAAACAAGATTTAATTTATGTATATCTCTAAATACTTTGTCATTAATATAAAATAAATACGTAGATAGATATCACTTATCTCCAAAAGACCTGCTTACCCTTATTAGGGTTTTAGGTGTCAGAATATTGTATAAAATAACGCGGGAAAAGTTCGAGTTATTAAACGTTACGAGGTTCGTTTACTATTATATGTCCGTTACAAGAACACCTTGCGTTTATGTCATCCACGGACTTTGGCACCAACAGCTGTTTACTATTTATCAATAATAAATTAAATATCACTAGAAAACATCTTTCTACACAATTATCTATCTAAATTTAAAATTAACTACTTTTTAACAAAACGATGATTCTGCTTCGTCTTCTCTTGCCACCATTTTAAAGTTTCTTCGAATTGTTCGCGATCTTCAGGCGTTACGTGAATATCTGGAAGCTCTTTTTTAAATTCTAATTCATCAAAGTTTTCTTTCGTTTCTTCTTTGAATTTGAATTGTTCATCTGGTAATAATATACCAGAATTTATAGCTGCGATCTGAAGTAGCGAATTGTCCCCGTAGTTCATCTGAGCACGTAATGCGTCAGAGTATTTCACTTCGAATTGAGCATTACTTTCAACATGACTCAGATCACTACAAGGAAAGTTATTTTCCGTG
The DNA here is from genome assembly GCA_028551675.1 of Tineola bisselliella. Taxonomy (NCBI): domain Eukaryota; kingdom Metazoa; phylum Arthropoda; class Insecta; order Lepidoptera; family Tineidae; genus Tineola; species Tineola bisselliella. The sequence goes on from JAPWLS010002007.1 coordinate 42,576, forward strand.
TCTATCACTGTAAACTGTTCTGCTGCATTAGCAAAAGGAAACCCAGCTTCGAGAATATTTTGACCTACACCTACGTCTTCAGAAGTAATCAAATCAGAGGATGGAGTAATTGCATTTCCTCTGTCGTCATCTTCGTAAAGATGTGGCGTTGAAACCATTTGGAAGCAATCAGTAGGTGGTATAGTCGCATATTGTGGCATATGTGGAAGTGTTTCATCAAATTCATCATCATTGTCCTCATCTTCCAATGCTGGAGAATTAAGGAGATAATAGCTTCGTTCAAAACTATTATCACGTGGTGACGATGATGCAGGCGATGGAAATGATTCCATTGATGGTAAAGAAGTATTCTCTTTATCCGAAGCATGCCCAATATTGAGTAAGCTTTCGAGATTTCTTATGTACTCCACGGCCATTCTTAAAGTTTCGACTTTACTAAGCTTTTTGTTAGGCCCTCTATTAGAATTGGCATTCTCAAAAGCTTCTGCAACTTCTTCTGGAATGTGACGACGTAAGGCAGCAAATCCGTCATTAACTTGTCGCACACGATTTCTTTCGCGGGCATTTCTTCTAGCAACGGCAAGCGGTGTCGGAGATTTTGTCGCCTCATCCGCGCCATCTTCACGTAACCGCTGACGTTTTTGAGGCACACCACTTTCAGCAACTTTCACTAATGATGTAACTGACACTGTTGCCGGGGAACTTTGAACTTTTTGCTTCTTTCGCACTATCACAATTTCTTTTTTCTTGGCTCCTTCATTATTAGATATGTTCACGGAATTATTCACGGACTCTTGGAGCACCTGCGATTTAGGTAGTTGATTGCGGAACACGACTACACCGATTGAACTCATTTCGTTTGAGATGATTTGCCGTTTTTACATATTAGTTTATTTGTTGAAGCTTTAGTCTTGGTTCTTTTGATATTGGATCACGTACTAATTTGACAGAGTAACAGTATCTGATGAGGGACTAAGGCCGTACCGTTAGATGGCGTCAAGGCGCTGTCCGTCGCGGGAATGGCGCGTGCCGCGCGGGCGCACCTGGGGTTGGTCGCGGGGGGATCAACAGGGGTACTTATATTTTACTACTTGCACACATGCCCTTTTAACGTATTGGGGAAGCGTTTCGATTCAACATTCCTACAACATTTTCATTTTATAAAAATAGGCTATGACTGGTTGGTAAAGTGCTTTGATAATTTTTAAGAATATCGTTCATTATATAATTATAGTTAATCATACAAATTTTGAGTTGGAAAAGCTATAAATAATTTATGAATAAGTTATTTCCATAAAATTGAAAATAGTGGTTGTTAACTCAAAGTTTTAAGAAATAAAATAAAAAATCAAATACAATATTTTATATTAAAACAAAATAAAATAAAATGTATGAATCTAAACGTTGCCCCGATCCGAGCTAGGGGTGCGTAATTTTAAGTAAGGGGTGTCCCAGCGGCTGACGTTTTCTATAGAAACTCACACATGCACGCTGTTGAATTGAAGTACATACAATGTGCAGTTATTACACACATTCTCACATGATCACACATACAGAGAAACTAAAAACCACCAAAACCGTTCGCGTGTTTCAATAGCATTGCAATGCAGACCAAGACAGTTGGGCACACGGAAACAAAAAAATAATAAATTGTTTGGTCTATTGTTTCAAATTAATTCATTACATTATTATTATACAGAACTAGCAAATTATATCTGTTTATCTACATTCTGTATATAGATAGGATTTTTATTTTAAATTATCTTTTTACTAATTATAAAATATTTATTTTAAGTTAATTCTGATTTTATTCTGGAGAATTAAACATTAGTACGTTTCGATGAGAATAATAGATATAAATTACGTAGCATTCACCCACGCCAGCTGGACGCAGACGGACTCTACGTAGCTTTTGTATCATATGGCACGAGTCAAAGCTTTTGTTGTCCCTTATGAAGGTTGAAATAAAATAATTTAATTGAAACAATGTTAATATAGTATAGCTAACAAATATTAAAACGGAAATGCTATCCCAGTAAGTGCCTGAAAAAATAAGTCTAGCAATGTTTAAAAAGGAAGGCTGCGAAGATATATTGGACCTAGATGAATCTAGTAAGGCGTTCAAGATAAATTATAAAAAATCTTAGTAGAATTGCAACACCAATAGCATATGGAACTGTAATTGCTGAATCAAATGCATCCTGTAATTTAAAACTATGGTTTTTGTGTTAATCGAGTCTGCAGCAAGGTGAGGCGCGTCATGTTGCGAACATGTGGCCTACAGTCCTGCTTGGAGCTGTAACAATTTCGAGTCTAATTTTAGCAAGATCAGTGCCATATGGTACAAGTCTTAATGGTAAGGTAGGAAGGGCTTAGGGAACACAAAAAGCAGCACCGAGATAAATATCATTTGCTTTTTTCAACTAAATCCGACTATAAATATCTTCTACTTCCTATTTTTGTTTGAATTATTTCAAGGTATTAAGAAAATAGAAATACTATAATTAAATATTAGCCTATAAAAATCAACATTGACTATAATATACTAAGATTTGTATGAACAAAAACACACCAGGGTCAAACCTACAGTTAAATTGACCTTAACATCAAAATCCTGTCTAGACTCTATTTTAATAAACAATCGCCCTAACCTGTTTCAATCTTATACCTCTATTCACATCACAGCTGTATTTTGTAAAGAATTTGTTAAGTTACCTTGCTATAACCTATCTCAATACATGCCGCCTTGAAACAGCTTTGGCTATTCACTTCCCTGATTCAGACGTATTATTTTCTTATAAGAAAAAATGGGACAAAAGGGCAACCTTCAACTTGAAATGTATTAGAGGTCATAGTAAATTCCCCTAACGTGTTTATGCACCAGAACACTAGAATTAGATTTATAAAGACTCTATTGGTTTAAAAGAAAATGTAGAGACCATTCAAGTTGCCGTATTAACTAAACGTTTTAAACTGAAATCGTCTATTCTCTAGTTCGCTTATTCAATAAGAACTTAAGGTCTCTTATAAAATTACATATTGAAGCTGTTTATATGGTTTCTTGCAATTGTTCTTATAAATGTCTGGTTGATCAAAAACTGGGGTTCTTGTATATGCTTGTTTTAGGTCATAATACAATCATCTGATCCAAAATGAGTTCTGTTCCAGACTCCATTCATAACTTTGCACAATACATTCCTCGCAGGGGTCTTATTATAAACTTATTCTTAAACTCTCCAGACTTTCTTTAGGAATATTTCCCCTTTAAATAAATTGAAACGTTCTCTGCATTCATTTTAAACGTACTTCTTTAGACTATTTGACTGGTCATGTGTTTTTGCATGAATTAAAACATTGTGAGAATAGTAACCAGTTTATAAAATTCATTGAAGTACCGAGCGTTTGAGTAGATGAGTCGTGTTGGTGTAGAATTGATTTATTTTAGTAGTTTTGTATGTAACTACACTCCGCCTAATGTAACAAGGAGGCAGCGGCTATTATAAAGAAATGTCTGCAGACGGCAGTTGTTTTCAGTATGTTATGTCGGGTAGAGAAAACAAGTGTATGCGGTTCAGATTGAAACGTACCTCATCTCCGTCCTCATCTCATTTATGCTCGACTCGAAGCCCACGAATCGCCACTAAGTCACTACTTGAAGATGGTAGATTGCCTCAAGTCCTTTTGGTTCGAATCATATACCTACATTTTCATGTTATAGTGTCGATGATATAAACACTAGTTCAGTGTATGTTAATTACTAATTGTAATTTACGTAATGAAACAAACATTAATTTATTTAAAATAACAATACCAAATAATTTTGTTAATCATTACTTTAATCAAAATTCTTATCGGCATTAACTTGAAATGTAACCGACTAAAAAATATCAGAACCGGGCAGATGTTTGTGCTCGCGCTCTATTCACTCATTGCCCTCCCTTTCTAGTTTACAAATTTACTATCACAGGTGAGTGAGAAAGAAAATATTAGGGGTGGATTGCCACGTGACCTTAGTTGGTAGTCACCCACACATATAAAATTTATTTTATTGATCGTATGAAAAAATCTCAACGATTAACTGCATTATTCTCTGACTTGATTTATGATATTAGGTATTAGTATTGCTAGCAGCAAAAATTGTATTCGCGCCAATTTTTAGAATTAAGTGGAATCCTGGAGGAAACTTATGTATCTATTTGATGATGGTGTTAGGATCAAATATACTAAAAAGAAGAATATTAATCCGTTATTTTTTTAATAATACATTGTATAGGTACTAGTAAAAATAAAGAGCTAGTGAATATTTTAAACTGCTCAAGTTCTTAGTTTAATAACTTAATAATATGACAGAAGTGGAGGAAATTATTAGCAATAAAGTTATAGAAAAAAATGATGGTACCGTTAAGTGTATATAAAGGGAAGCTTCCTTAAACGATCGCTATGATGGCGTAAATGGCCCTTGAGAAAATAATATCATCAACGCATTGGCTCCTACAATTTGGATGTTGTGCAAGGAAAACAAACTACTGGACTACCATATCATGTTACACTACTTAAACTGTCGTCAAGCACCGCCACCCACGCGGTACCTTTTGTTTTTTACAAACATTTTAAAGTTTTTACAATCGCACTAAATAGATTTCCTGTTAGAAAAACAAACAGAGACGTTTATTGACTACGGAATTTTGGTTTTTATGTTAAGGTTCTCATTGCGAATGACTGATGGATTTTGGATGACTCTCAAACTTCAATAGAATTATCCTTCCGACTCTGATTAACGCATATTATCTCTTCCGAAAATTATATTATTTACAATGAAAATTACACAATTTTGTTTTTTACTTTATTGCATTTATATTTTGAATGTTGTTTCAGATCAAGAATATACGTCATAATTATTTAAATTAATATTACAAACAAAGTACACAACAGAACAATTTTGTTGCTCTTGCGTAATTTGTCCAGCGGGCTAATGTGGTTTAAACGATCTTTAGTATTTTCTATCATACAACGTGTTACTTTAAATTCAATTAATCCAACTACTTTAGGCCAAAATTAGTTGATTTAACTTAATGCTGGAGATAGATGTTTATCTAAATTATTAACTCTCTTTGACGGAGATGGGTGTAAATATATCATGTAATAGAAAGTTTCGGAAGCGATCAAATTGGTCTGACGGAGCGTAGTAGGCGCAGATCCCAATCATTTGAGACCTTATACATTTTCATTTTACGTATCACTGGTGATGGATTCTTTATAGGTAAAAAAAGCTACAAAATCTTCTCACAAAAATAATTTGACTTGAACAATTTTATAAAAAATATCCATATTTCTCAATTCTATTATTAATCGTTCAATTTCTTCTATAAATTATTTTAATGATAATTATTCTTATAGCGTATGTTGATAATAATATCTCGTAGATATCAAATTATATTTTATCACGGCAGGGAATTTGTGGTTAGAAAAAACAACCCGAGGACTACCGTGGACATCATTGATTTACGACAAATAAAATTTTGGAGCCTTTTTAGCGGCGCAATTAAAATATTTAACGAACGTCCCTCAGTGGGTGGTGGGCGACAGTTCTCACGAGCCTATTAAAAATAATTTTATTTGTTTTTATTACAATTTATGGCTAAGCGGTAGCAACTAGCGCCACCGATGTTGCTAAACCTCGCATTTATTGCACGGACGTTTACGAGTTTTCGTCAAGGAAATTTTAGCGTATTTTATGTGTTTACTCAGACTTTAAATTAATGAAACTATAGTATGTCATCGTATAATATTTATTATAATAATGATTAATTAGAATATGCGTGGTAACATGTTTTGATATTTCATGTTAACTATTATTTTTTTTTACTTTAAATAAATATATTAACAATGTAAAACATCATGGGGTTTAATTGTATGATATTCAAAGAAGTCAACCCTTCAAATGGCATTCATTGCCATGTGATATTATCAATGAGCCAAGATCGTGTCTCGGCCAAAATATCTTTTATTATAAACGATTTGTAAAATGCATTGTCAGCGTGATTCGAGGTGCTTCTATAATTTTTTCACTTTAAAGGGTATAATAGTTTTGTCTTTTCGGAAATATTGTGATGAAATGTCTAACAGAATTCACAGCATGTGGCTGACAACACGTTCACTGTTTGGAAGTCAGCACCCGCTTCGTGATCATATTGGGCATTAGCATAATATTTCAATTTTCAATCCTTTGCATTTATATCAACATAATAAGTCGAAAATAATTAATATTAATTTGTTTGCTAATAGAAAAGCAGATGTAAATGTAAATTATAATCAGTATTTACATTGTGTTAGCGTGTTTTAATAAATTAAAACTTTCTTTACTTCTTCTCACTTTATTACTTATATTTTAGGAATTAAATATGAATTACAAATGTGAACTTAAAAATAAAAAACGTAATAATTCTTAAACAAAAAACAATTGAAAAAACAAATGAATAACTGACAGCCCGTTTGAGCGCCAAAATTATCTTAGGCTTAGACATCGAATTGTCCGAACACATTGTTTTGGTTTTCTATTAAAACAGTCTCAACTATAAATCGTATTGGAGAGCACTTACAATAAGTTGTAAGGCGTTAAAATGACCCAGCGGAAGACCGCGAGGCGCGCACAACGAGAACAATTTAATTGAATAAAATTAGCCAATAAAGTGTATTCGTCGAAGCCTGCCACAATGGAATACCGCATTCGTACATCGGCGTCGTAAACAAACCTTATTTACTGATGACTCCTTCGGGAATCCGATTTAAATGTATACCAAATGCGTAATCTGTGTATAAGTTACGTGGAGGTACATTTCTTCTACAGTATTTGCATGGATAGAAGACATTGCAATTTCTAGAGACCGCTCTTTCAATAGGAATAATATTCAAATACTATGTATCAATAAGACGTCTATACTTTTTGTAATGTACCAATGTATATAAAAATACACATAACATATCTACACAGTGATCTATACTAATATTATAAAGAGGAAAGATTTATATTTTTGTACGTATGTTTGTAACGAATTGGCTCTTTGTATGAAAGTCTTTCATTTGTTTTGCTACAAACTTGAAATTTAGCAATGATTAGGTATGGCTATCCGAACCTGTAGTCACGTGAAGGGAGGCGTCGCTGAAATGCATATAAAACATTATTAAACTTCACAGTAGGTTCTTTATATCTTCATTATAATGCAGACGAAGTCGGGGGCAACAGCTAGTTGCGATATAAAGTACAAGTTTGGTCTAAATTTAGCAATTTTCTGGACTTAATAACTGAGACAGAAGTCCCGTTACTTTGAATTAAGAATCGGGAGCTTCAATTTCTTTGGCGAGTGTTCACCCTCAGGTGTAGAAGCGGCTGCCAAAACAAGTGAGGTCTTAATCGAAGCGTCAATTACTGATGCCGCGCGCAGTTCACTTGTCACTTGAGTTTTGCCGAATACCCTAAGTTCTTTTATTGTGTACTCAAAAACTTAAACGTCTTTAGTTTTTAGTTTATTATAAGTAGATAAAAATATGAGTGTAAAAAAAATAATTTATATTTAGCTTTTTTTTTTAAAATTAGTGAAAACATGTTTGCAAACAATCTTAGTTTCATACTTAGATAATTTTCTTTAATATTAGTTAAATTCATAAAACTTTATATTTTTATATTACAATTAAATAAATAATAAACCAATACTTGTAATAGTAAATTTTCTTTTTCTTATAAAATAAAACAAAAATCCATCAATGAATGCGGCACCGATTCACAAACATTGATCTTCAACAGCTCGGCGCGGCGTAACAACGGAAAGGTGCCAAAAAGTGATAGACATCTGAAGACCGGTTAATGAACAGAATCAAGAGCCAATCTTAACACGAAATTGCAAAAAGGAATTTTCCTTGTCATTACACAAAAACACATTCACCCAATTTACTTCTTATTTAAAAACTCGTCATTGATAACTTGTTTCCAATTGGATTTTTTTTTTCGATAATTTTTAACAATTGTTGATTCTTGAAGTTCCAGCATAACATTGGCGTATGTATTTGGTAGCAGTTTTTTTTTAGATATTGATGCAATCACAGCGTATGCTATAATTTGGTAATATTATTGATAATAGACGTATTCCTTCAGTGTACACGTCTATGAAAGCGTTATATACGTGTATACCTACTACATACTTCGATATATGTCTTGAGTATTTAATGAATATATATTTTTTATCGTAAACCAAAAAAATACAATCTTCCTTTCTAGAGATTGTAAAAACGTTGGTTAAATTAAACAGGTAGGAAACAAGGAATTGGTTGTAAGAGTCGTATAGCAGGTAGAATCATAAATAATTTTGCATAAAACTTCTTCTTTGGTTGACAAATCGATGGCGTGCCTTTGTCGGCAAGTGTAATGAGACACGGCGCATGTTGGAGACAAATTTAACTCATAAAACATCCTTTCTTCACGTCAACATACATCACCTGAATGCCATACTGAAAAATCACAAGCAAGTTCGATATTAATTAATTTTATCTACGTATTTAAAAATATATTTTCGAGACGCCTTTTTACTTCCACATAAAACATCAAACAACAACGTTTATTTTATTGTTTTTATTCATAACTAAGTATGAAACAAACAAGCAGTTAACAAACATCATAATTACAATCTTGAAAAAGATGTAACAAGAACGTAATTATATTGCATTGAATTTGACACAGAAGCTGCCACACGCGGAGTTCTTACAAACCACCAATCCTTTATGCAAATATTAACAATGTCTGATTACAATAAAGCTTTAATACAAGTAATTGTCGTAAGCGATCTCGTCCCAGAGGCGTTTGTTGAGAATTCGTGAGTCGCCTCGCGCGAGCTACTTCTTCAACCCTGTTATTATGAACTTTTGTTAGTGATGTTACTCGAATAAAAATAATCAATCTACAAATATAATTTCACATATAACTAAAATAAAAAAAATAAAGACAATGTATTTATAAATAAATTGTTGTTAAAATGTTGTTTTTTTTTTAAACAATTATTCAATTAGTAACTTATTAAGGATACATTATATACATTTATTTTATTACTCGAGGAAAAGTCATTACAATTTTACTCAAGTCAAAAAAATTGATGACATCACTATTTCAAGTCTTCTCTGTACGTCTTATAAGTTAACTCTTGAAATATATTTTTGCTTTAAATGTCGTTTTCGATTAATGTTGTGTAATTTGGAAGGCTATGACGGACGCTTTGTACGAAATCACGATTTAATATTTCTCCTCTTTATTCTGCGAAAAGTTGAGTTGAGTTTTTTTACAAGAAGTTAATTTAATTTCATATAATTTTTTTCCACTAAATTCCACATCTTACTGTATCGCCACAGACGTGTTCAGTTTGCCAGTTTGCCGGATAAAAATAATCAAAACACAGCATTGAGCGCAAATCGCGCTTTTGAGATATCGCCGTCTATGCCGTTTTTTCGTACTCAGGAGGGATCCCCATACGTCTCGAAAGTTTGACCTCTCACTTCGCCGAGAACAGGTCAAGATGATGTCAATCAGTCAGTGAGTCAGTTTTGTAATTAGTTAGGTCATTTTATAAAATATACAATAAATAAATAATAAGAGGTCATCAGCAACAAAGTTGTCATTTAACGAAAAATTTAAAATATCTAGTATATGCCAAGGTTAATTAGTTTATTTAATATGTTATAAAATCAAGATAACGTTAATTTTAACTTTGCACTGTTTTTTGAGAGGCTGTAGTAAAAAAGTTGCCACTTTTTGTGTCGCACCTGTTTTTGCTTGGATATAGCACGAGTTTCTGCCATTGCAGTTCTAAATAATTTATCTCAAACAGATCTCAAAAGAATTATGGTATATTTAAACAATTTATTGCTGCGACAAAACAAGGGAGAACAAGATAAGCCTCCGGTTTTGCGATAACACTCTTTAGATAGGTTAGATCTGCCGAAACCGAAAGTTTTTTACTAAACTAAAAAAGTGTATAAGATTTATCATGATTATTTGGAGAAATAATAATTTTGTTTAAAACCTTTTAAAGCGACTTTAAAATGTCTTTTGCGGCTTACAATCCCATTTATTTTAATACAAAAATAGTAGAAAATAATCAATATAAGTGCGAGTCAATTTTTTAAATTAGTTAACGCATATATTTATAACTTTTGATACCTATAGTCTAATAACATCTAAGTATAGCCGCGATCATGAAGACTAAAGATTATAAATTTTGTTTGTCATTCGATCAATTTAGCACTTAAATCGTAAGTTAAAACTATGTAATATAAATCGGCCTTTATCGCACTGTTGAGTAGGTCCCGGTAGAAACAAATTATTATTTCAAACTTTGGTGTTAAAGATGTAAGCAAAATCTAAGTATTTATAGATAAATATTATTTAAATAAACGTACATGATTGTTGATTATTAATTTGTTAACAAGATAGACATTAAAACATTGAAAATAGATTAAATTCAAATATAAAAAAATATTATTAAAAATCGGAATACAATGTCAATGATAATGTTTAAGGTTAAATATGAATGAGTACGATAATGAAGTTATTGTGAAGAAAAATATTTACCTATTTTAAATATTTAATGAACTCTAATGAATGATATTTCACCGCTAAGTGAACACTATAATGGTCGTCCATGCATACAAATCGTCTATTGCGTGATTTCTTATAGTTTTGTATCGATTTGCAAGTTTTTTTGGACCACATACGTTTAGCGTTGAGGGACCAATGACTCTGTCGACAGTTATTGGTAGATTGGAATTTCCTAATGCAATTTGCTTGTCACCAGCTCTGTACGGTCGACAAAACAATTTGTGATGTTTTTCTTTTATAAATAAAACATCTATATATAATATATATACACTAATAACGTAAGCAAATTTTGTCTTTGTATTTAAAATTAACATCTAGATCACGTCGCGAGACATTTAAAGGAATTCAATAAAGTTTTTTTAAAATTAAATATTAAGTAGTAGAAGTGTCAATCATATCATCAAAATACGCCTAATGTTATGTTAGCAGCTTGTGGATTGGGAACTGATACATCTACAAACACAGAGAATTAAATGCAGACAGTAGTCGCCTACACTATGCCGGCTTGAGACACATCTCTTATTACAAACGTCTACTTCTGAGTTGATCCCAAACGTGATAAGTCACTTAATGGGGACTTGAAACCATCTTGGAACTATTATCAATTTGCCTGCTAATTTTAATATATGAATTATGGGAAGATGGTAATTTAATAACAGCTAAGGTTTAAGCACAAGTCAAATAAAATCATCGTAAATCAATGAAGTGAAAATGAAACAAGATATCCATTACAAATTGTAATAGTGTAATTTAATATTGTTCTTGCTGTCCGTAAAATCGAGCGCGCTTTGACGTCTTAATCCAATCAAACAAATTAGTGATTAAATTACAAACATGGCGATTGTTTTCTTAATTTAAACATTCCATTATTATATATGCGATTAATATTGGAAATATTGAGGCAGGTTCGATAAATAACAATCATTTTAATGCAATTAGGATCATCCGGGGCTCATAAATTAATAACATTATTATGTCGTATGTGTTTATAATATGCATTTTAATAAATACAGCTTCGTTTTGCGTATTCATCGGTTCCTCTTTATAGACTCTGTTCTATATGTTATTAGGTTAATTTATTATGTTAGAATCACAGATATATTTAAAAAAGACAGACACATACCGACGAATGACCAGCATTATGGCTTCAAGTCCATAAACCATTATTAATTCGTATTTTTTTTCGTAACCGCTATCTAACATAAGTATCCTTTCTATCTTCTCCGGTCCTATTGTTTTTGGATCAGTTTTTTTCGAGATTGTTCGATAAAACAGCGATTCGGTTTGAGTAGATATCAATGTGAAGAGGTATCAATCGCCTGAAGGCTTTATGATGCATTATTAATACATGTTTTGTCGGCAATCCCTTTCTTTTGTTGTAATCTAATAGTTTTATGTTGTGAGGTTTTATTTTCGGTTATTAGAAGTGTTATTTAATATTATAAATACCTACTTTATTATGTAATATATTTACTATATTAGTCTTAAATCTCAAAACATTTAGATATTATTTTTCAACATTTTTTTTAGAATATATTTTTAAAATTATCTCATTATCGAGTTACATAACACAATCTGATATAACTTTGAAACATTATATAACATTGTAATAAATTTATAATAATTTGTGCGAAATTTATTCAAAGGTCGATGACATCTATAACAATACGGGGATTTCGTAATAACTTAAGGAATTTTCTGGGGATTTTCGTATTAAATGTATTTAATGTCATATGAAACCGCAATAATTTACTTTCAAATTGCTAAGTGGGGCTTATTAAGCTTTTAGCGTGTGAACTGATTTTTGTATTTCTTTTTATTTCAAGAAAGTTACAATGTATTTTATAAACGAGCATTTGATTTTGTTCAATGATATAACATTTTAAAATTTACATAAAAATATTTAAAAAATAACCATGAGAATTAAATATATTACGATTTCTTGAAATAATTATGTTCTATTCTTTCCTCAGTGATAAAATATAATATTATTTAGATGAATGGCACGAAGAAATAAATTATAAGGAAACTAAAAATACCTAATAAAGTTTATTGTTTAACAGTCCAATTAGATTTAGTTTTATTTTATATACAATACAATAAATTCAATAGTTTTATAACTGTATATCCCTAAACGTATATGTCATGATGATTATTAAATATGACGAAAAAAAAAACAAAAGATAACTGTTTCTAAAAAATAATAGAGGTAAGTAAACAATCGAAATTAGAATTAGGTACTTATTGCATATATACGCACTTTATATTCGAAAAATTATACCAAAATTCCCTAAAATTAAGTACATATTTTTAAAGTGAGCTGTTTCTTGTCCTATATATCCCATATATGACAAATTCTATGAGTCAGTTTGGTCACTTTCTAGAATTGCAATTAAAGTTTTGTTCTTATATCGATTTACGTGGTTAGACATATCGAATGATTGATATTGCCATTGGTTATAATTTAGAATGTAGATCCTTAAGCGATTCGAGAGGAAATTAATAGAGATGTTTGTTTTAGTGTGCGAGTGCCGTCGCCGTCGCCGCGGGCGTCTAACGAATTCTTAGCTTATAATGAGGTGTCCGTTTTGGTACTTCATTTTAGATACGGATTTTATACACTGTTCCTATTTAATATTTTAGTATATATTTATATTCTTCTTCTAGTAATATACTCGTTTTCACTAGTAAACCTTAAAATAATTGACTATTGCAATTCTGGCATGTGATCTGACATGGTCTAATACACGGACGTAGACAGGTTTTAGTTTCGGGGACGCTAGGGGGGACATTACTAGGAGACAATTCTACACTCTGTTATTGTTATTGATGTAAATAGGCATTATACACGTTTACATTGAACATCGGCTTGTGTAGAACAATGGTTAACACAGCAGTATTCTTATTTAAAACCAATCACTATTTACAAAAATTATTCATACTAAATTTGTTGTTAATTATTAGAAAAATATTTGTTTCGGATCTGGGTTTACGATGTCTTTGCATTGATATTATATATTTTATATATTGCTAATATATAGTGCTAATATATATTTTTTTATATACTGGACTTAAATATATATACCTACTACATTGTAAAATAACTATTAAATTAAGGCATTTATTTATAATTAACATAGACTTGTAGTGTCTGGTATAAATCTAGGAAATGTATTTCTGAGTGTGGTTATTGATTTTGTGATTACACTTTCTTTTATATATATAATATATTTTATATATATATAGTATTAATGTTAAAAGTCGTGTTTGTGTCATAAGTACGGATTTAATGTGTACTAGACCTAAGAACGCTCGCTTCCGATTCGGGTGTCGGATCGGTCATCAATAAATAAATATTTATGTTGTGTTAATAATAAAGAGCATTTTCGATTGAGATTTAATAGATAAGTTATTTTATTCCTATTGCCCGAAGCTATGCATTTTTTATTTCAAATACTTTTGGGTCTAGAAGCGGAAGGTCGTAACTCACAAAATATTCTTATAGATTTTAACATCTGAACTTAACAAAACTAGAAAATGTTACACACACACACAATATGAAAACTTCTAAAAAAAGTAAATTAAATTTTCCGAATTATTCTTATTTTAAAATAAAATATCTAAACATAGCGTTCGATTATCGTTAAAGAATACACTCGTTTAATTATAATAAAACCAATTTAAAGATGAATTACTTTTGGACTATCTCGGGTCAATAGGAATACATTGCTTTTAATAGATATTTAATAAATGATAAATTATTTAAATAATATCATGAATAATGATTTAAATATTTCATATCAAAGCTATGACTACGTCTTTATGGCAAAGCATCCATACAAACCGATTACTAGAGGTTTTTCTTTTGAAATTACTTATTAATATGAATAGATTATTATTTCTTTTTCTATCCTATGTGCTGTGACCGTTGTGCGACAGGGACAACAATTTTATAATTGTGAGGATGACCAAGTCAATGTTTAATTATTAAATAACTTTGTAAACGTGTAAAAGACTGGATAAATAATTTTAAATAGAGAAAATGTATGTTTTCATTTACAAACTATGTTGTGCGTTTCAGTGAATATTCCATCACTACTTGAAACAATTGAAAATCCTTTTTTTTGTCAGTATCCTTTAAAAAAATGTAAATATTACTGAATACTAGGATGCTTGGGCTATGATTAAATTAAATTTTTAATAAAAATTGGAATTGAATTGGAATATATACCTATATTTAATGAAGGCTGCATGTGCTTTATTTGCCTCAATAAAATCAACATAAGCATGTGATATAGTGATCAGTCTTTTATAAAGCAAATTTCATATAGTTAAAATTATTTGTAGTGTATATTTATTGCAACAATTATTATCAATTTCGTAGAGTTAAACAAAACGATCTTGTTATGCCAACGTCGATATGAAAAGTGACCTCCAATCGATATGATCGTTGTCATTTCGAGTTATTGCTATATTGTCTTGTTGCATGTTGCGTATTGCATATTACTACCGATTAAAGTGCTCTTAATTATTATGCAGCACCCGAACGAGTAGCAATTTCATTAATAAAAACAAAAAAAAACAACATTTTCTTGTTTTTACTATGCAAGGGTTAGTTACGATACGATGGAAGACAATGACTTATAAAATTATTCAGACATTTTCCTCTCAATATTGAATCACTTGTATTTAAGATTTATTAGCCCAGCGTACGTTATTGAAAATCGTATAGAAATACAGTGAGTAAATTTAACATTAGAACGAGTGTGGTCACATGTCGGTCTAAAAATAGTCTAAGATCGCATATAATGTTTAAACTACCTAAAATATTAAATTAATGAATATAAATTATTTCCATTTGAATTTTAAAAGGGCCAAATGGCATTAAACCTAAAGCAGTTACGGTCACGGGCGCGTCCAGATTAATTGGCGACAATCATGTAAATGATACCCCGAGTGCGCATGCGACGAATTATGAGATTTTACGGTTTATAGATAGACCTTTCTAGATAGGGTTTTGTGACAAAAAGTATACGCTTACGCATGCCTAGGGGCAAAAATTGTATAGGTCGAAACCACATTTCTAGATGTAATTATGCTAAGTATACTGTTCTCTAAGTATGACTTTTTGCTCCCAACGAGAGCTCTTGTTGTGTTAATGATGTGGGAGAGTTTGTATGTGAACATTAATCAACTTAAATAACCTCCTGGTTATGCTTCTAGAAATTATTTATATCCAAATGAATAAACATTTTTATTCTAATGAATTGAGTTTGTTCCTTAAATTACAATAACAAATCGAAGCATTGCATTTACATCGATTAATTAAACATACAAACGTTATGTCTTGTTTTATAAGTCTGCCCGAAATATAGCTTATCTCTTTTCGGCAAACTGGACTTACATACTCCCTCTCGCTTTATTTTCGCCACGCGACAGGAACGTGTCGTGCCGAAAACCGCACGCGCCACTCTCAATTTTATCTTGACCGTGGAGAATGTACTAAACCAAATTCATTCTGTTTTCTTGGAAATATTAGCATTTGGGAATCTGTTTTTGTGCAATAAACATTTCTAGAATATATGCCTATTTAATAATTAAATTATATTGTTAGATACAAAAAACGACAAGTGGCTAGTTAAGTAAAATAAAAAAGGTAATCTTAGATTACATGCAGCTCTCTGGATTCTATTTATATTGCACTCGAACAAGCCTTTTAACTCTCCTTTTAAGCAAAATAAATTCACTCAATTAAAATTTCCATAACGCGGCACTCTAACCATGAATTAATCTAAAAGCTGGCTTCACTCTCTCGGCTATCTATCTCGACTGTGCATCACCACGATCTGCTAAAGTCTTAGCTACAAAGAAAAAACTTTAATAATTCCAATTAACCCTAATAACAGGCTCCAGGCACACTACAGTACAGCGCGATTAAAAAGACAAATTCCTTAACCACTATAGTACAATGTACAATGGCTGGTTGTGAGCATTCCCGACAGTATATGAGGCACTTTTATTAATAGACCAACGACCGGTAGCGGTTACGTTCTCCATACTCAGCGAAAGATATGATTAACACAAAGGCGATACATAATAAGCGATATTGAGACCAGTTCGGGGAGCTATGGAAATAATACGTGACCGCAGCAGGTTTTCAATTTTATCCATTCTAGGCGCTAATAGAGACGACAAACGCGCAAGTTTACGTTTGGGATTTTAAGCGATATTAGTAGTTAATGGGTAGGAAACGCAAACTTTAGAGTTACTAACTTTTATGTCCTCAGGGCGGGCTAGTAATGTGTGCTACACACGTACTGAACAAGTCAAGTTCGTATTTGCAACTTAAAGTTTAATTAACGGACGTGGTGCAACGGATGCTGAACGGCACGTGACTCGCGTTGCTGTAAATTTAACTACCTCATTAACATTATTCAATCGCTTTTACTATTATATTATATTTTTTTACATTCAACTATATGTAAACGCTATGATTGACGCGAATTAAGACTTTTCAGCTGGAGCTTAGGTAGTTACCACTATTCCGGTACATCACAAACAATGTATGTTACATCTCAATTTCATATACTTCCTGCCTGAATACTCCACAATGTTTATATAGCCTAGTATATTTCCCAGAGTTGCTAAGGCCTCTTTCGCACAAAATTTCATCAAAATTAATTAATTTTGTCGGTCGTAATATTGGTGTATATACTAGTAAAGACGTAAATAATCAGGCAAAATAGAGTCCTATAAAATATAATTTGATTTGTTGAACAACATTCTAGTTCATACTAACAGAACAATCAAGGAGCTAATCAAAATAATTACATAGCAATGATCATTGTATATTTAAAACTTCGTTATCGTTGCGTTAAATACACAGAGAGAATTATAAATAACGAATCTCTGACATGAGAAGTAATTGGTTTGGCTTCGACACTCGATAAGACATCACAGAAGTTATTGCTGACTCTGAACATAGACCGCTGATGGCATTTCGAAGGAAATCCTCCACTGCAACAAGTAATCGCCGCTATAATTCTCGTTAGTAGAATGCACTTTAGGAAAGCGGACCAACATTGAGTAGCTGTGTGTTGATAAAAAAATACAAAGTACACCTGCAGTTATAATAATACACTAAGTGAACTGAATCTTGATTAAATGTAAAAGAGTGTGAAAATGTTCGTCAAAAGCGCATGGTTAATTAACACACATGCTATATCCAAATGATTGGGAAAACGCAAAAACCGTCTAACCGGCAACAAACAAAGTTGAAATACACATACCTAATGACGTGTATCCGCCAATTAAATATATACTCGTACGTAGAAGTTGTAAGAGTGCGGACGACAAAAACTCGTCCGCGGGCCTTACAGAGGCGCTACCGAACTTAATTGGACGAAGTAGTTATTGATGTGGTAAGCATCTGGGATGAACAGCAATCGAAGGTCAGACCTCAGGCTGGATTCCAGATAGCTGGTTCTGTTGATCTATTTCTGTGACGCCTAGCTATACCAAAGTGATTGAAAGAAGTTGACGATGAAATTGCTTAACCAAGTTAGTCGACGTAAAAAATATCTAAAAATGGTGAGCGACGTAAAAAGTGGGCTGAGCGTTGAATGATGCTGGAAAAAGTGACCAACGCATATTGACTTTTTAGTTAGGTTTTGGAAATAGAACATGGCAATAGTTTCACACAGTGATCTTCAAAAGGCACATGCTCATGATTTTAAACCAAATATGGCGTGAGACGATGGAAAACATGTTACCTTAAGCATCTACGATAATATTTTAAATTCAATGCAATACCGTTTTTATGTATAACTTTTGGTCTCCACCATAACTGTGAAAAACTAAATATATGCTTAGGAATCATGCAAAATCAAAGATAATACAAAGATAATTTTATATATAAGTTATTATCGTAAAGGAGTTCTCAATTGAGGCATATGGAGCGTTTGAATGTAGGGTGGGCGGCGCGTGGCAGGCCATTCCTTGCAACAGGTTCCACAAGTTTTCAGGTGCCGATTATTTCTAAATAAAAATAAAGATACTGCTCTGATGTCCAGTATCAACATTTTGCTTCAAAATAAACGTTGTCTTTCTCGTAATGAATAAATTAAAATTATTCATACAGGCTCAGTACTGAGTACTCTATCCCGTCTTAACACTCAGGAATGTCAGACTTGTTTTTGCAACAAACGTTGGATTAAGCAAAGTAGCTTTGTATTCTTTTTACTTGCATTGTAATGAGGCGTGTATTTCATTTATTTCTTAATAAGCAAGGCGACTGTCCTTCGACTTGCTGTTTAATTAAGAACTAGAGAACCGCACATCGAAGGATCTGCATACGTGTCTGCATTTAATAGCCGCTATAACTATATTATTGTTTCTATCTTCTTTTAGATTGTTAAGCCGGAACTTGTCAGTTCATTATAATAATCAGACTTCTGAATTCAATTTAAAAAAGACTACATTAAAGTGTAGGTATATAAGTAATTTAATGTGTAATTTGGATTAAGTTTTAATTAAAGGTGACAAAAATATTGTTATTAATTGCGGAAGAAAATGAAATAAGTTGTCGCTGAGGGGCAATGTTCACTGATCCTGTCCATTACGGAATTAATGTTGAATTTAATAATAATTACTACAAAAGTATAATATAACACGGGATTGCATATTTTGAAGAACTGTTTCATTTTCCGTTATTGAGAAATTTGGGTGAATTTGTTCGGGTCGTTGTTACTGGTCTGGTTTGACAAGGTTCCTTGTACGATGATTCTGTATCGGGAACTTTTGAAGAATAAAAAGAAGAATCTTGTAGATCCAGTGGATTCACTCATTCAAGAATTTGTTGACAAGCAATTACGCGAAGACGGTTCAGGGGTCTCGAGAGCTTTTTTAAAATATATAACATATACATTTATACTTAATATTTTATAAACATTGTATTTGCGTATTTATGCTGACACTCTTTATTTAACATATTATTTTAAGAAAAGAGAAGGTATATAATTCGAAAATATTGGCTTTTACTTAAAATATATATTTTCAAATAATAGTTGTCTACATGTAACGATTTCATTGTTTAAAACCATTGATTTTGATAACCCTGAAATGAGCGAAGGAAAGATATTTGGTTTTAAAAATGTTTTCATTCATTAAAATGAGACCAGTGACAGACATGCATTTTTGAATTTTGATCCGATTCTCTTTGCACACGTGTCGTGTTTGCCGTACGCGTGTTCAAAATAAAATTACTTAGTGATTTTGTAATCTATGTTTAACAATCAAATGTCCGTGTTTTTTTAAATATTATTTAATACTGCAGATGTACTTTTTTTAATAGCGGAATATTGGACCACTCTCGCGGTAGGTGGATGTTCAAAATGATTTTATAACCCTTTTATACGGCAATACCGTTACGTTAATGTTCAGGTTCTTTCGAGTCATATTGCTATTTTAATTGAGAATACATAATAAAAAGCTTGAAATTAAAGGCAATGAACATCTAAGTGGGGCAAATTAATTCGTTCATGCATTTTAAGAATTAATTTTCTTGCCATAAAACGCGGTTACCAGTTAAGCAAATTCAATTACCACAGATCGTCAGTCTTGTAATATATATTCTCTGATGATCCGGAATTACTCTCAACTACCAATAAAAACAGCAAACAGCCGTGAAGATGTTTATTGCATTACCAAATTAACGTTATTAACATTTCATTAATAAAAATCAGTGGGAAAAGCAAACACATCAGAATACAGATAGAATATAACTTTAAAGAATTGTACTTTTATGTATTTAATTATAATATATTTGTTAAATAATTTTTATACAGTCTATGCGTTTTAATATTGCCTAAATTGTCTAAATTATTTTATTTCTTATGGATGCTAATTGTCGAAATATCGGAGTAAAGCAGTAGAAACGCTAAAGTAAGTCTTTTAAATTAACTCGTTAATGCAATCACAATATGTAAGGTATATTAAGAGCTGTGCAAAAATAATAGAAGAATGTTAATTGGAAACAATAAAACGTATTTAAATTATTATTATCATAGAAAAGAGCCCATTTTGGTTTAAAATATAGATCGACATGAAAAAGGCGGTTGAAGTTATTTTTGCGGATTGTTAACTTCGTAGATGATTGATCGTTCCTAGTAGCTCGCTAATTCGCACTTTATTGTTTGTAGGCGGGGTGACTCCGACTTGATGATTATACGACGCAGCTTTCAGTAAGGTGGCGATCTTTTGCGGACGTGGAACGGCGAAAATACACCCGCTGCCTGCGACTTGTTAACGAGTACGTGACATGAGTTCCGTATCGTCTCGAATATAAATTCGAATTTTTTGAATTCCTACAAATTTTATGTCCGTAATTGGATTTTTACTTCAATATCTCGGCGCACGTGTGCCTACCATGTGCATTCCTTAGTAACCAAAAAAACAATTTCAAAAACTATTACAATAGTCACGAACGTTGTAATTAGAGAGTTATTTAAATCTGCCATCTCCACAGAAGAAAACTATCCCAGGAAACATTCGACGTTGCTTGATTTGCTGATGATTTATTATGCCCTGGGAAACTTAGGTTGTATTACTGTTCAGATAATTATTGGTTTAACAAACGCAAGCGGCAGCTTTTAAAATTAATGGACACGTGAATTAAAGTTGCGATGCAGAGTCGTAATGAAGATAACGTGGATCGGACGCTACGTGATAAAGGAATGACGGCCTCTCTGAGGACCAAGATAAGGGTTTAATTACGCAGATAGAAGGCTTCATTGAAGTTATAACTAGGCTTAAAACGTCTGCTGACTTGTGTAACCTTATAGATTCTTGCGTTTTCATATCTTTAAGAAAAAACCCAGAAGAATTTCTTTACTTTAATAAACTGTAAGTACTAAGGTTTTATTAAAAATAAATTCGCTAAGAAAGATATAGTAGAAGAAAGTAATTTAATTGATATGTAGACATATTTGTTTATTTGTAAGTATATATTATTTGCAATCGATTTATTAACCGCAGTCATCAATCTTTGGTTAACAGTTTCTGAAGTCTTGATTGTTGAACCCTCGATTCGCCTCTCGACCTCTTGCCCGCCCATATTTCGCGCGTTCCTGCAAAATGTGTTTATAACGACCTTAGCAACACCTACTATGCAAGAGCTGGCTTTTTTTAATTTCCTATTTTATAACAATAAATGATGCCTGTTAATGTTAAAGTGAAATAGGAAGCTTATGATTAATGTTGTATGTACAGAGCGAATGATTAATTTCGCATTGAATTTTAGTATTCATTTATAATCGAAATATAAATTTATAAATCAATTATATTTTTATACCTTTAACCAAGGTTAAAAAATGTTGGTCGTCGAGATAGGCACCGACTATTATCTTGGAATATGACGGCCCTTTGACGGCCACACCGCAATTACGATAATTGTTTATTTAAGAAGTTTTAATTAACAATTGCATGTACGCGTCAATTTTATTAATTAAACAAAAACATTATAAAGTAAACATGTACACAAAAGATATTTATGTCGATTAAAATGCATGAGGTAATACTGTTAGACATCACATCCGGGCTTTATTAAAAATACCGGCATTTATTAATACTCAACAGATAATTGCTTGCCAATTTTGTTTGAGAAGATGCCGAGCGAGTCCGCTGTTCACTCCAAACTTCATATTAATGTCTCCGCCAGGCCTGCCACCAGGAACCGCTTCTGACATATTATTATTGATCGCATAAATCTTAACTTGATAACTTAATCTCCTTTGATGGCCGTGCAGGTCGACCCACGTGCCGGCATTTTAGCAAAACGAACAAACTTAAGCCAAATATTTACAGTAAACTCAATGAATGGCATTAAATTCTCGTTAACATCATGAAATGTGACGTTTTTGCCAATTTCCCTTGCAAATAAACATTTATATAAAGTCAGTTTGAGGCGATAGCTCTCGGCGCTCGTGAATTCAGAAATGGCCTTGATGTATTCCGTTCAGTAAACTCATAATAATTGCATACGCATTTCAATTACTAACAATTATTGAATCTCGCTAATAAATTGTAGAGAGAGTGTTTTATTCCATGTTTTATAGCAGTGATTTAAATCAATACAGGAGCTAGCAATTAGTGAACTGTATTGAAAACAGACGCGAACTGAGGGGAATAACGAGATCCGATATTCAAGATTGTAAAAATATTATTTCTCAATGGTCACGGTCATATAACTACGTTTAACAACACTAACTCATAAAACACTATAACCGATCGCAAACTTAACAATCTCATATAAATATGTATTAATTTCGATAAGGATTTTTTAGTCTTCTCTACCTAGAACTGAATAAATAAAAAAAAACAACATAATTTAAATATGGAAAAAATGCTAAAGTTTTGATTAGCGAAACGTTAATTCTGCAAATAAATATTTTTGATTTTATTCGATTTTTTAAATTTATTCACTTATTTAAATATATAATTAATTTTGATGTTAAAGAAAAAATAAGCAAATATGACATATCTCTAGCAAAAACGTTAAAGATTCTTTAAGTACAGTAAATGAGTCGAATAGATGTGTATAATTTAATTAAATGAAATCATTGCGACTCCTTTAAGGGACTGTTCTCCACCCACGAAGGCAGACACCGGCGACGTGGACGTTTGCGCGGATTCCCCCGCCGGCGCTGAACTAATTCTGTAGCTAATATATCTGCACTGATTGCCGAGACACACTGTACATATTTATTTACTCCCACAGTATTTTAATAGTTCTGCTTCTCTTATTTTAATCGTAAGTTGGACGGGAAACTGATATTAGTGAAGTGACAATTTACATTTAAAAATATCAAACTAAGTTTTTTTCGCTAAGTTGTGTAGTTCATTTTTTTTTAAATGTAATACAGATATCTGCTTATGTGAGTATTCATATTAATTTTTATATTATGGTTTACTTATACTACATTAAAACGATCGCTGCTGAAGACGTGGTCCCATTGGCAGCTAATACCAGAAGTTTGCAACCACTAAAAATACTAACAGAATTTGTATAAGCAAGTCACTATGATATAAATTTTGTTTTAGTGTTTGAAATAAAAAAAATCTTATACAGCTTACTATTGCATTTAATTTTATTATTTTAACGCAAACTAAGAAAAAAATTCGCAGCTACAGATGACAGCATACATCGGATCGAAATAGTGAAATACTTGTGAGCGCGTAAACCGTAGAAATACGCAAAATAAATTATTTTAATTAATTACTGAATAAGTCACACTAAAAGCAATAAAATAAAATAGTTAGTTATTAATGAGACAATTAAAAAGTAATTACCTCATAACTATACCGTTGCAAAATTAGTCTTTTTACAATGAAAAGTCGGAGTTGTACCAACCGTCCGTAGCCTGAGGTGTTCCGGTGTTGAGGGCCAGCACCAGGATGCTTGGTCCGCTTTTTATTATAAACAATACTCCATGGTATATCCAACTTGTCCAAATATCTTTTAATGAGCGGATAGAAAGGCTATTATTTGGCTCGACGGCCTTAGGGAACGTTGGCGCAATATCGAATTGGATTACTGCTAAAATATTCTTATTGTAATTACTGTGGACGATACGATGATTAAGTTTTTTGAGGCGAAGATTAATGGGAGTTGATCTAATTGGAATATGTTTGGAGTTCTTATATGAAATGAATAAATATATACATATTATTAAGTCGATTGTCATTCATTTTTATTTATTATAGAATATTTTATTAGCTTCATTCTAGCTTTAAATTCTTAAATAAAATTTACACTATAATTTTATTAATATCACAGAAAACCGTTCCAACCGGTTAGACAAAGTAATGTAAACAAAAATATCACCCCTGCACATGCCAATGTATGACAATCACATAAAATGTTATTAGAAGTACGCGTGGCGTGCGCAAGCGCAAATGACAGGTGTGCAGTAACCCTAATATGCGCACACGCATAGGGTGAGGGATTCAGAGTGCAGAGGGACAATGTGTAGTAATTTGCACTTGATGTATAGTTATGTTGTTTCATTCAAAGATTTAGGCTTGAGTTAAAATACTTCAAATTCACATTTCATTTATTTCTTCTCTTCAACGTAAATTGCCTTTTTAATCTTAGTCCAGGTGAGTAGAGACAACTACATTACAGAACAAGAGACAGTCGCTTTAGCTAAGTCAGCTTGATGAGACAAGGGTGCACCATTCAGGTTGACATGACAAGCTGTTTGCTTACCACATCACGTGATGTCTACGATTACAACACATAAATATACCTTCATTAACATTCATATTTACTATCTTTTATCAGAATAATTTAACCAACATTGCTTTTATTTATTCAATTTTATCTATCACAAATTTTAATGGGGTGAATTTATTCCAAAAATGCGTGCATGCCGTTACAGATATCACTATGGGCATGTGCACGGACCCCTCTTGCAACTTGTGCTCGCGTCGCGTGGCGCGGTCACTGACAGGTGTGTGTTACCCTCATATTGGTCGAATCGAATCTCTAATGTGCTGCTATGTTTTGGCGCAGGGTGACTATGTTTTTGATTTAAATAAAAACACTTGAATTAACGCTATCGTTACTAAAGATATTGATAATTCAAACATATTTAAAAAGAATCTCAACGTATTTTTAAAGAACAAATCCTACTATTCAATTGGTAAATTTATGAGTGACATTTTGGAAGTTTAAAATTATTTTAGCATTTAAAGTTGACATTTCTATTATAGTAAAATTTAATTGTAAGAATTATTTGCATGCCATATACATTATGTAAAATATGTGATACTACTAACATTATTTTAAGACCATACTAATATACATTAAGACATTACTAACCATATTTATGGCAAATAAATGAATTTGAAATCTATTTTCGTCTTCTATAAGTCAGTGCATATTGTCCGGCATAGTGGAGTTGACTTCATTCTGTATATTTTTCTCTGTGATAAAAATTGTCTATATTTATGGATCGTAAACTAACTTGATATGTTGTTTAATTTTATAAAATTCGCTAGCAAATAATAGTTTAAAGTTTAATTTGAATCGCTACCGTAGGAATTTATGGCAACCATAAAATAATACTAAATATAATTCATAATTGTTACCAATAATAATAAATAAAGCTAAGATTGGTATGTGAGGATCGTGAAAGGTAATCATTGTTACCCCACAATTAAAATCTTACCCGCACTTTGGCGTCATTCCAGGGCTCGAATGCAAATAAGCAATTTTTATTATGTATGAATAGCCACCCCTTTATAAAATGTTACAACCTAAATTTTAATATCACTTGCCATTGTAGTTCAACCATGCATTCAAAATTAAAACTTGTTCTATTCAATAAATAACTGAATAAATTTGTCTTTTTGATATATATAATAGATTTAATTTTATTAAATTTGTATAAGAATAAAACCGAACCGAACCGAAAGCGAACTAAACGGGTTTAGTAAGTTATGTTTTTCGTGAATATTTGTTATTTACAATCAACGGACTTAAGCAATTTCTTATACAATCTAATATCTCATATAAATAAATAGTATATCAACTAAAAATAATAAAAAAGCATCAAATATGATTTCTTTTTGTGTAGAATGCAAGTAATAAAATATACTCCTACCAGCGGTTATATTATGTGGTTTTTGTGTCAACATTTTGAATGAAGATTCATCTACACTATGTAAAAGTTATCTCGGTATCTTTCAACGAAATACTTTCAATATTGTGACACCTCAAGTTTGTATGAAAATCAAGATAATCATCTTTTAAATTTAAAATCTGCGAAAACATAATTCTTAAGATCCCCTTCTGTTATGGACAGATGACCACATTTTATCCGCATTTTTGTGTTCACCAATGCTTTATAGTTGTATACAAAACGTGTTTCGAAAAAAAAATTAATTTATTATCTAGTAAAAATAATTAGTAATTTAAATTTAGAACTATACTTATTACAAGTTACCATTGTTTTAATACTTACAAAATGTAGCTAAAGCTAAATAAAACATTTTTGGTAATGACTATAAATCCTGATGTCCATTGCGGAGACTCTTTATAAACATAGCCAAATTGATAGAAAAATGATATTTAAACTACTAATATAACCACATATTCTGCATTTTCACAGTAAACCCTACAATATAGTGAAATATATTCTGGGATCCTTCGAATGTCGCATATCAATAAGCCTTCTTGGAGTCCGTTTATTGTCCGTACTCTAGCCTAGTCTCGGGTAGAGTGCGACCTTATGATAGGCTAATACATAAATCATTAATAATATTGAAATACATTAGAAAACTCATCTCCTAATAGTGGGATATTTGGGTTTTACTACGTCAAATAGACTCCAGATCATATCGCACTTTTCATTGTTAAGATACAACGTTGCAAGTGAATGGTGGTACCTGATCGTTGATATCATTGAATAGTTTCATCGCCAGTATAATAGTTTCAATTTCGTTGGCAGAATTCGGTGCTTTTGTGTTCAGATTTCCTTTGTCGACTTAATGGCTCTCCCAGAGTGCAGATATTTTAAGATTTTTATTTTGCGATTTTGATACTTTATCTCATTTATCTAATAATCAAGAATGTATAGAATATGTATCCTTATCCCAATAGCCAATGACAATGTGTTATAAGGTCTATATACCTATGAAACAACATAGTTCTGACTAATTTGAATTTATATAATGCGATTAAAATGGCTTGCAACTTTTTTAGTAGGTCATAAAATATGTTCCCACAAAACCTCAGAAGAGATAATCAGATATGTAGTTTTGTTTGAAGTCAAAGCAATTTCAATAATAAGTAGCCCCGCTGTTAGCAGCAAATAAATATTCGAAATATATATATTTAAATCCTAGAACACGTTGAAAATGTTTTATGGAATTTAATTTAGTAGTGAAAAGTTCATGAACTGTCGATGAATAATAGGGGGTTGTATTTTTGCATTATAATTGACGCTGCACGAGTAATACCATTTCGAGTATCGAGTTATGATATAGTTAAAACTATTAATCTGTCTCGGTTGGTGGTAAAAGCCAAATAGGTATAATGAGACACACTCTACGAGGGAATCCGCATGCGTGCCAATTATTGACGTAATTATTTTGAAAATATTGCGCAGCTTTTGTGATATTTAACGGAGTAAAGGGGTAATATTTTTTAATCGCACGTCCTGAGTGTGAATTTAATCAGAATGATTGCGACTTTGATTGGCACTCTCTCGATTTATGTGTGACGTCTTCAGCATTATTTAATTTTTATATCGTCAATAAAAATCCACAATAAAACGTGTTGAATACACTGTAAATGACGTTATATTATTATGGACATGTTTTTAAGTTTTAAACGGTACGTATTGTAATACTTACTACAAAAAACGATTCTTCGATCTCAATTCCTCTGTGTGTAATAAATAGGGTATCGTTGCATATATGTAGACGTTGAAAAATTTGGAAAATTTGAAGATTCTCTTAATGGATTTCAAGCTAATATCTTATAAAACCACAGATCTTAATTTATAGATAATCGAGCTTATTTAAAACATTTTTGAGAATCGTCTGAACTTTTAAAATTGTTAAAATGTGGTATTATCATTGACATTTTATTTCCTGTAATTCATACGTTGTTTTCTTTTATTGTTGTCTGGCATTAATATCCGACTGTCTGATGTTAAGCTAGAACTAGATATATGAAGGTAAACAACTGGTATTACTATATATCCAGATGACAGTCACCTCCTCTGTGCCGGTTTGAAGAGATGAACGTGCACAGCCCAAAGTTGACAGAACATACTTTTCTTCTTCATAGATCTTGTTGGTAATTAAATATTACATAAATAACTATTAATTTTTCGTTCACATTCTCAATTCACAATTTTTTCTCACGCGTTCAAATAAGATATAAACATATACTAGAATATGTTTAACGAATTTCTTTTAAAACTCAACGAATTAGTCCTATCAGAGACGGCCTGGTCATAGCTCTTTAAAAAGATCGCAGTGAGCTCTGACGCCTCTTAACGAGACGAGGTGCGAAAATTAAAACGTATTCTCATGTTATCCGTGTATTAAACTCGTGGCCAGTATAGAGTTAATGAGATTGCGCCTAAGTAATCTCTGGTTTTGTTAGTGAAACCACTTCTCACCGCGTCGGCGTTCGTTCACAGGAATTATCGGGTTTACACCCAGTTTGACTGTCACCGTTTTTGTACAATGTACTATAATGTTTTGTTACCCAATCTTTTATTTTCTCCCGATATATCAGGTCAGTCCAAAACTTCATGCGCATTTTGATGAAATTTTTGAATGGTGTAATGCGCACAAACTTTTGGACTGACCTAATATTTTTATTGTATACCAATATTGAAATATAATACAAAATATACCTATTTATTTTATAATATAGTCGGCGTGGTTTAAATTCCGAATCTTGATATAGGGGAATTAGTTTGGGATATTTATTTACAAACATTATATTTAATAGTATATTGTAATAATGTGACGAAAGAGAAATGGTGAAGTGAGATCAGACCGAATTATCGTGGAGAACGACAACTGAAAAGTAGCTTCTGATTATATGAGTTCACACCGAGGATGCTATTAACACCAGACGAGTCCATTCATTTTGATATCAATTAGTGGTTAACACCTCGCTCTACGTAGATAGTGGGCGTAATTTTTTAATGCGACAAAGAGAAACCGATTTTGAAATTAATTGAACTCGTTGATTTGAATCTACTGTTCAATTTTAAACGCTGTTGTTATTCTTTTATTTGCATTCGTTGATAATTTTGTTTTGTTGCACATTGCGTTAGTTATATATAGGTATACTAAAGAAGCTATGTGAATAAAATTTCTCATAATCATATTAATTTTAAAGTAAGTAGGTCACCATCATATATATTTTTTCAATTTATATTATACACAGAAACACTTTGTACCACGGAGAGTAGTAGCAAATGGACTATTTTTAACTCAATATAATTACATTGATTACAATGGAATGAAACAAAATAAGTAGCAATTTGAAACATTTGAGAAACAAATGCAGACTACTGTTTGAATTGGAATAAATGCAATTGAAATATTCTATTGCATTTACATTTCTAGTTCCCCGCATTAACCTGTCTCCTTCGTAATGGAAAGAGAATTTCACGCTACAAAGGTCGATTTAAATTAATTTACACATTAAAAAGATAAGTAGTGCAGGCTCCGCGTGAAACAAGAAGTAAATACTTTTAATCCGATAGGCGATGGATGCTACTCTCGCGCGCCGGATAGCTTCGTCCTGGCCGGTACAATTATACGGCTTCCAATTAGTTTCGCATCTAGATACTCGCATGTACTAGATTTAATCTAATACCTGATTTTAATACTATAAATAAATCTAACGTTTTATAAATAATTATTATTAACACTAGATTGCCCAAAGAAGTCATTTTGACTGCTTTTTAATTTCAATTAGAAAAACAACTATGTAAATGATGACATATTTTCTTGAAATTTTGTGACTTTTTATACAACATGTAAATGCATTTATTAGTAATAGTAGTTACCTCCCCCCTCTTTCATTTCCGGTAATACATATGTGTTATACCTAGATAGCCCAAAAGCAGTCATTTTGACTGCTTGAGAAATTTCACATAATCAAATGATTTTTATGACTGAATTGAGTAAATTTCTTTTATGACCAACTCGGCCCTCTATTGAAATAACAGTTTTTATATTTTTTCGATTACCGTCACATAATAATATACAAGTACATGAAAAATTGTAGATTTGGGCGTATGCTTGGTAAGTTGCAATTACTCAATAAGCTAAAGTAATACTTGTTATTCGAATCATTATGCAGTGACACTGAAGTTGTTTATTTATTTTTTTGCGCCCTTCTTGAAAGAATTGTCGCATAAAAATGAGTTATTGGAAAAGCTAACTAAGATAAGCGAAGAGTGCTCCGCTATAGAGTCAGATGCAACAAAGTCTGAACTATCATCTGAAGATGAAGCGGATTATATTCAAAATGAAACATCTGACACTGGTTTATTGATATTTTATATGTTCGTGAAGCCTACGATGCAAAAAAAATATTAAAACAGTGATTTATGATAAGCAAAGTAGGGTCCAAATATTTTTCAATATTTTAGATTTGACTGCTATAAATGCTTGGATCCTCTATAAAGAAACGACAGGAATACAAATACAACGAAAATAGTTCTTGTTTCAATTAGCAGAACAGCTTTCCACCGAATATAGAGCTGAAAAACAGAGAAATTTATCAGGACTTCATGTCCAACCAATCAGAACAAAAGATCAATTGCAACATCATCAAATGCAACCCATTCTAATAAACGAAGAATTTGTCAAGTACGACTTTTGCACAACAACAAAACAAATAATATAAATACACATAAAAGATTTCCACTTTCATTTGCATAAAATGTACAAATAATAATGCATACATCTTTTTTTCCAAGTGTAGTAAATTTTTTTATTATTATTATTTACTAATAACTTGTTATAATAACTATAAATAATATGAAAAATATAAAAAAAAAATTTTAAACAAATTTCTTTACACATTAACCATTCTTTCACAAAGCAGTCATTTTGACTGCTTTTGGGCTATATAGGTATATACTAAATTTCGGTCTTTCTAGTGTTAAATTTAAGATTTGAGGTAAGGACGACACTTAAAAAAAATAATCTTTTTTTTTTTTAATTTTTCGATTGACATCTTAATTATTATCTTATAATACTAAGAACATAACATTGTAGTTTTTTAAACATGACATAATATTATTGTTTATTTAGAAATTAATCTGTTGTCTTTTTGTATAATACAAAAAAACTGTCATTATGATTGACATATAGGTATCATATTTAGGCCGTTTACAAAGAAAACAAGAAGAAAATCCGGAGAACGGAAGCCGGTGTGTATATTGACCCTTGAGGAACCCTTGCCCAAACAATGCTGGGCCAACAAAAATAGAGAAAAGTGAACGCGCGCCGACACATCTGCCGACCACTATCGAATAAATCTACTAAAATCATATTTTTATTTTGATTACGCATGTACAATCATCGACAATATTTTATATTTTTAATAAAAAAATTAAATTAATAGTACTAAAATATTTTATTTTAATTTAGAATTTTATTATCGTGATTTTCAAAATAATTTCATATTAAGAAAAATTTTGAAGGATAACATCCAAATAAATATTATTTTCATTTTATTTGATTTAGTACCCGAGTGTACAGGGTGGGCAGATGTTAGGGGCTGTTTAACTCGCCAGTCACTGACCATAGATATGATGATACCGTAATAGGGTTATTTTGAGATTATCAACCACTATTGAACAAGACCAAGGTGTAAATGGTCGAAGGCGTTAACGTATGATTGACTGACTAGGGCATATGTAAATAATAGCTATCTTGTTTAATATTAATGCTGTTATTGTTATGAATAAGTTGATTTTAAAATAAATAAATAGACATACATACATAATAATGCTCCTATTTCAAACTAGGATACGGATAATATATACCTACTAATATAATAAAGAGGAAACATTTCATTGTTTCTTTGTATGTATTCAAGCTCCGAAACTACTGGACCGATTTGAAAAATTATTTTACCATTAGAATCGTATATTATCCCTGATGAACATAGGCTATAGAATATTTATAAAATCTCGGATGAAAATTTCAATAATGTAACTCAAAATGTGAAAAAAATACAAAAAAAAACATTATATTGCGTACGCTGCGGAAATTATTGACAATAGAGCAAAGTGATGTACTACAGTTTTATAGAGGACATCAATATCTACAAAAAAAGTCTGCGATACCATATGTCTAACTATTACAGTTATGACACAATAACTGCTTTTTCATGTTAAAATTTAAACTTCATAGTACTTTATATCTTCATTACTACGCGAACGAAGTCGCTGGCAACAGCTAGTATAATATAAAGAGCCCGGGACAGGCCGTTAAGTAATGATATTATGCTTAAAAGTGGTAGCACTATTCCAGAATACAGACTGAACTCGAGTCCACTACAAAAAGGGTACACTGTTTCAATAATAATGGATTTAAATGCTTATTTATGGTACAAAATCTTAATGTGAACTAATAAAATATAATTTCAATCAAATTGAAAAGCCATTTTCAATCATAAACTTTGTGTTTAACAGATTATAGAGGCGGAAACTTTTGATATTAGGCTTAGATAAAATATGCCTTGGGTTCTGTAGATTATTTTTTAAAAACTCTATTTTAAAATATTTGATTATAATTGTGTATGCCAATGCTAATGTGAAGAGGCGTCTGACTAAGTCAGTATGGAGGGCGCGACTATTATTTTCAGATTTGTCAGGTTTATCGCAATCTAGCTTAACATAAAAAAATACATTGTAAGTAGGTATAATCGGTGGGTTTTACGTTACAACTCCGCTGATTCCTAAAAGATCATATGACTAGTAATTGAAGATATCAAGCCATTTGAAAAGTGATTATTTATTTCTCAATAACTTTGTAAGGGTTTGAAATTGGTTTAATTATGAGTGTCGTGTTATTCTTTCTTATGAGTATATGCTTGATCACATGTTATGTGTTAAAATTGTAATTTACTTACATTCTGAGATTAGTCTTAAAAAATTATTTACTTTATTTACTTATTTATTGCTTATAAAAAAAATAAAATAATACAGTAAGCGAGTAAGGAGATGGCGGCCTTATCACTAAGAAGCGATCTCTTCCAAACAACCAACTTTGAGATGTAGAGCAATGCAGAAGACAAATAATTTATAAAAAAAATATTTTTTTATTAATATTTATTTATTTATTAATTTATAACAAATAATGTATAAATAATAAAATTTAAATAATTAACTAAAACATTTGTTCTCAATTCAATATCAATCGTTATTGCGGTTAGATGAAGATATTAGAACTAAAATAATCAAAGATAAATAAAAAATATTAAATCAGTTTAATTGATGATTTTTTAAACAATTTATTTTGGTATATTTTTTCTTTTATTAGTAGCTAAAGACCTAATAGAGAAGATAAGAAAGTTTTTGTAGGACCACTAATCATTTTGTAGCCTAATATATTTCCTGTATTATAATCGTTTCTGCTTCCGAATTCATAAATACGGTCTTCATTAGCACCGAATGCAAGTTGTACACTCGCATCTGATGATTTTTTAACTTGTTTTTTGTAAGATAACCTCAAATTGCAGGTGCATAATACAAAACTGGGGTGTTAATGATTCCCGATTTATCATTCATAAAATTCGTTGTTATTGGTATCATTTGCTATAGCCGCTATAGGTACCTACTCATTCATACAAATATTTAGTTAGATCGTCTTAATTTTTAGTTAGATATTTTAAGTATTTTTACTAAATAATTACCTATATTAAATTTAATTAAAACTAAATCTAAAATTGTTTTGGTGTGAAAATAAAATTACTTGTACCAACTCAAATAAATTTATCTGAAGAATAGTTTCTTCATTAGCGTTCGGCCCTCATGAGGTAAAGAAGTTAATAAATTGATTTGATATACCCCGATACAATAGTGCACCGCCCATATGCCGACAAAACTATAAAAGATACTAATAAATAAAATTAGCATTGTACAATGACAATACTTAAAAGACACCGACGAACCCGAGGCGTGTCTTTGGGAAACCGAAACTCTCACACAAAATTATTGGGAGCTTGAAATGTGCTTACATTTTATAGTATGTCAAGTTTATTGTAGAAATCAAATGGTGCCAAAAATTGTTTTTTATGTGTTAAGTTTAATGTTAACGGAGGATTGACCAATACCTCTAACATTTTTGTTCGAACAAAGGCGCCATGTTGACAATGTCTCAGAACATAATGCTAAGAAACGGACATC
>JAPWLS010002335.1:0-96022 GCA_028551675.1 Tineola bisselliella
TAAAAAAGCAACTAGTAGTGTGTAGCATTTTTGAAGACAAAAATTGTTTTGTATTCATTTACGTTATTAAAAAAAAGCATAAAATTTTCCACGCGAAAACCCAAGAAAACGACCACAATTTAGTTTCATCCGGCGATTGTAATGTAACACGCGTAAAATTAATTAAACATTCAAAGGTCCTCACGTGAAGACGATTAGGGCCCCCGGTTTAGCGCGTTAATGCCCCCCCTCCGCCCTCTGCCCGACATCTTAATCTCACCTTTTGACGGGCAAATTGTATGCGGCCGCCGGACGTGAAAATTATTGCACCTACAGCCTGTAATGGTATAAACAATGTACTTTCTTTACCGTTTTAAATAGCTATATTATGTTTCTGTTTTCGGGAAATGAAATGAACGAATTGGTTTGTTTATAATATATTTGCACGAGTGATCTTTTATAGTTTATAATAGTAATCAATCAAATCAAGTAAGTAGTTCGATTGGACATCGAATACGTGATCTTATAGTTCCACAACTTTTATTTATAATTGCTTTCTACGATAATATAAACGTATGAATTAAAAATTATTTGAGGTTAGTTATTATCAATTCACCTAATTTAAAAGGCTTTATAGGCAATCGTGTTTGTTTTGATTATTATTCCCGTTTATTGGGAACAAATCAAATGACAAATCACGCAACAAGGTTAATGTTACCAAGATTATAGGTTTGGATAATTATTCAATGTATCATATGCGTTCTAGCAATCACGTTGGGCAATTTACCACACGTTACCTTACCCTTCGTCCTACGTGCATGTTTTTTGTTTACATATAGTTTTGAAGAATAATTTTCATAAATAAAAGTGTGCTATATCGGTGTCTGTGGAAGTTCTTACGCAGAGCTCTCGGTTTGATTTTCGATTTATATATACATATATAATGATATATTTTAGGTAGGCATTTGTTTAATATGTTTGTGTCGTTCTTGTCCTGATGTCATACACAGGGATGTATTCTAGTTTCCTTCTTGGTAAGGGCATTTTAGTATGTCATGTTCTGTTTATTTACAAAAAGGATGTAATATCAAAAATGTTGATTTAGTGTTAATTATTTGTATCAAATAACAAATGAAAAGAGATACCAAGTTTAGTAAATTAGAATATAACTTAACTCTTTAAAATACCTGTATATAACGAGC
Organism: Tineola bisselliella; assembly: GCA_028551675.1. Taxonomy (NCBI): domain Eukaryota; kingdom Metazoa; phylum Arthropoda; class Insecta; order Lepidoptera; family Tineidae; genus Tineola; species Tineola bisselliella. Next base: position 1,182 of record JAPWLS010002335.1, read on the forward strand.
CTCCTTGTAAATTTTTACATTCCTTTTCACGAGAAACATAAAATTAGAAGAATCTATATATCTATTGTTGAAAACCGAATAAAAAATCGTACACTCATTTCAAATTAATTAGTTTTACATTATGTTATAACCGAATAAAAAAATCGTATCTATATTTCTTCTCATACTATTTCAAATTAATTAGTTTTATATTATGTTATTACAGTGCCCACTTAGGACGTATTTACATACAAAAAATTGATTTCATTTCAATCAATCAAATTGTTCATACGAAATTCACACCCACTACAAAATATTATACGTAGCTGTTATAGTGTAATAACTGGACGGCAATAATGTGTGCACGCCCTATTATTAGTGATGTACTTTATAAGTAGGCATTGTTATCGAATAACTTTGTCGACAATTTACTTCTGTAGGTCGTTATATGTCGATATATTATTTTTATATTATTCGAATTTTAGGTTTAGTGTCAATAATGTTTACGTTAGGTTCTTTTTTTATAGTAGCATGGTATATGACTCTCTGGAAACAACTGCCACTGTAGGTCTCGAGAAGAAGAAGAGAAGAAGATGTGACTTTCATATTGAAAAGGCTACTTCAAAGGTTCCGGTTTAAAATATTAATTTTACGTAAGGACAAAGCGATTATACTTGTAGAAATAAAAAAAGAAAGAATGGAACAATTAAAAAAGGAACCTTTCTGTCTCATTTCTAATCTTAAAAAATTGATATTTATTACAAAAAACTGTTGTAATTATTGTGTACGATAAACTGCCCCTACATATGGTATCCCATATGATAAAGATGTTATCCGATATTACAAATTATAGTTACTAAAATATAGCCCCACCGTAAAAATACAATAACTGTCGTCTCCGATAGTTCATCGATTACAGACACATGAAGACATGATCGTGATTACTTGTACCCTCATTTCGACTTATATTTATGTCCCATAACGCTTATGTGTGGGTCACACGGGCACAATTTTACACTATTTTTTTTATTGTACATAAATATGGATTAAATTGTTTTATTTGATAATTTTTATTTTTAAATCCCTATATAAATGTATTCGTTATGTGCCCGTGTGACCCAAACATGGTTTAAGGTTTTTTTAATGGACAAGTACTTTTTTAACATTATCTATTTTATAATTTATTATTAATTAGTTAATATTTGTTTTAACTAGAAATCGAACCCAGGAGCGCAGTAAGTCCTCAAAAGTCGGGCAATAAGGAGAAAATATCGGATCGGTTGGTCGCAGCGAATGACCTAGTGATTATAGTTCGTAAATCTAAATCAATTGAGAGCGGTGAGCGGCGCCGAATAGCTCGTTAAATAATTATTGCTGAACGCTTTGTATGTTAATTTTTTAAATTGACCTCGGTTTATGTAAAATTGATTTTTTGGTCCGCTCTCTGATTACTCGTGGACATTGAAAGTTTGCGTTTTAATTTAAATTGTAATGTAATTCGTGTTCTTTATATTTAAATGATAGGTGAAGGCTTTTTATATATGTACATACACACATATTATATATAGGTGTACGATGTACAGACTTCGAATTTATAATAAAGAATAATGATGACAGTTTAATATCATAAGTAGAAGTACTATATAATGGCGCGTTTACATAGGTTGTTAGTTACCGCATGCGGGAAGCGGAAGATTTCTGAAACGTATGCTATATACGTCGTTCAATAGGCGATTTAAAATATTCATAAACAAAAGAGCGTTATTGTTTACATTTAAAAATGGAACAAAAAGGAAAAACTTAGTATGACTAGTAAACTTGATATGACATATAACACACTTCTGAAGACTACTATATTTAACTGCACTTTGTAGTTACTTACTTGTAGTTACTTTGTTTTGTATCTGCCTGTGCCTTGTAACTATATTATAGTGGGTATAATGAATATTGCATCAATAACTCGAACCCTTTAGGCAATTGTCGCATTTGAACCATAATCTAGGACAAATACAATTTTATCTCTTTATAAAGAAAACTCACGCCTATGTTAATATACCCCCACTTTGTTACTTAGAAATGATTTTGCTACACGCCATTACTAATAAGCGATTTGAAATTAATAAGCGAATAAGAAATTTGACTTTATTATGAAGGTAATAGAGTTTAAAATGAATGAGGAAAGTTATTATGTGTAGGCTCAATTGTGTTGTTGTTACAGTTTAGTCGTCATAAGCTCTAAGTGTAGTGATTTAGTTGGCACTGGCAGATAGACGAGGGCGTGGCCGAGCATGGCTCAACTATATCTGCCAGCTATAACCTGATAATGCCACAGATTTAATTATTAAAAGACAATTTTATACTTTTTAATTAATTACAAATTTTAATTCCATTCCATGCCGAAAATATTTCTATACTATAAATATGATATTTTTAAATAACAATTTTTATAAAGCTAATTAAGGAATAATTTTTATGTATCTAATTAATCTACACGTAGTTTAGTTTTAAGTACTAATTTAGTATTTAGTTATTCGTATACAAATTGTCGAGTTTAAAAATTACTAGATCTATGTTTAATGTAATTTGCACTATTACGGGAAATAATGGCCGACACACTGATTTATTTATTAATATTATTAGCCTGTGTACAGACACCCGAGCAGTACCTAATTTAGTCCGAGTGTTGCTTTTATTTTAATATGAGTATTTTGTGTATAAATGCCCTTAAAATAGTGTTATTGAGGTATCGTAAAATGAAAAATTATTGGAACTAATGTTTTCCTTGTTTTTCTGTTTATTTTCATGCCTCGCCATTGAAATGTTTCAAATATACCATCCAGTATAAATCACAATTTGTATGTGCTTTAAAAATAATAAGAATTTAAAAATACTTAATCGAAATTAAAAATTTTACAAAAAGAAATAATTACACCAGCCACTATTATGTATTTTAAAAAAACATGTGAAAATAAAAGCAGCATTTACAAAAAAAAAACACAACGCAATTAAAAAGGCTACCAATTTCCATGTCGAAATTTAATTAAAGTGAACGGGGGTAAAATGAAAATTGCACATAAATCTACCATAATAATTCCGAGGTGGTATAATCACTTCATTTCAACCCCCTTTCGCGGGTGGGCTTTTCACCCCTTCTCACCCAAACTTTTCGAGGCGTCGGAGCTGTCGTGAAAATTGTGAAAAATAACTTCTTGTTAGCTAAGGCTTGCACGGCATATGACTGCACAATATTATATACTAAAATAACAATTTTTGAATGTCGACTTGAAAACATTAAAGATGTAAAACGAAATTATTGCCATAGACATACATTGCATTGGTCCAGCGCATTATTCGAATTTAACACGTAACTATTACAACAATCTTGGATTAGGTACCAACAGCAGTATAATAGGTTTCGCACAAGGCACTGTGTATTGTGTAAGCACGATTGCCAGTTACTGAAATGGAGCCCAAAATAGACATAACAATCTCGGGGGTAAGTTATTAAAAACTTTTTCAATTCTCCAATTTTAAATAGCATTTTTATCGTGCAACTAAAATCGTTTAGTAAATAATAATTCTACAGATAAAACAATGAAACTGAAAAATTACATTTAATGCAAATTGGAAGTTCCAATATTACTAACAATTTTATTTAGTTTTATTTCGATGTGGAGTATAAAAAGTAGGTACAAATTTCGTAGTAATACAATTTTATAAGCCAATATATACAATTAAATATATAATTTCGTAGTAATTTTATAATTTATTATTTTAATTAATTACCATTATTTTTTAATGTGAAAATATGACAATCAATCCTCAGTAAAATTGTTAACTTTCTGACCACTGAGTCAAATAATCCTACAATCTCAATCATTTTTTTTAGAATTAAATCATATTCACCAATAACCTCTGGCATCATCATATGAAAAGGCCATAAAGTTTAATAATAATAATACTTTATACACATAGGTATAGATAAAGAATTCGCCGATGATTCCCACACTAGGCCAAGCCTGTCCTGTGTGCTTTAATTAAAACATTTTATTATAATTATTTTGATTTTTATAACTTTCATATCATCTAAAGTGTAGGAAAATGCATATCTTGTTATCCAAACGGTTTCGTGTCACGGCAACTACGGGCTTTGGAGCAATGTTCCATAAAAAGGGCAGTTATAATTTTTTTACCAGCAACATAGAATTTTCAGCCGTTAGTTGGTAACACTTATATGTAATTTCAGATTATGATAATAGGCTCGCGGGCAACAACGCCTTTCCCAACACGTATACCTATTTCTTTTTATTAAAAATCATAATATAAACCAATTTATATTTTGTGTATTTTTAATTATTATTATTATTGTATTACTATAGTTACGTTATAACACGAAAATAGTACAGTACTCGAATCGTGTTTGCTATGAAAGCGTAATATCTAAATTTAAAAAAATCGTGCCTTTATAATACGCTGAGCTAATAATAAAAAGAGACTAAGTCAGCAATTGTTTTTTATTTAAACTTCAAAATTTACGTATTCGTTGTGATGCAACCCACGAAAGCCAAAACATTCGTTCTGTCATCAATGTCAAATGTCACAATGACATTCAATACGGAAAGACATTTATTCATTTGTTTATTTGTTGGTGAATTTTATATGTACTGAAAAAATACATCATTTCTTTTGATTAAATTATGCTTAACTACATGAAATATTATGATTTGATTTTACTTTTTTTTAATAAGCCCTAAACACAGTTGTAATCAGAATCGTAAGACAAAGTTATATAAAATATTTGACAGATGGGTAATGCATCAATTTGCTTGATTGTACATTTTGACCGCGCCCCAAGTTGAGCATTAGAATAGTTGAGTCTAATTTCTAAACGTCATATTATCTACGATCAGATAAGGGCAGGTTCACAACGAAGCCGCACTTCTCGAGCCCAAAAATAATACCAAACCGCAATTATAAATGAATTAACCATAAACACTGGCGCATTCAATGAACATAAATTGATATAATAAAAAGTGGTCACAATCCATGTATATTATTTATACATAAAGCGTTTGAAATATATGGACATTCCTAACAATTGCTTTCTGTAAACAGTAGGCGTTAGATTGGGTTCATAGTAAATAACTATAGACCAGTTAGAAAGTAAGTAATTTGTATTGGGATAACAATTATCGAAAAAGTAAGTAATAAAACTATTAGTAGGTATATAACACATTATTTTTTATATGGGCTTGGCTCTGACTTTGAATGATAGACACACAAGAAAACTTTACAATATGTAATGTAATGCTTCCATTGTTTTTTTTTATTTAATATAGTTTATTTATCTTCAATCGACCATATAATATGTACTTAAATTTCATAATATCTTAGATGTCTTTCTTCATGCCTTATTTATTTTCGTTAGTTATTGCGTGGTTTAATTCTATACTGCATACAATTGTAGAGATTTTCATACGTTTATTTATATGAAATAACAATGAACCGAGTTTAAAATAAATAAACAAATAAGTGTTGATTCATTGATAATATATAATTTTCAGCAAATCATGTCTACATTATTTATTATTTTCAGAAAGTAGGTGTCGTTTGATAAAAATTAAGTGATTATGTTAGTACGCGTGTCGGAATGATTTATATCAGTGCCTCGCTCCCTCTGTCATTAGTGTGCTTGGCTTACATTTTCGGATATTAATCACCTTCTTTTTCATAATTTCTTAATAATACACCTTTTGTTTCAACTTTTTTTTTCTCAATTGAAGAACAGTCATCGGTACTGACCAGGTTTTTTGAGATATTTGGAAACACGGCTTATTGATTGAGACTCCGCGTCAATTATTGATATAAACAACTTTTTAAAATAATTTACTATTGCCGTAATAGTGACGTCTAAGGTTATTCGCGAATATACTTTAATTTAATTAAAATATTCGAGAATAACCTAAGACAACACTACAATAACAAGGATATTCCAAATTTAAAAATCAAAATAATCAATATCCAATATCGCTTACAATATATAATAATATATAGAACACAAGGGATAGCCCTATAATACAATTTAGGCACATTAGTAACACGCACCCGAGATTGAGCTCGTCGATAACCCGCCTAAATGAAATGTTACTCGTTTGAATTGAAACATTACGAAATGAATGTCTTCCATTTGCATACGGGTTAATGAGCTTGTAATTCATGAGTGTTGGTTGTTATGGGCGATGCTTAGGGAATTTATGTTTTAATTCATTCAATTTTGTGTTCAGAGATTTATTTTATTGATCTCTCTTAATAGTCCGACATCTAACCGTAGGCCATTTGAATGAGCGGAGAAAGCTGCTACTGCAAAAAAATATCTTGTTAATATAATTAAATCGAATAATTTTAGATTTGGTTTGTTCGTACTTTAATTTTTGTGTGTTGCGAACAACACTGTGAACCTATCGGTGACGGACTGAACTAAAATAGTTGCATACAAAACAAAAACATTTATATAGTTTGTCGACAACACAGATTGGTCATAGCGGTAGTATCTTGATCAGTTCTCACCTTGTCATCATCCATGTACAGACAATTGTTATAAGGATAGGGTGACCACGTTTTCTAAATATATTTTTATTTGACATTGTACTATATTTTTTGTAAATAGGTAAATGTTTAAATTTTTATTTTATCTCTTTGTATAACTTTTATTCATTGATCAACTATTTTCTTTAAAAGTGTTGAATTTGGATGCCCGATACGTCAAATTGAGCTGGTCATCATTGATAGTCGAACTGTAACTGCTGGAACTTATATCACGAACATTTTAGATGAGTATGTGGTCCCATATGCTGGATTTATTAATGATGGCTTCACAATGCTCGCCCCTGTACAGTTATATGTGTCTGGGATTACTTACATGAAGTTGGAATACAAGTTCCCAGATCGCAACCCATAACATAAATATAACATTTGACATACAACAAACGCAGAGTGAGACAGAGAGATCCAGCCCTCGTGGAAGAACGGGACAAAAATCCCGCAATTAACCATGATGTGTATTTCAACCTCTACTAAGGTGTAAGTTAATTTATATAAAATCCTAAATTTGAATAAAAAATTATAGTCACCCTAGCATTATTTTAAACTCTCACGCATTGTAGTACTAGTTCCTATTTGAAAAATGTCATCATTAGTGGTAATTTAAAATGGTTTAGCAGTTTTGGATATTTACATTCAAATCGCTGTTTATTATGACGTAGATTAATCTTGGTTTTGACACTCGGGTTATTTCGTAAAGAGTCGGCGAACTTCGGATATTAAAACTATTTTTGTTTTATGGCCCTTATTTAAGTATGTGAAAATTTTAGTCGTGTCCGAAATCGAGTACCTAAATCATTTGCGGTAGAGAGTGATTTATATGTAGTATTTTCGCGACCACGGCGAGACCAACGCTCAATCTAGAATAATTTTAAACCGTATTTAAGGAAAGTTACTTAAATAAAAAATAATACAATATAATTGACAGTTACTTTTTTAAACTATCAAAGCTAGCTTTAGGCTAAGATGTTGAAGCCATAAATCCATTGAAATTTCTTTCAATCACAATTCCAATTTTTAAACAAAAATAACTCATTTTTTCCTCGTTCAGAAAGATTAGTTTGTCAGTAAACGTAGCCTTTTATATTGCCTAATAGAATAGAATTAACTATAAGCCTGAGCATTGGTAAATACAAAAATAGCTTTTAAGAGAAATCAATATACCCAAAGGAACTGATTTTTCGTCACGGCTTAAAAGTTCATGCGTTTTAAATGACCACAACACGGCGATCGGATTTCAGAGCGCATTATGCCGGTTAGTGCACTGCAGCGAATAATTTCAAACAATAAAACGTATTAAAAACACATTAAGAATTTAGAATTATTGCATTTTATACACGGTTTTAACTTTTTATGTGTTTTTCTTTATTTTATTTTGTATTTAATGATTTATTGTTTTGTGAGCAATTGAAGATGGATTGGCGGTCTTAAATTATTTTTCTGGATTTACGTTTTAATTTTCAAAAGTATTTATATTTTACTAGTTTACTGAAAATAATTGAAAATTGAAAACGAAAACCAGGAAAAGACTAGAATAATGCTAATAATATAATTGAATGGTTAGGCTTTTGCCAAAACAACAGATTTAGCGCTCACTTAAGAATCTTTTAAAAAATATAAGTAATTTCAAATACCTATACTTATATTTAAAAAAATTAAGAAAACATATGACTTTTAAAAAAATTATTATAAATACGAGAATATATCAACAAAACACAATTGGACACAATTATCAAGGACATAATATAAATATTACTAAAGCCTTGGCTTTGTCTTATTATAATTTTATGGAAATGGAAATGGAGAAATAAGGACATGGCTGTATGGGCTCGATTCCTTTGCTTTAAAATGGAACAACAACAACAAATTTTTATGTAATCATAATTTCACGTCGTTCCTTATTACGTGAATTATAAAAAAAAAACAAATATATATTATTTATATGTTATATTCTGATTCAATAAATTACTTGTCACTTATATTTTATTATACATATATTTATATACAACAACTTACATATACTGTGATAATTTTACAATATAATTTTATCACGTCTTGTTTCTAGATTTATCTTAATTTATTTTGTACCTAAGGATATTGTTTTGCGTTCTACAAAATATAACAGCTTTCGTTTAGGAATTATTATTTCGTTCAATAATTTGACGATAAAACTTTTTAGTGAGTTTTTTTGTATTACGAAGTCTTTTAATTAGTCTGTTTTTTATTATTGCTTTTGCTTATAGTGGTGTGCGTAGAAGTTTTATCTCATATCTGTCAATTTATGTACTAGGAAATGTCAAAAATTATATACCTAATATATGAAATATTTATAGTTGAATTGAAATTTTATAGTACTCAATCACACCGACAAATATGAGAAAGAAATGTTGTTCCTGATGTCGCTTGGTTTTACCATTATGACGCATTTAAATAAGGTTGAAAATATATTGTTGATTTTATTTTATCGGTAAATTTCTATTGTTTAAATATATAATTATATAAATTTATAGTTTAATTGTTATAGTAATTAGTTCGGTTATCGGCCGCTCGCATTTCTCCAATAATAATTGCTGTTTTATTATTGGAAAAAATATTTATTGTTCAATAACAAATTATAAGTACCTATTGTTTCAAGTTTATTTTTATATAATCGCATAATTGGAAAATATAATTGATAATTAATTTTATTTATTAAAATATTTTGTGCGGCTTATTTTAGCCCGATCTCAGACGTTTTTAAAGCATCCATGGGATTTTTCATGGCATTCTAGTCGACTGTTATGAATAGTTGCAAGTTGGAACTAATAAATATTTAGTTTTAATTTTTAAAAGTTACCTATAGTGTAAAACATAGCTAGAATTTAGTTCGTAAAAATTTCTAAACTTTTATCAGCCCATAAGTACTCCAATTATGTCTGTCTGTTCTGTTAATAATCTACATTTTAAAAGGATGAAATTCTTATATGAAACTATTTATGGTTATAAACTGCATATAAATTTAAAGAAAAAAAAAGTTTTATTACCCTCGCTGTAAAGAGTTAATTGATAGTAATTTAGTTAATGTTTCCAGGCATACCTAGTCGTTATAGTTGCTGTGTAATTCTAGTTTATATAGCGGGCTTTGAACTAATTTTATTAATAATAAAAAAACAATTATTTTTTGCATATTTCTTAGGTACCGTATAAAGCATTTAAATTACATTATTATAAACAAACTATATTTTATTTTGTACTTAAATATATATACATACATATATAGTAATATATAGTAATTAATGTTATAGAAAAATAGCATTGCTATTATGACAGATCTAGTGGGTCATGCCTTTGGACTATATGATGGCGAGCCCTTGGGGTAAAATAGCTAGCCTTTGGATTATGTTGTGATCTCACTAAAAAGTTTTATTTGCAAATTTGAATATAATTTCAGTTTTTCTTTCAATGTAATTAATTATATTATTATTTAAATAAATAAATAAATTATATTATAGCAAAACGCACTTTTATAAATAATATTCAATATCAAACAACATCTAAAACATTGATTTATTGCCCCGTATTTATTTACTTATCTACACAAAGAGTACATTATAAAAAAAAAAAACAAAAATAAATATGGTATTTTAACTATATACATTTAAATCTATATAATACAATGTATATCTAATATTCACAATGGATATGTAGACAAGTGGTACTTCATAAGTCTTTATTGGATTCAAAATTAATTCATATTTTTATAGAAAAGTTGTTGTGTGACCCCCATTATGATTCTTTGCGTCCCATTTAACACAGGCATTTAATTGTCATCTTTTCTATAAAAATATAAAATTTAGCTTATGATTACAACATTGAACATAATTATAGTTTTAAAAAATATAAAGGAACTTGCTAAAGTTGACATTCATTGTAGAGAGAGTGTGCAAAACGCTACATCGATATACACTTCAAACAATAACTGGTAGTCGTTCACAATAAATGCAAAGTTATTTGTTGACATGACTATTATTTAAAATTATTAGTACTATTACGTTTTTAATATAAGGTGAATTATTTTATTCTCTAGAAAAAAAAGGATCACCTAATAAAGTCAACTGGCATATTTTTATGATTGAACTCAAAAAGTCCCCATTTAATACAAAATCATGGTCAACCAAGTAGACATAAGAAAAGTGTATAATGATAACAGTCGACACGAGGCGGTATCTGCGAAAAACAGTAAAAAACGTTTTGTATCTGTGAACTACCAAATGGGTCGCGTAATGACTTTAAAGAAAATTATTTAAATGATACGTCTTAGTTCTTTTTGTGAATCTACGCTACTACACCGTCTATGTCCATGATTTATGTTATAATTGGGATATTTGAAAAAAAAAGACTAATGGCTTTTGGTGATAATTATTATTATGTGACTTGTTTTTCAAGATGATAAAAGAATTCACCCGGTATATCTCCAAACTGTATGGACCAGTAAAGCCTCTATGTTCTACCCTATAATTAAAGTAGTTTTCACGTATTTAATAACGATTCTATACTAAAAGGATTATGTTTCCTTGTTCCCCCATTTTTGGATAAATCCTGTTCAGTGGCTGTACCACCTCCACTAAGATCTAAGGACACCGCTCTACTCGAATCAAAGTCAAACTTCTCAAATGCACCACCAGCTGCAGCGAATTGATTAAAAAACGACGTCTGAGGTTCTGGAGTAGGACTAAAATTTCTACCGGAATGTGCATCAGACGTCGAGCTATCGGAATTGTTCATTCCATCAGCTCCAGATGGTGCTCGAAGACGGCTGGACAGTGAGAAATCTTCCGGTCCCGAATCATGGCAGGAATCACCTCCAACTACATCTATCATGCAATCGTCTCCATCTAACTCTCCATCCGAGTCTGAATATATTCCGGTGTTTCTATGTTGCGCCAGATATTCTGCTTTTAATGCTTCAAGATCAACAGCAATTCCTTTTGCTCGTAGTTTCCTAGCTTGCCTATCTAAGGCTTTCGCGAGCTTCTTTCTTCGTCTCGCTCTGCTGACAAAAATATTAGTGTAAGAGTATTGCTTGGTTTATTTATCTATCAACCTAGAAGCTCACGCTTATTTAGGATAACCTAACTGAGGTAGGCAGATACTATGGAACACAAGTAACTTAGTACTTTCTTCAACTATACTTCGCATGCACATTGGTTAAGGATGCTTGACTAAGGACTGAGGACTTGATATTGAGGAGAAGAGTATTTACCAGACTTTAAACCAAGTCAAATGGGAATTAAAAGCCGTCTCCGGGACATATTGCCTGTGAATGGTTAGTTATCTCGTTCGTATTACCTTTCACGCGCCCTGAGCTCGTGTGGTGGGATTGGTTCACCAGAGCAGGACTGTGGATGTGCATTGTGCGCCGGCCGGCCTGGACCCTTCTTCGTGTGCTCTTTCTTTCGCCATTTTGCTCTCCGGTTTTGAAACCATACCTGGTGATAATCACAAATTATAAAAGATAAGAAAATATATGGTGTTTTTTTTTCGCTATCTCTGAATGTTTTAGATTATACGTCATACTGATACATTTCAATAGTATCAGCCTGTAGAAGCAAAGGTCAAACGGTGGAATTATTTACTATAATTAATATTGAATATAAATTTAAATGACATATTAAAAATATTATTTTTACCGATGATGTAAATTCCTTTTGAAATAGCGTACCGTGTTCTGATTGGTCGCTACTTGCGAATATTATAAAATCATCTTTATTATATCTTTAAACGCGATAAAAGAACGTGATTCATAAGTATACAAAACACTTAGGTGCATCTTTCACTCTTATATTGAGACATTAATTTGCAATGCATGCCACGCGCAGGCGCGATTACCATATTAATGTGGCATTCGTGGTCCGCCATTTGGTGCGGCAGCGTAGGGCCTTACAATCACCCACATTCTTCTACTTCTGTTACATTTTTTTATTCTCTTTAACTTTATTTAATACGATATTCATATTAATTAATTATAAGTGAGCTATAGGTCTTTAGTGATTTTATTTTACATCGAAAAAAAAATGTTTTAAAACATGATAAGTATTATTTTTTTTTAGAAATAATTCAATACTACCTTTTAAAGGAAAATATATAAAGGACTTTTTATAATATAAGTGTAGCTATAAAATGAACAAAAATATAACATAATAACTGCAGAGGCCGATCGAGAGAGAAGGAAAGTATGGTAAATATGGATATTATTCGATAACAAGAATCATACATTAAAACTACAAATAGAACGGTTTAAGTTACTCGGCCCTCATTTCCTCATATAATAATGACAGTTGAGTAACTTAAACCATTATATTTGTAGTTTAAATGTATGATTCTTGTTAGCGAATAAAACTCATTCCTCTGTTTATCTTACATTAAAAACATACGCTACGCCATTGCTCTATCAGAATTACACCATCCAATAGAAATCACAAATCATGCTATATAATTCTTCTTCTATTAATGGCTTAAGATATCTATTAAAGAAAATTCTGCCAATGTCGAGTATTCTGACAGCAGCCCAATAAGAAATTATAAAATTCTAATTCGCATGTAAACCCTCATGTATAAATAAACTAGTTAAATACAATTAGTCCACGTATTAACGTTAATCATAAACCAATCGCAAAAGCAATACGAAGATATGGATTGGGTGGTAAGTGTTGGTAACCCTATACACCACAGTCTGGTGTTCGTTGTCTACGCCGGTGCTGTATCCACCACTTACACAACACGATTTATTGTGAATATATTCATGATATTTTTTGGAAATTACACGAAAAACTGCATAATGTAATGGCCCTTGCACGTACTAGTTGGTACTCCCGGGTTTCATTATCAATCGAACAAATAGATTTTTGGAGAATCTGATGTGAAATAATAATGCGGATTAAAGTAGATTGAAAATGTAATTGTCACAATAGAAACAAGAAAGGTGACAGTGACAGAATAAATGTCAAAACCTAAAATCTTTCAGCCAGTTTTACTATGATTACTTTACAAAGAAAACAAATGGATATTTAGTTTGAATATCGTTTAATTATAAATAAAAAAATGTTTTACAATTATATACATAAAGGTTTTCAAGAAATAAGGTGATTAGTATACTAACCACTAAACCTGAAAGAGTTAAATAAGTATTTTCGGCTCGTAGAGGCGACCGTCACAGATATACATATGTTTATAAACATATTATTAAGAAAATCTTGTCGCCATGCCAATAGTGCTAAGTAATCTAATTTCAGGGTATTGTACGTGTTTATTATTATTTTTGTGTAATCGCTGACGAAATTAAAATACTACATTTATAACTACCCGTCTTTAAAAGTAAATTCTGCTATTGAATAAAATGTAATACCTATAGAATTTGAAATATTTGGCCAAGCATCGAAGGTACCTTCTAAGCAAGGTCAAAGCTTTCGAAATGTATGATTAAAATAAACGCGATAGTAAGCCGCATAAAGTCTTTCAAACTAGTTCTCCAATGATACTAAAAATAGTAGTATATAGGTACATATAGTAATACTAAAATAGAAGGTGTGTTTAACAAAATAATATGACGAAAGCAATTTGAAAAGTTCTACCGCATTGCATGAAATCAATTTTGGATTAGTGAGGTATTCCTTTGCTAATATTTTACCAGCACGCCATCTATCTGCTCGGGACCTGTTTATTTTCTATTTGCACTTAAATTGCTGCATTATTCATAGTGTTTTGTATTGTATGGTAATAAAGAGATATCTGCTTTTTATTGTACAAGCTGTTTTTTTGATATGGAATAGTGTATAGGGATCGTGATATCGATTTGGAGTTAGTATAAAATTCTTAATATAAATAATATGTCCTATGCACAATCACTAGCACCAACTAGCGGCAATGGTAAGAACTAAGGACTGGTTAATTTTTATATATCGTTTTTGTAAATAATACAAGTTTTATTTTATTTTCGTTACAAAGTAAGCGGTTAGTAACTACAGATTTTAACAGAACAATATAAATATCTTAAGATGTTTAAATACTAATTTACATTAAATAAATACAACTTGATATAATAGGAAATCGCTTTAACCGGAAACAATTTATTTTTATTTCTATCCCAAATGTTGTCGATGTGTGATTTACGACTTGAACTAGCCAAACCGAATTAAAAAAAAACCTTTGAGAATAATCCTATACTTGTGTGTGTGTGTGTTTTAGCATTAGTATCTAAAAATAGTGGATTACTATTTATTATAACAACGCAAGAAAATAATTTCCCTCCAAAACTTTATATAAAAATAAGTAGTTAAAAAACAAAAGAATAGAAATTAACAATATAATTTGAAAATGGAAAATAATACAAAGACTAGGTTGCATAAAAAAAACAACTCGTATATAATTAACGTCAAATATATCACAATAATACAGACATTAAAATAAAAACAACAACACATGTTATTTAATCGACTGAGAAAAAAACAAAACGATGTTAAAATGTTATTTTATTAAATTAATCCAAATTAATCCCAATGATGGTTGGATCGTTAAATTATAATATTTCGCCATAAAATGTGATGGGACGCACATAAACTTGCACCCGACATTTGGCCGTACCTCTTTTTTATGTTAGAATGTTTTATACCGGCTGTTGAAACACAATTTTGTGTCCCACTTTTTTGTTACAGTTCCCGTGTGTCCCAAACTACTATCACATATGATCTATTATGTAATATTTAAGCTACATTGACGGCTTATAAGCTCCGGGTTCAATTCCCAATTCTCACATTTGTAACATTTATTTATTCATAAGCAGTATTTTATATTTTAAAAAAGTAGTTGTTTTGGGTCTTTATGTTAAGTTAATGTTGTCCTTGTCTTAATACCGATAGCCAAATATTTAAATTCGCATTATGATATCATCAATAAATCATCTATAGAGGTCACAAGGGCACTCATAGGACATAAAACAACGGACTAATTAGGATTTTTTATATCTTCATATAATAGGATTATATTAAAGGACGGAAATATTATCATGTCTCGTTTTACTGGTCTGAGCGAAAAAATGTATGCCTTATGGTGAGCGTGCTACCAAAGGTTAGAAGAAATATTTTACATAATATTATTTACCTTATTTGGAAGGATATTACGTTCATTAAGGGCAAAATAATGGACGCGGTAAAGATAAATGTCTTCATGTTGTTATTTTAAAAGTGTACGCGAACTCCCGCATATGTCATATAATATGCGTGTGATTTTGTGTACTGGCATTTGTCAGTTTTCTAAACTGCAAATCCCTACTAATATTATAAATGTGAATGTGAGTTTGTTTGTTTGTTACGTTTTCACGCAACAACTGCTTAACCGATCATCATGAATCTTTATACACATATTTTTGGAGGTATTAGAAGTAACACAGGATACTTTTTATTATAAAAAAAAATTTTTACTATCGTTTCCAGCTGACTATAGTTTCAGCTGTTTGGAATCATATTGATTCATTTCTATTGAAATCTGATACTTATTTAATGACTTATTTAAGAGCGAAGCCGCGGGTAAAAGCTAGTAATTAATAATTATTAATTGTAATGTAACAAATTGAGTTATTTTGTTAAACTAGTACATATTGTGTGTATAATAGAGGAATGTAAGGATTATCGTAAACTTTAAGTGTCAATAAGAAAGTTTATTTATTTATTTCGGTTCAAAAACATATTTTATGGTATTTTGACTTGACTGAAATTAGACTAAATTTTACTATTGGTTAATTGTAATAGCGTAAGATACGAATATACAATTTTTTTCGTAATTATTAAACATCGTATTAAATAAACATAAACAACATAAACAAGCAACCATAAAATACCTGAGGAAACAACCCTGCTCGTCATGTCTATCTTTTACCGCTAAGCCTAGGGCGGTAAACTCCGATAGCAACCCTGAGCGTGAGACAACAATACGCAATAAACACTGTACCAGATAGAGACAACGATATCTCCTTAAATTTTATATTCTATCCGCATTTTGTCGCCTAAGCGTTCCATTTAGTGTTCCATATTTAAACCTCGCGCCATTCTTTTTCTTTCTCGCTCGAGCGGAGAATGTAGTAGAATTTTCTTTTTTTTTACTAGAGATGTGGCAAAGGGTATGTGTACAGAATACTGAACGCGTGCGTGCGACCGCCGACGCCCGAATGAAATTGGCATATAAATGTAAATTTTATGCTATGAATTTTAAAATGAAGTCGATACTTCCGTGAAAGCGGGGGGAGTGAGCCATTTTCGCAAGTTTTACTTTGAGTGGGGATAAAATTAGATTAGAATGTGCCACTTTTGGTAAGGGATGGCCTTTTAACGTTTATTTCACGGCACCCTCGCGGTTGGTACGCCGTAATTACCTTTGTCGTGATACTATCAAAATATATTCCTTTGATGTTACGTAGGTACCTACTTATTTAATGAAATATATATATGCACCAATATAGTAGTATATGGTGTATGTATGCAAGCCGCAATACTAATGTAAGACCAAGTACAGCACTAATCTCATATAATACAATAGTAATAGCTATTAAAATGCTTTATTAAAAATGTATTTCTATGAAATTATTATATAATGTTACGATTATATACATATGTATACTGATTAATGGCGCGTTTATTTAAATTGTTAGTTACCGCACGCGGGAAACGCAAATATCGTATGCAATAAATTCCGTATTTGAAAATCATGTATTTATATTAGGGTAATATTTAGGACCAATGAACATGAAAATGAAAATTGGGTATCTCGCATATGTGATGTAATTTTAAATTAGTTTTAAAGATATTTTTGAAGTAATTCGAGAGTTATTCACAGCTTATATACAATCCAATATTATTTATTTATTAAAAGCCAGTTTTTCTATACTTCTACTTTCACTATAGCTAAACATTAATATAGGTAATCGATAAAAATCGATTACCTATTCAATAAGATTGTAATGTCAAAAAAACACGAGAAAATAACTATTGAAACATAAAAATAACACTTCGATAAGATGAATCAGAGTAAAAAGAAAAATCAACTTTACAAACGCAAACAACTCACTTTAACTTTATTGAGCTGTAATCGAATTGTGACGTCCCTACTCTGAGCGAGGTCGGTGTTGTGGGACTTATATCTATCCTTATCTGACCCGCCCATTTAAATCTATGCTATTCAATCGTGTCTTCTCTTTCCCGTCCCAAGGGGTACCGCCGAGATTGCAATCTTTTGATTTATACCGACTATTAGGAGTCGGCGGAGGCAAGACTTTACTTCGAGCAGATTTTCTTCAGTAATCCGTGACTTTTTGCTATTAATGTTCAATTTCTAAAATATCTAGTAACAAACATACTTTCAATAAAATAAGCAAATAAATAGTTATTATTCATTAATTCATTTATTTTTAAAAAGCATCGAATAGGTAAAGTTACCGAAAAATAGCCAAACCCCAAGAGAAAACTATAAAAAGACTTGTCCCTCTCAAATGGAAGGAATCAGAAAGGTCGCAACATCGGTCCTATTCAAAATAGTATCATCTCAAGTGGAACATTACTTTGAAATCCTAAAATAAGCCCAACTCTACACAATGCGTTTTTCAAAGAGATTTACTATCAAATATTAGCCAATGTCAAAATAGATTTACTAACAAATAATATAAGCCATTGTGCCCCACAATTTCATCTGTTTTAAATATGTTACATGACCAAGTGTCAAATTTTTTGTAATTGTACACTGACATGTTTCCTAATCTAAAATACTATATAGTATATAACCTTCCACACTAAACAGGCAATGAAACGCAAAAATAATTATCCACGATTAATTCCCGAGATTAGATCGTTCTTAAATACAGAATTGTTATTTTAGTGGAGCGTTTATTCTAGGATCTAGAATTCTCAACATTACACTCAAGTAATAATCAGGTGATTGCATATCAAACTAGGCTCGAGCGTCGTTTCTGATTTGCTTATAATTAAGTACCTAAATGAATAAATATATTGTTATTACTTTGCGTCGTGAGTGGTGGGCTTTATAAAAGACTTTTCTGCTGGTCAGTGGCCGCGGTTGCCCTCCCCAATGGCCGCTTAGACGAACGGAAGAAAGAAAATAAGGAAAATCGTCCCTCATTTATATTGAACGCGAACCTTCCGCTCTTTATATAACCCAAGTATCAACTTATTGGTTCTATCAACTAAACTATTATGTTTTTAGATAAGATTTTCTTTAGGTTTTAATAATATATAAATGAAAGCCCGTCACATAGCTATTACATATACATCTTCATCATCATGGTCTTTAAAAAGTACTTTGTTGTAATATTCATATATTTTATGAGTGGTGGTAATTTAACGATGGATCCAGTATCCCAAGGTAGTGCCATCACTTTCAATCGTAATTTCCATTGTTCTAGTCAAGTTTTGGAATCAGTTTGGACGTAGCCAGGCAAGAAAAGAAGCATGAGTTGCCAATTTGAACTTTGTATGTACATTCGTCAGCTCTGTGGCAGCTTCAAGTGTTACTTTTATTAAAAAAAAAAAACTTTGAGTATATTTGAAGTCTCGACTCTAAATAAACATAATTGAGATATTACCCATAACAATGTTTGATGTTTCGTCACACTCAAATATAGTGACCAAACTGGACATAACGTTTAACTATGCTTCAAAGTGCGTAATTTTATTTTACTGCCATAACTAAGCTGTGCTTCGTAATTTTAGACTATTAAGATGTTAGGGCTACCATTATTAGATACTTAAATCGTTCTCAAAGAACCCAGTTGAAAAATAAATTCTTCTCTTCGAAGGAACACCGATAAATATTGTTATTTTGTAGTTTTGATTTGAAAGTTTGACAAGTAATTATAATAAAATCAATAATTATAAATTGCAGGAACAACTTCCATCACGGAGAAATGTCTGCAAGTGACAAGACATTCCTCCAATTATGTCTAACTACTTACAAGCGGATCCCAGTACTCCGGTGTTACGTTTTAAAGTGGTATACTAAGTTAGTATGTCTACCTATCTCACTTCATCATTAGTTTTTCCAAAGAAACTGTTTTAAAGTCAATTTTAAAATTTCATCCGAAATAATTATTAACGGTATAATTTTTACCGCATTACACCTGATGTTAAGCTAGAACGTGGTCTTTGAGCGGAAATAACTCCTACCATAGACAACTAGACATATCTAGACAAGGGAACTAAATTGACAGGAGTACTATTGTTATAACAGGTTACTTCCCCAAGTTCACAATTTTGAGTTACAGGGCGTCAAAGATTCGTTTTAATGTCAATGCATATTTATTTATATATACTTACAGCAACTCTACTTTCTTTAAGGTCAAGTCTCATTGCTAATGCCTCTCTCATGAACACGTCAGGGTAATGAGATGCCAAGAACGCCCTCTCCAATTCTTCTAATTGCCAAGAATTGAAATTTGTACGAGATCTTCTTCTTTTGCCGTTATCACCATCGTCGTCTCCGAGGCCGCCTGAAACAGTGGGTTTAGTTAATATTTTGTATATGATTAATAAGAAGTTTTAAGATTTTATTAAAATAGTTCTAAAATTTTTGCAAAATATAATTATGTTATAATTGAAATACTTTATAAATGTAGTTGTCCATAGTTATTAATAAATAACATATATTTTTATCATAGGCAACATTCTTCAAAATGTCAAAGATGACAGTACAAATTAGACACGATATACGATTTTTTGAATTTGGAATACGACCGAGGACCACAGAAAGAATTTCCCTGCACAATTTAGTTAAATGCATATATTTAATAACAATTGACATCAGAATAAGAACAAAAGTTAAAATTAATAAAAGCTCCCGTATATAATAATATATTTAGTAATTTTGAAAGAGAATGATAAAAGATATAGCCCGTTGTAAAACAAAGTCAATTTAGACAATTCGTGAGCCGTTAAAACGAAGCCGCGACTTGGGGCCCATAAAAAAGAGATAATCTCCGCCAAAGCGACAGAACAAGTTTTTGAAAATAGAATATAATTTCTAATTCTCTCCCGGCGATTTTAATTAAAAATGGTCCCGAGAGAGAGGGACGACATGACCTCACCGTGCCGAGGGAAGGAAAGGGACCGCTATAAATCACACGTTCAGTGTTCGGGCGAGCTAAATAAATTAGAAGTGATTAAGAGGAAGCGTCCTTGTGGTGTGCACCGGAATTTGTTGCTTAATTTTGTGGCCTCTGATTTTATAAATGCCTAATTTATTTAACAATAATAAAAGGTAACATGTTCTTATATTCATTAGCACGAATCCCGGACTAGTAGTTTTATTATTAAAACAAATTTAATTGAATTTTTGAGGTTAGTTATAACGAAAATTGAATAAAGTTTCGCATGAAATTACTCACAATTTATAAAGTTTCATGTGAAATACTAATTAATAGAAGAGGGTGTAAGATGAAGTAACATATTAAAATAAACGACCGCCTCGAGTCCAAATGTTGGCGTACTTTAAATTAGGTACTCTGTTCAGTGGGGCTAGAGGTCAATTTAGAGTTTGATTAAAATGAATTATATAATTAATCAAAGTATAGTAATTAAATCAGGATTCAAATGTGAAATAAACATAATAAATGAGTAATATCTAAAAGAATAGTCGGTTTTAAGAACTAATTAGAAATAAGAACGATTGTAAGCCGCACCTATTAAACTTATTTTACGCCAGTAGGAACTCATCCATCTGTTTAGGCCGGCATAGTGGATACATCTTCACTAAATAGCTTAACATCAGATAGAGTATGGTCAAATGAAAAATCTGTATTATCAGAAAGAAAATTAAAATTAGAATATCTTGCTCGTTTCTAATCGGTTCTTACGTCTATGACAAGGCTGTTCCAAATTCAAAATTTATTGGTAAATTCATCTGTCATTATCGCATGTTTCAGACAGTGCGATTTGATACAAGGGAGGTGAAGAGGGGGGTTACCTAAGTATTCTATTTGAGGGTTGCCAGCTGTAATAAATTCGGTCCGTTTATAAATTTTGACATTGTTTGTGTTCCGCTTTATTTTAGAGGCAAATTTTATTCATACAATTTACCGTCGCGTGATAATTGCTTTGTGGTTTGTATTTAAATTAATATTAGTTCTTTACGCAAATGTTCGTAACTTATGCTTATAAAATGAAAATTTAATAGTTTTACAGTCTCATTTTTTATTTAATAGGTTGTACTAAAGATTTTTGAAAAGAAAAGTAAATTAAAAATAAAAAGACACGAGAACCGATGGCTTATTTTGCTCATCGAATAACGCCTGAAACAAATAAATAAATAAAAGAATTCGAATAAATTCTTTCAAGTTTTGTTATGACATTTAAAATCGAATAGAAAGAGAGAGATAACTATATGTAATAAGTACGTTTTGAATTTAATAACAAAATACGTCCAAGAATAGTTATCTCACTTAGGTTTTATTTTTATTTTTCCATTTGTCAATAACAAGTAATAACAATAAAATATTAATACCTAACATAATAAATGTCCTAAGATAGTTGGAACAATATGAAAATAATAAACAAAAAGTTATTCAACTACGAGACAATAACCTCGCCATATCTGTTCGCCAAAACAACCAATAAATATTCTATAACACTTGACTATAAAGATAGCGGGACCATACCATTATAATATTTAATTATGATTATCATAGGGTTCAAAGTTCCTGTTAAGATATCGATTATTTACAGTCATTTTACAGGTCATTTTTTTGCGTTCAATTAAAGATTCCTCTTATTTTTTAAAATACATTTACATCTAATAGAATATTCTATAATTTTTATATAAACAGTAAGTTAATTATTAAATGTTATAAAATTAATTATTAGTAAAAAAATCAGTTATCATTTCAAATCTATGTATTTATTTATATTTTTATCGAAAAGTAAATAGTGATACCAATAAAATGCTTTCACATATAAAACCTCCTAACCCCTAAACGAGGTAACGATATGTAACTGTTTTTTAAAATGTATTATCTCGAGATTATTAGTCAAGAGCCGAGCCAAATAAACATGGAGAATAGACGGCGTATTCTATGAATAAAATTCTGATGATAAGTGCGGCCAGAGGAGTGAAACAACTGAATTTACTAAGAAACAGTCGAGGCATCAGGCACAGACTATATGCTACCATAGACTATTGATATAGCCGAGTATCTACTTCCAATAAACTTACACATAAGACATCATCATTTTCCATAACAAATTTCCGATCGTAGCCAACAAAGCCAACTTGAAGACGAGCTGAGTTGGCTACTCCTTTTCGTCTGATGCTTAATAGACGTCAGATTGCAGATTCAGATGAAGGTAGCGGGATAAAAGTTCTTCATAAGTAATTAAAAATTATGAAAAAGAATTAGAAATTTATGCATCACCAATTATAAAATTGTGATTTCAAATTGAAGTCCCGCTACAACGTCGCTCACAATAATTCGCAACGTCCTCTACAATATCAATTCCCCCTTTATGAATTATGTTTAATAGAAATATAAAGCAGATATAAGAACTCAACTAGGAATTAATATCAATAAATACCTACATATATGAACATTGAACATACAATGAAGTGAATTAGAACGCTATGTGCTAATAAATAGGTCGACACAATTCATTTTACGTTTGAAATCGATTGACAGTTTAGTAAAATTCATTGACTTGACTGCTTTCTGTGACAAATACATATCTTAAGGAAGAAAGAAAAAGCCTTATCTATGTTCCTGTCATAAAAATCTCCTTTATTGAATAGAGGAACATTTAATTTGCCTCCAATATCTATTGATGCCACGCGGCGATATTAAACTGCCCTTCATGAATAAAATAAATATATATTTTTCTCTTTCTATTAAATAAAGATTGACTGTAACGAATTGATAATAACATTTTAATACACTCAAATTGTAATTGGGTAAATAGGGTAAATATTATTGTTTTTGCCGCGTTTTTAAGATCTGTGTTCAGAAACAATGCTCGAGCTTAGTTTGATCTGTAACCACCTGATTATTACTTGAGTACTGTGGGCTTATCACGAATTTTAGTCTGGCTTTCGAACCGAGTTCGCTTCAAGCGTTTTGTATGGAAATTTGAGCAGCGCCACCGCGTGCGGATTTGGAACTACAATATTTTAGATGCTTTGTGTTAATTTTCGAACGTCTCGATCTTTCGTTCATTTGATAGATGACTGGTGCTCGTTAGTCGTTAGTAAAAATTCATGATCCCGATTGCTAACGGATCCGTTTCACTTGTGACAGCTCGATTCGAAAGCCAGACTAAATTCGTGATAAGCCCACAGTACGTCACTTATTCGAAAAAAAAAGTGAGTCTATGCTCAAGTACGATTCTAGAATAAATGCTCCGCTTTGCAGCAAACTAAAAACACTCATACTTTTTATCCAATATAAATGAAGCAATAAATTTGCAAAAGAATAAATTAAAAAAGGTGAGGACCGTTTACTTCGAACGGCAAAAAAGTTCTTTAAACTCGCTGATGGTTTCATTATTCTCCGAATCAATTGATGATCGATCGGCGGGCGGGAACGGGTGTAAAAATTCGGTAAAATTTACCGATGACAGGCTCAGTAAATGGTACCGTTGGAAGGTTTGTATACACGTACAAGTTCACTTGAACATGTATACAAGTGTAGATAAGTATTTTTTAAATAATTGAGTACCTGTTCTAAAGAAGGTTCCCTGTACTATGCGTATCAGGACAAGGTCTACACAAACATATAATACTCTAACACAAAACCATTTCTTACTATTATAATATTAAAAATGAATAATTGCCTCGTCCGGAAATCAAATCTAGAATCTCTGAATAGCTGTAGACACATACATTAACGCGACTTGAACACTTGAATACTGACAGTGTAAATGAGGCACCATTCAACGCATGGTCAATTTAACAAGAATTTTCAATACTAATTTCATAAAATGTTCACACTAGGAAACGAGATGATTACCTGTCACTTTTAGGAAACGTTTTACGGCGTGCTGCCTTTAGTAATTAGGTTCAACGAGCAATTCGGAATATAATACATGACTACTTAACTAGTAATTATTGTAATTTATGCATAGATTTATTGTTATTTCAAATTTAATCAATATTATACAAATATACTAACTAACATTGGGATTGATGGCAACTTAGGTTCCATGCAAATGACTATAAAAATACGCTAGTTCTGACGAACTATAGTATAATATGCCTTGAAAATAAATGAAAAGTATATTCTGTCAAAATCGAAAAAAAAATCGCTTTAATTAATATGATATTTTTTTTAAAGTGGGTGTGAGAGTTATTTGTTTTTATTGTTCTTGTCCTCACATTCTTAGTTTGACCTCAGTTTTGTACTAGGTAGTCCTCGTTTTACGGCGTTTCGTTTTGCGCCACTATTCTCTGGTACCTAACATGAAGCAAAACCGAGGATTGCCTTTATATATGTATGTATTATTATTTGTTGTTCTTAGTATTTTCGCTATTTTCGAGATACACGATACCTATTGGTTTTTTACAATCTATAAATCATACATGTATATTTTTTAAAAAGAATCATAGTTAAAGTAACCCGCCAAGGCCGCACGAAAACTAAAAAAACAAGATGAGCCGATTGTCCCGAGGGCCGAGCATCCCCCCGACGGCTGCTGCCTGTAATTTGGCTTCAATACCGAGAAATTAATTTCCAAAATCACCAACAATAATAAAGTAATAATTTTTAACCAAAATACACGGCTGGTTAAATGGTAGGCAGACAGGGACGAACTTTAAATATTATTTATTCATTTTTATTATTTTTTAAAATGTACCGTGGTAGTAGATATACTTTAATGTACAATTAATTATACATGTTTAACTAATTAATTTCTATACAAAATAACTATAATACATTGATTCTATAAATAAGATATAAAATAAATCGAACACGACAGTTAGACACAACGTCTTTTAAATTATTTATTTTGTATGAAACCTATTTTTTTAAAGAGAATGAAAGCAAAGAGTTTGGCTATTGTTTGTAGGTTAAGTACAAATTCAGAAAAATCATAAATTACAACTACAAATAGGATAGTTGATATTAATCCTATAAGATTTGACAACTGTATGCCTTATATTGTCTAAGGCAGCCATTCTCAAAGTGTGTTCCACGGAACCCTAGGGCTAAAATACTGCAAAAAATACCTACCAAAGGGATCTCTATAAGGTTACATCTAAATATTACGTTATATTACATTGCAATATGATTATTCATAAATACATATAAATCAGTTTTTTATAATTATATTAAGGCTTTTTCCTTCGCCAAAAAAGTTTGAGAATCGCTGGTCTAAGGAGTCTGGTTGGTGCACGAGCGCCTTCTCAATCTGGTATAACAGATGAAATGGTATTTATTTGATTTATTAAGACATATATTATTGGTATATATTAAATTAAGAAAGCTACTATATGTATGTTATGTATATCATAATTGAATTTTTAAAACTGTTTTATCACTCGTCCTAGAAAATATTATTTATATGATAAGTGGGTGTTGGAATAATAAATAAATAAAAAACCTAGAAGAAATAAAAATGATGAATTTTTACGTATAAATTGTAGGATGTAAGCTCTCACGTAATATAAAGTACGTGCCAATATGGTGTGCCAATTGTATAGATCGCGAAACATGTTAAAGTAACCAACCATGCTTAAATTGCTTTATTCACCCCATTTTGTGCTACCCACGTGTAAACGTTTCCAATACTTACTAAGTACAGCTTGCAATTCCACAAAAAAAAAACAAAGAAAGTTTATGTCAAACCTTTAGGTTTATTATAGTAGGTTTATTAAAATAGTTTATTGATAGATAATTTTTTGTACATAAAATAACAAGGGCCTCTGTACTAGGTTCGGAAACCTGTGTCCTACTGGGTATCCCGGTTACTGAAATTGAATGAAGATGATGAAGAAAGAAAATAGCGATAGAAATATATAAAATATAAAAACTGAAGAAAACAATATATATAAATTCATACACAGACACACATATATACATATACATACACATACAAACACATACAATTATCAGAATAAATACACTTATCAAACAAAACATTCAGAAATCAAATTCACTCCCAAAGTTCCCTATAATAATATAATATTATGTACAATAATAAAATACTACATCATAGACGCCCTAAAATACGTGTTAGATAACTGCTTTATCTATTAGTATCCGTATCGAGCTTAGTATTGCACCTGAGCATTACTTATGTGCTTAAGTATTCCGAAAAATAGTGAATCTATGAAATAGTAATCTATTTTTAATACGGACCTTAGTATTTTATAATATCTAGTGTTTATTTTTATTACAAATTAATATTTGACCACATACAAATTTTAAAGTAAGCGCACGTAGTCCGTCCCTGTAAACATGATAAAGACATCAGTTAAGAAAAGTGGCTTCATTACAAAAAGCCATGGAGTCGCTTCTAAGAAGTGAATATGGTGACATGGAATAATTTAATTTACGCACAGGATTTTAGGGCTCTTAAGGACTTCAAATCTTCGAAAAAAATTAATAATCCACGTCAAAAAAAAACAACAAAGAAAATCGAATAGGTAATTAAATTAAAAATACTATAAACTTACACTATAACTAAACGAGAGTGCCTTAATAGCGGGTCTTTACAATTTAGTCGTATTATACCTATGTATATAAACAAGCCAGCATTTAGCGTGTAATGACAACTTATTATAACTCATACCGAAGTCGATTAGTATTAATATTATGAATTTTAAACTGTTAATTTGTACTCTATTTTATAGAGGACTGGTATGTTTTTAAAATAGGCATTTGTAAAATTGTTATATCATTGTTTTGTTGGTTTTAATAAGGTTAATATTTTTTATGGAATATTAATTAGTGATTTTGCACTGTAATTTGGTCTTCTTATAGTTATTTTTACATTTTTATAGGTTTAAATTGACGCTTTAAAACGGCAATTGATGTATTGACAGACATATAGTAGGTTGCTGTGCGGTATAATGCTACCACTTTCAAATGTAACCCGTAAAGTTAACGTAAACGTAAACCTAGTCGTGTTTTAAAATTAATCTGGATAAGTAGACATGAAGAATAAAAGTATAATAGTGGCTGTCCATTTCAGGTATTTGTTGTAGTTGTATATCTGAAAACTAATCGGTATGCAGTCGTTAGCCGCATAATTTTTAAATGTTGTGGCGGTTGTCTCTTCAAATTATGAAGATTTTGTCATTTCAGTTGATCATTTTTTTCTTTTGTTCTTTTTGCATTGTGATAATTATATTTTTAAAATGTATTTTAATCCGCAGTATTATTTTACATAAGTTTCGTTATATTTAGCAGTTAAATGAAATACAACAGCCTCTCCATTCATTACAGTAGGTAGGCTCGAACCAGAATTCAGCCGCGAGCGTTTATATATTGAAGATTGAAATTTGATAAATCGATTCTACGATACTATGTTGTACCATGTTTTTACGGCAATTTTAAAAAGCTCGTGATAAATGATGTTTAACATAAAAATAACATATAAAAACATTTCTTTAAAACGTATTTTTATAAACATCATTTAATCTGTGACATATAAGTCAATACCCAGCAAGTTCTAAATTTATTCAATATTTCGGAATTAGGAACTGAAAATGAAATTTAGATTTTTAGAAGGGGTGAAAGGGGAAGAACGAGAGAAACTAATAATATATTATCCGTTCTGAATTATTCTAGACTTGTATTTTTTACAACTTACTGTAACGGAACGCATACCACATTACATTTACAATGGCATTTTTTAAAATTATTCATAATTCTTGAGCATGTCATTCTATTCTATAATTCAAATTTAATTTAGTTTTTAATAATAATGGTCATGTATCATATCATAATTTACGCTAGAAGCCCAGCTTGCCATGATGCCAGTCGATAAGTAATAAAAAATATTTAATTATGTTTATATTTCTTTCCTTCCTTCTGCCTATCTCAAAATTTAAGTTCACAATAATTTATAGTAATTTTCCTAATATATTTAACCAATATTTTAATTTTATATTATTACCAAAAATATGATAGACACACTGTTAGAAAATAAAAATAATACAATAATCAACCACAATCCAGATTTCAGAATAATACTCTGTAGAGAGGGCACTTGGATACTAATCTCTGAGGAGTACACGATTATCTGCCACTGTTTAGCTTTTGTATACTTTCTTCCTTGTCTGTTCTATTACTAAATCAATATGTATAAGCGAGATGTATTATTGTGTTTGGTTTTGTGGGGTATCCATTTTAATAAATTACATTATTCCTTTTTTAAATTCATTTACGGTTTTAAGTGCATTTACAAATATACAAAAAAATAACTTGTAAATAATACAAAACGCGTAATCGGCAGTAATTACTAAACCGATTTAAATGTTTGTTTTATTATTAGATAGCTAGTTTCATACTAATGGTTAATTACATTTTCGTATAAATATGCACATCAAATTGTTTATTAAAAGTTTCAGATGTAACACTTAAAATGATATAAAATAATTGATTAATATATCCTAAAAGTGTATAGTACTCTATGAAATACCTAAGCGTATTTGGGGCGGTCATAGTTTGAAGCAGTGGGCCCTGGGGAGTCGTAACTCAGACGGTCGTCGCGTCCGCCGCCGGCTGTGCATTGACTCTATGATTGTTGTTTTGTTTTGGTTAATTCAACTTTTGTTTATCCCAGTTTTCTTTGACATAGATTTAGAGATAATCTTGAATGTTTCGTGTTTTATAATGCACTTGTAACTTTTTATTGGAACTATATTAAATTGTATTTCTTTTGATTACATAAATTCGAAACTTATTAAATTTTTTAATAAATTAATTAAAATGAACGGGATAGTAAGCCGCATAAATAATGTTAATATAGTTAATTGATGGTCTCGAGTAATCTTGGACAAAAATACACGGTTTAAATAATTAATTGTAAGTATATTTTCCCGATGTTTCGAAAGGTTAGCAGCCATAATAATATTATTAGAAAATAATTTTACTTCAAATAAATACACAAATCATACATTTTATCTTTGGTGATTGATAAAATATCTAATTTCTGAGCAGTCGTTTTGAAACACGAAATCAATAGAAAAGAAAAAACAAAATTATAATAAAAATATGGGTTAAAAGTAACCCTAAAGAAATATATTTCTATAATAAAGTACCAGGGCAACATATACGTAAGGAGATATGAAATTTATCGCTGTATAAGTATCTGAAATAGGCAAGGGGCCGGCGTTATCACTGCGATGGTTTACTATTAGATTTATTGACGAATTATTGTTCCATCGGGAACGTTTGCTATTATTATTCCGGTCATTTTTAAGGTTAGGCCACACATACACGTGAGATACGAGACGTGTATGTGGACTTTCATTACATCATTTTGAAACTTAACATATCACGTAAGTCATACTTTATATTTAAATTCTGTCACGTGACTGAATGCTTATCATTTTGAATTATGTTCCTATGTCATGACTTTCAACTAATATCTTTGGAAGTAAACGAATATAAAAAGACGAGTCTATTCTACCAAGCGTTATAAAATATAAAAAAAAAAACAATGAAAGTGAAACCTAATTAAAAAGAAGCGCGTCCAATCATATTCCCAGAATTATATAAATATCAGATATATTCCTTATCAAGCATTAATGTGGCCAAAAACACAAACATAATTTAAATTACTTAATGCATAATAATATATTATCACAAAATAAATTATTATTATCCATTTAATAAGCTTTTGGCCCAATTTTTGCGGTAAATTTTATCGAAAAGCTGTTACATGTTTTTATCATTAAATATAATAGATTATAAGATAATTTATTAAGTGATATTGTTCGTAACATTATAATGCACTATAGATATGACTTATTTGTTTGTTTTGCTTCTAATATTATTTAGATACGAATTTTCTTTCCCTTGTAATATAATATTATATACAGAGGCGGCTCGTCCTAAAGAGCGCTGGTGCGGTGCACTCCCACGAAAATTACAGATCTTATATTACAGCGGCGTAGATATAGGTAATATAATATACTATTGTATAGGCATAGTAGAATAGAATGAATGTAATGTAAGGATAGTATGTGTGGCGGTCGATTCTACAAGCCGAAAATACTTATTTAAGAAGATTTGAGGTTTTGACGTTTAGTCTGTCAGTGTCATCTTTCTTTTTTCTTCTGGTCTTTCTATTGCCACAATGCATTGTGATAATTATATATTTTAATCAATTTTAATCAGCAATATTATTTCACATAAATTTCTCTAAAAGTGGTGACCCAACGACTTTCGAACAACGCAACCAGAAAATAACCTATTGGTGAAGTTATGAAGCTAACGGCAAATTTTGAGCTCTGCATATGTAGACATTCTAAGAACCCTTGGTCGTCATCTAATATACGGTGATTACAGGGCGCTTAATGCCGCTACAATGCCTAACAGAATCAGCTCTTCACAACATGGCCATTGAAAAGTATCAAAACACATAAGAAGCAGAATCGGCAGTTAAGATCCTGTGCCTTGCAAATTTTCTCATGTATTTATGGATATTGTTGGACCTCTTCCACCATCCAATCATTATACATGTTATTAAATATTATTAATCGCTTCACTAGCTGGCCAGAAGACTCTGCCACGGACATGGAAACCTTCGCTTTCAAACTTAGAGAACATGTTCGTGTACTTAAGTCAGTTAATGCAAAACATCATTCAACTCAAAATGCTACTCTCTTTCATCCAGAACATCAAAACGTGGCATGCTTTTGTTCATCAAGACAACATCATGTGTTAAGTATTTTCAAGACTGTAACAACATATCAATGGCCGCAGAATACGCTTTCCGGATATATATTCTTCTGAATTTACCGAGAGGGGAGTACTTGTGGCGGTCGATTCTACAAGCCGAAAATACTTATTTAAGAAGATTTGAGGTTTTGACGTTTAGTCTGTCAGTGTCATCTTTCTTGTTTCTTCCTGTCTTTTTATTGCCACAATGCATTGTGATAATTATATTTTTAATCCATTTTAATCTACTTTATTATTTCACCTAAGTTTCTCTAAATATGTATTATGAAGACATAGATTACTGCTGTAATTTTCGTGGGAGTGCACCGCACCAGCGCTCTTTAGGACGAGCCGCCTCTGATTATATACAAAGGCCAACTCCCGCTCTTTCTGTCAGTATAACCTCGAAAACTACTGAAGAGTTTTTTATTCCACTATGAGAAACATATGTCTGTAAATTGGGCTCACTCTAATGATGGATATCTATGAAATCAGTATAATTCTAGTCATGGAAAAACCAACTATTGTTTTTGGAACGTGAAATCATAGGTCATTGCTAAGGCTTATTACAACTAAAAGTATAATAATGAACACATATATTATCCCCTCCAGCCAAATCTATAACCAAACAGATTCTAAACAATTACTAATATAATATTTATAATTAATTCATATTTGATTCGATTGAGAATCTGATTTGAAAAAAAGAATGTTTGATACTGGAATGAGTTATTAAAAAAAATAATGTTCATACAATTAACTCATAAGAGGCAAATTTAGAGCGATTGGCGAACTTATCACCAAAAGTACCTAATTTCTTCCAGATAAAATTGTCACAGGAGAAACAGTGTCAGTATCGGGCAATGCAATTGGGAAAGTAAATCAGATACATAATGAACATACACAAATATATATTTAATATATACAAATATTATTCAGAAGGAGAGAGGTTAAAGATAGGGAGAGATGGTGCAGATTTATTATATATCGTGTATTAAAAATATAATCTAAGTCAAATACTAAATATTAAACCAAAATTGGCACCCTCAAAAATCCCCGGGAAAGTTTATAGCCCGGGGAAGAATATTTCGGGCGTAACGCAGAGTTAATTTTATGGTACATTAACACACAAAGGGTAAAAGGTACATACACCGCTTTTTAATAAAGTTAGTCATGGTGTTAGATTCGATGCTCTATCCATGTTTGTTTATTTTAGGATTTACAATATGTCAGGACATTAATTTAGATTACTTTTAAACTTTGATAATTAAATTGTGTGGGAAATTAAACATTGTTTAGTCTTTGCTATATGGAAGCATTTATGAACATGCGTCCATGCGTGTATATGCATAAACGAAACTTTATACCTATATAATTAATAATTCACAAACCACACTTCGTCTGATGCAAAGCTAAGTCACCCCCGCTATGCCGGCTTGACGAGACAAATGTACACCATCCAGATTGATAGGGTACACTTTCCGGTTACTTTCAAACACTGACAACTTCTATCAACTGAATTTCCCCAAAAACACAACTCAAAGGCTTAATCTATATCTACATATACTTCTATACTAATATTATAAAGAGGGAAGAATTATATTTTTGTATGTTTGTAACGAATTGGCTCAAAAATACTGGACCGATTTCAAAAATTCTTTCATCTACTACATTACGAATACTACATTATCACTGATCAATATAGGCTATATAAATTACAGGAAAAAATAAGGATCCTTACTAAAACTACAATAATATAACCCAAGGTTGCCAAAAATTGATTTCAAATGTCTTTCAACGCATGCGCTGCGAAAACTATTGATAATAGAACAAAAAAAATGTTTCACATGAGGGCAGGCGTTGTTGAAACATGAAACATCATTAAACTTCATAGTACATACTTTATATATTCATTACTACGAGAACGAAGTCGGGGGCAACAGCTTGTCTTCAATTGTTTTAATAAAACTTAAATTCTTCTCTTCATATAATGTGTTGTTAAGAAAAAAAAAACAAAAGAATTCTTCGATATAATTATCAAATGTCAATTTAACAATTGCTATTTGACATTAAAATTTTAATAAAAAAAGCTAATCGTAATAAAATCTCATTTGCGTCAAATGTTATTTAAGTTCACTTTTATTTTTATTGCTCAGTAATGAAAAACACAATAAACACTTAGATAATATGTACGCCCTATTTTTTACTTACGCGCACACTGCTTCTTGTCGGTTAAGTGAACTATCAAGTAATTAAATTCAGGCGTCCTATTCTGCGACTCGAATCGATCTCTTTTAGACTCAGCATTAAAACGAATTTACATCGAAACTATTTCGTTTTCTAAATTCAAATTTATCACTAATAATTCTTGAATAAAAAAATATGTGAACCAAAATGTCAGATGTTAAGTAGAAATACAATTTAACTATTATAATTCAGTATATTTAGTTTAAGAATATAGTTTTACTTAATTTTTATAAATATCATACTCAGCATGATGTTAAGCGAGAGTGCAGTCCATAAATGGAAAGAAACTAACCATAGTCAAATTTCTTCAGCCAATTAGGCCTTCGCTGGATTGAGGAGACGACGAAGCGACCAGATTGCTTATGCTATGCTCAGTTTTTTTAAACTAACTTTGATCCGCGGCTTCGCTCGCATTTAAGTTATTAAATAAGTATCAGAGATCATACTAACTATAGTCAATTGGAAACTACAGTAAAATATAAAAAAAAAATATTAAAAAAGTATCCTATGTTACTTCTAGTACCTCCAAAAATATGTGTACAAAGTTTCATGATGATCGGTTAACTAGTTGCTGCGTGAAAACGTAACAAATAAACTCACATTCACATTTATAATATTAGTAGGGATTATAAAAATTAATCAATTCCAATTAGAACATTTTCAAGAATAAACCTCTACATGTTTTAAAACAGACACAATACAGGTTGTTTTCACAAGAATGCCTATGTCTGTAACAATAATGAGTAATTGTAATTTAAATGAAAATTCTCTTAATCGCAGGTGGCGTGTTTGCTACCGTATGATTTTCTATAAAAATTAATTTATTTTTCATACCTAATAAATCAATGCATAATAGTAATTATTTATTAATAAGATTCTTTAATTAAACCGCATGCCATGTGAACTCACAATTTAAAAAACTCATGTCGGTGTAATTGTTAAAAGACTTTTTGCGGCTTACCATCGCGTTTATTTTGATTGTTGTCACGGCGACATTGAGGTTATGTTTAATTGTCAATTGATATCAAAACTATACTTGATGACTTGATGATTGGGTTGTTTCATAATCAATAATCAATTCAAACAGTTATTTTTAATATAAAAAACATACCTATATTTAGATATGCTTTTTTTATCATGAGAACAAAAAAACATTACCCTGAACCAAAAAAAAACAGTTATAAAAAACTGCAATTAATATGCATTGAACAATAGTGCTGCACCGTGAAATTAGTAACTATTTCGTTGTTTTTTTGTCTCTCGTTAGTAAAAAATTAGGGCGACATTTTTTTATTTGTTTTTCATTTTTCCCATGAACCTCTTTTTGATTGGATTAAAACAGTTAATTTTTTTTTCAAATAAAACAATTTAAACGTTAGTATGATTTTATAAAAATTCACTAACGTAGTTTCTCATATTATTTTGTAGGCTTATATATATATCACATCTGAACCATAAATCTGATGTAATTTTAATTTTTGTGAATTATGTGATTTATGAATTGTTATTTACTTTTTTTCTGAATTAAAATTCAGTTTGTTTTTATTAATTATTTTATATATAGGCTACGATTGACGAGTTTCTTGTGGTACGAAGTCACGGTAAAGTCTAACGATGAGCAAAGGCATGCTTTTAGTGCCTATGCTATAATAATTTACATTTTTCTATTTGTCAAAACAGTGCATACATTTGTTATGAAACTGTATAGGGACATTTTTGAAAATTTCATAATATGTGGTATTATTTTTATAGAAGTGTTTAAGTGTCTTAATTTTAATTGTTATTTTCCAAAGAGCATTGACCAAAGTACAAATAAAAAGTGCAAATAGTTCTATTGATTATCAGGTTGTCGTTTTATTAACACTTTCCCTTAACATATGCGTTTTGCCCGGACTTCCCCTACTTGGTATAATAGTCAAGTTGCTATGTCATTAAGGGCTCATACTTTTTAACTTAATCCTTGGACCTCGTACAATAGAAATCTCTAAGCTTTTAATCTATTTTTTTTATTGGTCAAAATTAAAAGAGGGCGTGTCTTATACATCCGATATCATAGGTATTTGCTATTTATTAAGGTTTTAGTATTTTAAATATCTCCCTTTAAGATTGCTCTAAATTGGCATACTGAAGCAAAGTCCACATAACTCCCGTGACGAATCGCTCTTAAAGGGTGAAGCGGGGCATTTAGTTCACAAGTCAAAGTTTACTATAAAAAAGTAAATAGTAAAAAAGCATGTCGAATGTGATAAATGCATTATGGGGCACGCGACCGACGCGGATTTTTATACCCACAATCACCTTGTATTTTTTAATACAAATTAACTATGATTGATTGAGAGTTTAGGGTAAGTAGGGGCAATTTGAGTCAGTGTGTGAAACCCTATTTTATTATTGATATTCTACTATTTTATTTAGTATCGATTTTTAGTTTAGTTTAGTGAATTATTTTTGGAGTATGAAATTATTATTTTTAATTACGTAATTTATTTCGTAATTAACATTAAATTTTATTTTTAAATAAGTTTAATATTGAGTTACATACTTTAGCTGCTTACAAATCGATTAGCTTCATAAAACAAAAAGTTGAGAAATGCTATACTATCTATTAATTTTTGTTATGTAAATTAATATCAATATTGTAGAATTGTAAGTATGTAACTGTGGGTCATAATAAAATTTTTGCAATTTTCGTCAATTTTTTTGTTGAAATAGTATAATTCTCGATCTCAAGAAAAAAAAATATTAGCATTTTCTCAATGATTTTTGATAAGCTCAATATAACCAGTAACTACACAAACAAACTATGCACAATAACAACCGTAAAATTGCAATTTAGTAAATTCTACCATTTTATGGACCTAACGATAAAACGAAGTGAAGAGTGAATTCACAAATATTTGTCACTTAAATTTACATGCATGCCCTGTCTGGCGCTGCTAGACCTTACATATAGCAAGTTGTCTGTTCGTGTGATTTTTTATGTTTGATAGTTATAAGCGTCTGTTGTCGGACCCAATTACATAAATAAATAAATAAATAAATATTGGAAAATTGATTTTCGAACACGTTTACAAAACCAAATTAAAAGTGTGAAAGTTATATATACTTATTACATACACTTATTTTATTTTTAAATTTGATGACTGGTGTGCGGTTCCATGAAGAGGGGCGTCGGGGAGAAATGGCCCTTGAAATTGAGGTCCCTTGGGTAGTCGGCGCGATTACAATTTGCGCACCTTGCGTTATACCAAGCTCGTTTGTTCCACGTTGTTGCGGGGTCTTTTTGTATTTCCTTCACTTTTACCGCAGCTTTGGTCAACCGCTAATATTATTACTATATTTATATATATATAGTTATTTAATCATGTCTATATTTATTACAAAGCGAAAATCTTCTAGAGATAGAAAAAAATATAGTTGGTTTTCTATTTCTGTTTAATCTAGATTAATTAGACATGTGAGAGTTTATTCCCGAAAATTTACAGTGTGCAAAACAGATCACAAAATGTAAATGAAGATATGGACTATGATCAAAAACTATGGGTACATTACGTTACCAAATATGATGCAGAAAAAAAATCAATAAATAAAAGAAATGGGTTTCGCAATACATATTTATTTAGAATATCTAATCTGTACCTAATACATTTAAATATGCTGTTAATAATAATAGCGATTCAATTTGAAATACTTTATGCGGCTTATTGCAGAGTTTGTTTCGATCGTTTGCCACTTGTTATTTTGTAATAAACACAAGTGAAAAGTATGTTAAATTCCTTACTAACATTATACCAACATCATATGAATGTGAGACGAACACAAGCAGGAATAATACAGTGCATATAATAAATGTATTTTTATTAGCCCGGAGACAATGATTAGGTAGGTCTCAAGTCACTGGGGAGCGCCAGTTGTCGGTTAATTTATGCGATGTCCCGATATCCCATCGCAGTCGTGATTCTCCCCCCTTTACAGCATTGCGTCGGCTGCAAACTTGTTTTAACTTTGGTAATAATTAATTTTGCAAATTATTATTCATTAAGACGAAATCTGTCATGTTTAGTAAAGTTGGATTGTGTGAGGAATGAACACATGCCGTGACGTATGACGTTATTTGAAAATAATATTCAATTAATATCAAACTATAAAGAAATAGTTATTCCATCTCTGACAGATAAAAAAAAAACAATATGAAAATTAGAAAATATAGACTAACTAGGTATAGACACTGAAAGGTAAAAGTTCAGTATAGTCCATATACATATTATTTGATTTCTTCTGTATTTCTAAAACATGAATGTGGATTTGTTTTAGTGTTGATTTTGATTATTTTAATTCGAATTTCGTGGCAAAATTAAGACATTATTTTAATATTGAAAGCGCATTTTTTTTATATAGAGCGAATCAATACGAACCTATCGTTGAAGTGGCGAACCAAAAATGCCCTATAAAAAAATCGAAGAACAATTTTTTATATTTTGTTAAGCAAAATAAATAAATAAAACGGCACCAAATCAAAACATCTTCATTTCATTGTTAAAGTTAGACGCGAGGGGAGAAGACAAGTTGTTATTTATGCTGTGTTCATAGTTGCCCTGAGTTCCTCTTTTGCCCCTCTTTGCTCTATTATGGCTGGTCGGTGTGCCCTTATTGATGTACTTTTGACGAGTTTTGATTACTGTTTATAGGGTTGTGTGCGGTGAATGTGAACGCATGTGATTTGTTCGTGTTAAATACATTCTTTGTTGTCTTCAGTTGTTACCACATATTATGTAATGACGACCTCTGTAGGGCAGTAGCTAGCGTTCTAGTCTGATTGAATCAAGACATTGTATATGTACAATAGAAACAATATGTTATATGTAAATAAGTACATGTATTAATTTTTAATATTGGTCCACTTGCATAACATAACTTTGATATTGATATCTTCTTTAGTAAATTTAACACATCTATTTTTTCACTTATAATTTTAACACTAAGTACTTGTTGATACTTTTTTTATAATCTGACAGATATCACATACTATCCAAGTACACAGTCTATATAATAGGACACTGTTATAATTGATCTGTTTATGTTATAGTAGATATTGACTAAAACGTTATTTATATATTTATAAATATAAATAACTAGTGTAACTATACCTAATAGAAAAAAATAACAATCCGTGAACCGAATAAAATAAACAATCGAGAGTTAAGTTTCGCAATCGCATTCGAATGCTCAGTGAAAGACGAATCAATTTGAATTTCTAAGCCGTGACAATCGTTACCGTGGAAAAGATTCTAGAACTTTATTTTGTTGAAACGAGTTCTTTATTTAAATTATTTTTAAATGTCAACTGCTTTTAGAGTATTCGATATTTAAATTTAACAATGTGTCGTTCTCAATAATTTGAGTTCCTAAAGACAGAGATCCTTTCATCCTAGAGGGAAAATTAGTATCAACTTATTTCAAATCGGTATCTTACGCACTTTCACGAAAACTTAATGGAGCATTACTCCAACGTTAGAAACGCTTAAAACATAACTCAAGACCTTCAATCCAATTCAATACATCCAGGATCTAATTAAAGCGCTTTTTTGTTGTAAACGGGTTCGTTATTTATTTATTTTTAAACTAAATTAAGTTATTAATAAATAGCATTTGATATTTATAGTAATATATTATAAAATTCTTATTCTAAATTTAAATATTAATTTGTTTTCTTGTTCTAATAATACGCTACTATCATAGAGTTAAAAGGGCGTATCTCCCATCAAATTTAATTCCTAACACATCAAAATATAGTATTATAAATAACAAACATATAAGTAATTTAAATAGCATTCAACACACGTTATTATTCTAATTAACTTCAAAATAGATAATAAGTGTTATCAATATTTTAATTATTCTATTCAATGAAAATGTACTGATTCATTGATAATTGTTTAGGTCATTGAGAAAATAAATAAGTACAGTTGGGCGCAATATTTAGGTTAAAAATAATTTAGTTTTTTTGCAATTTAACTATCGCTTTCTATTTTCGCTGAAACCACGATGTCTGGAAAGACGCGATATGAAGTTTATACTATTTAAAAATAATTAATTTAAAAGACTTTATGTGGCTTACTATCGGCTTCATTTTTATTGATTAAAATTCAGCGGTTCTCAAACTTTTTTGGCGAAGAAAAAAGCCTTAATATAATTATAAAAAAACTGATTTATATGTATTTATGAATCATCATATTGCAATTACGTAATATTTAGTTGGAATATTTAGATGTAACCTTATAATCTTTTTTGCAGTATTTTAGCCCTAGGGTTCCGCGGAACACACTTTGAGAATGGCTGGATTAAATAATGAAAATGAACGCGAATAATCTCAGACATAAGTTGAATTAAAAATAAGTACTAGTCAAATAATATATGTGCGTAATCCACGTGATATATAGGTGAAGATACTTTAAAATAAGCGGGTAAATTAAAAAAAATTATATCAATTTAATTATACGTAATTGGCTAAACCGCATTAGTCCATTGGGCTAATATTATATATGCGGACATACCAAATATTGCAAAAAATATCCTATTTTTTTCTTCACAATTTTATTTGGACTGATCGACTTTGACAATGGTTTTTTTATAAAGCT
Source organism: Tineola bisselliella (assembly GCA_028551675.1). Lineage (NCBI taxonomy): Eukaryota > Metazoa > Arthropoda > Insecta > Lepidoptera > Tineidae > Tineola > Tineola bisselliella. Next base: position 41,553 of record JAPWLS010002335.1, read on the forward strand.
TAAAATATTAAAAAGAGGTTGCGATCACCAACAATAACATTGTTCCTACTCTAACATATACCTGCATATAGCTTAATAAAATGAACCGCCCACAGAAAAAGTTAATGTAATTATTAAAGTTAATTAAAAACAATTGCAGGTGTAAAAACAACACATTGTAACGAAGAATGAGTCATTCCCAAAAATATTAACAGCCTAATATTGTTTGCGAGTAACACCTCAGCCACAGCGCCGCCAAAGGGTCGATAAACATCGTGCCATCGACAATGGCAGGCAATCGGCGCGGGCGCAGCAGGCGGTCACATCGCTCAACTAATAACTTACACAGGGATTATACTCGTTAGCCTCTTCGCACCTTAGCCGACGTTTATTTTTTATTAACACTTATTCAAACGAGAATCACGAATTTTTCGGTTCTGATATCTTAATATAATATAAAGCATAAGTTATTGCTGGCAGAGAGGGCACTGCTTGGCCCGACGAATGTTACGTTATTATTCTTTTTTTTTAAAGTCAATTCGATTTAGTCGCCTTTTATAAATTGAATTCTCTCTTTGATTTGTAATAGAATGAATTTGAGATGTTACAATCACTGAGATTAATATAGGTAATAGATCAGACGCCAGAAACAAAGTTATTTATCTAATTTATTGAGACTACTATTGTAGTTAAAAAAGAACCCTGCAATTGGCAATTTGTCGCTCAGATTTCGTTAGACAAATCCTCTTTTATTTATACCTATATTTAATTCAATAGTTATTTACAATGTGTTATTTCTGAATGTAAAGATTTACCGGCTAGTTATGCTAAAATGTAGTATTTCATCTAAATAAACGTAAAATAAAAGATTTTTTTATTTTGAATTGATTTGTTGAATAGTTCACATGAAATAATTTTAAAAGGGAAGCTGGTAAGATTCGGTTTAGATATATTATAAATAAATGATTATGTATTAATATAGGTAATGAACAAACTATTTTTTTAAAATTATTTTCATCTATGATGTATATAATATTGTTCCAAATTTATAATTAATTGCATTTAAACGTTTCATATTAGTGTACTATATGAATCTAATTCAATTTGTTTAATGTTTTATTTGTAATAAATACCTATTTTATTTATCTCATATTCTTATTGGAAATTTTCATTTAAAAGTTATGTAGACATTGTATATGAATTATTGCGAGGTGTCTGTAAAAGATAATAATAATAACATTTGAGAAGTAACATACCTTTACTACTCCCGCCATCCTCATTAGAATCTTCACTCGGCGGTCCATGCGGCGCCCTCGCCAACTGAGGATGCGGCAACCTCGGCCTGGTGAGGAACGGAGGAGGCACGCCGAAGAAGGGCAGGAAGGGCGGCCAGGCCGGCGGTCGGGGCGCCAGCTGTGCCGCGGCCGCCGCATACAGCTGCAACGGCGGCGGCAACCCGCCTCCATCCAAAACCATGCCGCCGCCGCACCGGGACCCGACAGATATCTTATCCACCACAGTACTATAGATATCCACGCTATTGGCCGACACTACACTCGCGAGCCCACGACGCGGAACCGACGGAACTTTCGCGCAGCTTTGTAACTAATGTCATGTTCGTGTTAATTGTTTTATTATGTCAGTTCGCGTGAAGCGGTCGTGAGGCGCCGCGCCGACGCTCGTCTCGCCCGACACTGAGATGGCGCGGTCCTGCAGAGGCGGGGCCATAGCTCCCCCCTCCCCCACCCCCACCCTCTGGGTACACGTCCGCCTCCTTCATATTATAGATTTATTTCCCCGACTGTACAGCCGTTCGATGTTGCTAAACGATTTCCGACTATGAGAGCCAAGTTTATGGTTCAATTTAGCGAAATTAGTTACAAATTACGGCCGACACACATTGAATATGGCGACAGATCGTCGTGAGTGTAAATGAACTGTATGTTTCAGTGGATAAGTGTTATTATTGTGTGTCAGTCGTTGTGCGAGAGGGTCGTTTGTCATGCCAACCTGCGGGAATGTCATAATCTTCCTCCGTGAGTTGTGGTGTGTGGAGCAGCCACAAATAGAGATGCACGCGGCTCACTCGGAATAAAGCAATTTGTGTTTACTTCCAGCACTTGCAGAGAACATGTTTGATCCAGAGATACGACAGTTGTTACTTACGAACTACTAGATTTAGTATTTAGATCATAAATTAATAGAAAGTTTGCTGTTAACTTTATCTTTAGAACTTTCTACAAGCAGATATTTATATACTTGTGTGTAAATGAAAAATATTTCTAAACCAATACTGTTTTGCAATTAATATTAAAATATAAGTAAATCAAAAGGATGTGTAGTCAATTGTTTATTGTATTTTGTGACCAAAATAGATTCCGTTTGGCGTTTCCCTCCCATTTACTCTATTTATCAGTCAATGTAAAGAAACTACATTACATTTAGATGTCATCGAAGATATAAGAATAGTAGAAAAAAGTGTATTACAATAGATTTATCAAGTAAAATTAATGATACTTCTGTAGTAATTTGTCAGAATGATGGTTTGTAATTTAAAGAATGCTTTTCTAATCTGTAACGCGATTGGTTATCAGGTTTCCAATATAACAATGGGAAGATTGCGTAAAAGTAGATTAGTGCCTCCGTCCTGCGTCCACCTAATGACCACATCAAGAACAATCAATCATACCAACTTAACACGAATAAAATTATATTTCTGACAGTGATGAATCATAAGCGGCCGAAAAGGCAATCAATTTCACAACCAATTCTTATTCCATTAAACAAAAACGTAATAACCTAATTGACATAAATAATAATAAATATGTCAGAGCACGTAACGACCGTTCGGACGCGACATGACAGCTCTATCAGGGATCTGGTACTGAGCGCACTCCCAGGCACGCCTCAGCCACCACGCGCGGCCGCCATTGGTCCAAGGAGCGGGGCGAAAGGTGGAGCCAGAGAGGGTCTGCGAAAGCTTAGTGTAGCATGAATTTAATTAGTGAGAGCACCACCTCGGGCGCATTAGGAGTCGCGATGGGCGAAGCAATAAAAGATATAAAGGAATGAGTATAAATTAAAAGTTAAATAGAACCCGACCTCTTTCCCTTTCTAACGTATTATTTACGCGCATATCGCCGTCCCGCTCGCGCGTGAGCAAGGATGAGCCGCTCGTAATTGTTTGACGATCTTATTAGTATCAGTTAAGTGTCTCTCTGTCTTTTTCTCGCGCGTATTTAATTAGTTTTTAATTAGAGCGGGCGTAATGCTGGTTTGCGAATACGCTCCGGGCGACCTCAATGATTTTATGGTTCACTTTCGGATTGAGTTTAGCGATCGGATATTGATTTTGCGGATTTTTATCAGAGTTATTGGGATTCTTGTCTGTTCGTGTTTGCGTTCAATGATTGTTATATTTTATTTCTTTTCAACGTATATCTAATATTTACTTAAAACTATTTTTGGGTCCTTAAACAGATTATTTTGTTTTTATTACCACTCATTATTAATTGATTGATTGAGTCTTTATACTTTATCAGTAAAAAAAATATTTACGTGTTTAAAATTACCTATTTAATATTTATAATGTAGATATAAGTATATATAGATATGTAAATTATACTGAAAGTTGTAGAAATTGATAATGGGAGTGCGGGTAGTCGCGTAAAGTCATTTAATTTAGTATGTTTTATTGCTCCAACCATGAACATGAATTTCGATGCGGCCATGTCGATACACACGGAGTAAACTCAAAATAAACACAAAAACACATTCTTCAAATCTACTCAAGGAACTTACACGAACAATTCACATGATCTTCAATATAACACTTAAGCATATATTTGTCATGTTCTATCACATTGAAAACTCTATTCGCCATCTCTTTCTGTTTTATTAAGGCTCCCATACACGTGCGTGCTGTTACTCTTCATTAGGTACGCAGACTTCAACGCTTATGTAGTAGTTTATAGTAAGCACAAGTACTGTTTACATACATATGAAAAAGTGCTGACCCTAGACTGGTATTGTAAAGTGTATGTATGTATTATTAAGAAGATATTTGTTAACCCTTAATCACAATAAACAAGCACTCAGAACACCAAGAGACGTCTCGATGTGGCTGCATCAATTCGTCGGTCATAGTGTTGTCGATTTAGTCTATCTATGTTCCGACCTAACAATATATAGGTACTATATGAGGACAAAAACAACACAAACATGTTTATTTATAATATATATAGCAGGGGTGGACAACCTGCGGCTCTTTGAAGAATTATTTGTAGCTCTCGATAAATGTATCCGAGTTCAATTTTCATTTTTGTGCTATTACATTTTTGAAAGAATATTATCGTTCCGTATGTGTTTCAAAATGTATTTTAAATTACTGACAACAAATCTGAAAGACTAAGTACAACGTTTATTTAATACCTTTTTTGCATGCCTTTTAATAAGTTCGATCTCCGGTTGAAACAAATATCTTTATCTATTGTCTTTTATCAATAATAAATATGATATTATTCTTTTTAAAAAAACAAATAGGTATACCTATGTTTCGAATTTAGGTTTTATATAGGTATTTGTAAAAAAAAAAATACAAACGAACAACGAAGAATTTATAAATGACGATGTTTATTATTATGGTTCTTTTCATCTACACTACAATATTATATTAATTTAAGAAGCAAAGAAAGTTATTATACTATTTAAATATAAACAAAAATAAATTCACGCAAACAAAATTCATAGCCAGTTTAAAATTCAAAAAAGTACAGTTGGCAGCATAAACGAGTCCACTTGCCTGTTCCGGTCTAAAATGGAAATGTCGCCGCCTATGCTCGTTGCAGTTTGACGTCGGTATCATCAATCAAGTCAACCCCACGGGGGGATGCCCCTAAGACAATCTTGCTGATGGTTGCTACTTCGTGCGTTAAAGAGAATGTAAAATGTTTTTTGTTGTAAACTGATTCTTATAAAATAATACAAATATTTAAGAAGGTATTTATAAACACGTCTATGCGCGTAAATAAACACTAGATCATCTAGATCTGTCTATAAATAGGTAAAAATACTAAAACCACTAAAAATACTAAAGGTAGGTAATTGTTCACTGAAATATCACTTTATAAGGCGTCACGATTGGTTGTAAATCCCGTAGCATAACTGAATTAAATACAGGTTTTCTCAAAAATAAAAATATTGGAGACATTTGATATGATAGTCTCTTATCTAAATATTTATTAATAACCCAATTTATTTGTGTATAATTTTGTATTTATTTTTATTTTAATTTTTCTGCACTATTTACAACATCACCGCTCACATCCCCAAAGGTTAACTGACAGAAAATGCCTAATAGCATTACGTTGGCATTTTGTTATACCTTTTGAATTTATTATTATTATTATCTTTTAGCTTAACATCCTGTGAAATAAATGTTATTTCTATTATATACTACATATAATAATAATTGCTTTAAAAAAAGTAACAATGATGATACAAATTAACCCATAGGAAACAGATTTAGAGCAATTGGTGATCTTATCACTAAAAGTAATTTCTACCAGATAACCTATGTATTCTAAAAACAAGGGATAATGGAAATAAGTATTTATAAAAACCACTTAAAATGCATGAAAATATTTATACAAAATGAATGGCAGCCAACCCTTTGTCCTATTAGAATTTTCACACATCGGAAACAAGGGCGTGACAAAACGTGACGAACTCCCAAACAAAGCATCAATCATACAAATTCCTATTTAATTTTAAATCAATTTGAAGTCGCGTGCCCTTCATCCATCTTCTCTTATCATCGCATGAGAAAATAATGCTTTTTATTAACGGGTTCAACAATTTTAGATTACACAAGTATTTATACAGAATGAATGAACTGAACGTTTGGAGTCAACTAGCTTTTACCCGCGGCTTCGTTCGCATTTAAGTCATTAAATAAGCATCAGAGATCATTTCAATAGAAATGAATCAATATGATAACTATATTTTCTTGCTTGGCTGGGATTATCAATTTTAAAAATTACTATTTATTACAATGAAGTTTCCTAACCTCAAAAATTCAAATAGGTTTATACTGCATATATAAAAATGACAGATGGAAATAAAAATAAATATAGAAAAATTCCAAACAGCTGAAACTATAGTCAATTGGAAACTATAGTAAAAAATATTATTTTTAAATAAAAAGTATTCTATGTTACTTCTAGTACCTCCAAAAATATGCGTACAAAATTTCATGATGATCGGTTAAGTAGTTGTTGTGTGAAAACGTAACAACATAATAAATATTGAAAAGAATTATAAATAAAAAAAGTCAATTTTATTAAATTCGCTCAACTGTCAATCTGTAAAATGTTTATTTATTTAAAACTTTTTTGCACTTTACAAAAGACAAACTTGAATACCAGTTGACCTTCAGGACCAGCAGAAAGGTTGCATACAGAAGGAATAGATGCATATCAAAACTAACATTAACACTAGATTTACCAGACCAGTCAAAATGACTGATCTTGCAAGATCAAATTAAAATTCCTACTGCGTGTAACATTTTCTTTAATTCTTCTAATCTTCTTTAATTTATAACAGAAGAATTAGTTTTATGAATTTTATATTATTTTATATATATTTGTAACAAATATACTTTTTTGGATTTGGTAGAAATAGGTATATTTAAGCTGGTAAATCTAGTGTTAAATAAATAATAATAATAATAAACAAGAAAATAAATACGGTGCAAATGTTCATTTATATGGTTACTTATCTATGCAGTTGAGGTTTAGCTTTATAAAAGACATCTGATGTCATTCAGTCACGTGGTAGTCATCTAATGTCAAACATTGGATTAAAATTAACCAAAACATCAACTTCAGGCATCACTCAAATGGTAGGTATTTATTTATTTATTACTTAATAATACATAAAAAATAATACAGAGTAAGCGAGTAAGGAGATCGCTGAGAAGCTTTGAGATGTAGAGAAATGCAGAAGACAAATAGTGGGAATTATAAATAGATACAAATATAGATAAACATATGAACTACACACAATACACACTAAGGTGCTTAGATACATATATAAGCTAATAATGACAATAATAATAATACTATAATACATATATATATATATATATATATATATATACATATATACTAGGAAGAGAGATAATATTCTTTTAAAGATTTCTTAAAGATGAGAAGGGAAGGAGTATTGCGAAGGTTAGATGGTGAAGGATTTAGAATAAAGAGTAGAAGAATGTGAAGGAGTACTTGGCATTTAAAGACACACGGTAATGAAGACAATTCACATAATACTTTAAAGTGCAGACAAAAGGGACTAAGGCACAACCAAGAGCATATTTAAGATACAACATTCAAAAAGTCACAAAACACGGCCCATAATCTTGTTAGCACTCAAATTTGCATTAATTAAGGCTTTCAAACTGTAAGCGAGTGTTCTAAGTTGTAAGGGTGTGAGGGTGGCACAGGCGGGCAGACAAGTTAGATAATATTCAAATGGTACATGTAACGACATACCCCCGGCCCCCGCACAAAGCCGCCCCCACAAGCAATACAAAACGTACTATTGGACACAAAAGTGCCTTTGCTTACATTTCAAATTTCGAATACATTTTATTTTTATTGCAATAAAATGTTACTGTTCTATATTTAAAATTAATTTTGTAGGATAGTTTTTAAATATATTTTTTAGATATTATTGCTTATTTTTTAGACATATACATACAACTAGTATACATACAATGCCCCGTCTTCAATCTAAAAAATCCTCGTGCTATGAAAAACACAAATATATATAATTTTAATTATCATAGACACTTTTCTATCCGATTGTAAAGGGAGTGAAGCTTCGAGGGAGCGCTCGGCAATTTCCTCCTCTGGTAATTCACTAGGATTTAATTTAAATTAGTTTTGGCTTGGCTTAATAGCTTCCCCTCCCAAATGGCGGCTGAAAATGGGAGGTTAGGGGTGGGAGGCTGTGGAAACGTTCCAGTAGGGATACTCTCCAACTAGAAACTTCGATATTGAATTTTGTATGTTTTGAAACTTTCAAGAAATATGTACTAGCTGTAGGTATTAGGTATAGGCAGATATTAATTAGTGTTTTAGATAAGCATTGGTGCGTAATCAGTAACTGCGTTGTAGAATCTCATAAATAAACCAACTCACAAAGTATTACAAATATAAATGCAATTTTAAAACAAAAAGTGTTTGCGTATTTATATTCAATATATGCTTGCTCTTGAAGAGATTCTGCTGCGACAACAATGAAAATCAAATTATTCCACGTGGGCTATTCTTCAAGCTCTTGCGCATTGTCAGAATTTATGAAGACTTCGGTAAAGCATATGACAAGAATAAATCATAAGAAACTCGCCAATCATAGCCTATACAATAACCTAAGACCTAAAAAATCAAAACATATTGTATTGATTTAAAAATGCTTGCAGAATGGATTCGACACAAAGATGGTGTTACAGAAAGACATAACGGCATTTCTCCTTGCTCACTTCAAGCCAAAACATTATTTATAACATACTTAAACTTTATATAAATATAATTAGGAAATAAATTCACAAACATCTTAAGATAAACACCTAATTCCTAAGCTAATGTTTATGTAGTCATTAAGGGACCAAACGTACATTGGTACCGCCTGAGACTCTAAAACGTCTAAAAACAACGAAAATAATGTTGATATAAACGTTTTGATCACTACTTTTAATGCAAAAACAAAACAATCTCGTCATATTTTTTGTTTCGCTTTCGAACTTTATTCAAACCCAGTATTTTCATATTTGTTTTTTAAATTTAAAAAAAGAAGATATTATATTCATTTGTTTCTTGTTGATAAAATTTAAAAGCAAACTTAATTAAATTAAATTTAAACTGAGTACCAAAATATAGCTAACCATAAGGAAAGGACATCAAAAACAAGTGCTACCATAAAGTCATACATTTTCAATTTCCAAAACCCTGATGACCAATTTAAAGAATCTAACATTGTCGAGTGTTTTATAAAAAGTGTACCTTATTCTTAAAAACGATTTGATTTGAATTTCCATGTAACGAATACTTTAAAATTGTTTAATATTTATTTTGATTATTGTGATTATTCAATGAAATCGTAGTTGTTACATTACTGATAAATAAACATGAGAATGTCTGAGGTTGATTACCCAAATAAACATGTAACTAATTAAAAAGACAACAAAAAACGTTGAATAAAATTATTATAACTAAACCATAATAAGCCACATTAAGTCTTTTTACTTAGCTAAAGCCAATGTATAACCTGATAAAATATTGCATAGATTCCGTGTAAAAATAATTAAATAAATCGAGATAATATGACACAAGAATAGCGCCCCAAAATTGATAAACACAAGCGAAGTTCATCCGAGAGTGTCGGACGCGACAGATGCGTTCGTTTTTCGTATATAGCACCTTTGGGACGCTCGCCTCAAGAGATCATGATCTGAGTTTACATTTACATGTTTGACGTTGTTTTGTGACCCCTTGAAATTACTACTAACAATCGCTTTACAACTATACAATTTTCAATTAATTAATCAATCGGGGATAATCTAACTCATTAATTCAATATAGTGGAGGCAATCGCTGTTTACATATTTTCTGAGATGGTAGTCGCTATGGACTATATTCTTTATTTTAAGATCTAGTGTACTACAAAAAAAAAAGTTTTTTTATCTAGTTAACTGCAAACCTATTTAGAGGTATGTATTAATCAGTACCTATAACACATTACATCTCAAATTAATTTGAACTGGGACGAATTTTCTGTTGTGGGACAGAAAAAGCGGGAAAAGCGGGACAAATCTACAATGCCCAAATACAAGAGCTTGTGGTTTTGATGTTGTACATTTCGATTTGTGTTCGATTATCTGACATTTAGGGGTGTGCTGTAATTAAAATATTTAGATTTAACTAATGATAGGCCATATGTGTTAAGTTAAGATATTGGAGATGATTCGTTATGGAGTTGAGTGGGAAGTAACGCGATTTTAAGAAAATTATTTAAGACCAGTAACACTTATACATTTTAAAATTATTATATTTATTAGTGAAAATCTCGACTTCTATAGATAGTCAAGTCTTTTGGAGCGATAAAAAAACGCGCTCTCTTATTCCGAATCCGTCCAAACTGGTAACATTTATGTCAAATACACGTTACCCTATTACATTAAAACATAGATAACTTTTTCATAATTCAACGCATCGCTAAAAGGGTCATAAACAATAATATATGTCAAAACGACACCGCAACACATGTTTCAATTATTCTTATCTACTATCTTTTATTATATTACAATTCCGTTTGAGATGTGTTATTTACAATAACGTTTATAATTCATACTACAATCTACATTACTGCTTTTGCTTTGACACAAAGCTTGTGAAATTATTTTGAGACAGTAGTGGATAGCGTACAATTCGGCTTGTTAGAAATATGTATGGAAATTAAAATTTTATAATAAAGCAACTGGTTTTTAAGATCGAAAGATTAATCTAATATTTGGTAGTAATCGTTGATGGCTTTTGTTGTATTCGCACATCTGCCATTTTTATACGATATTCTTTTCGCGTGTGTTAAATACTTTTGATATGTTCACTAATATTAATATTATCTTGGTACACTATCTTTTTTAGATGAATATAACGAATTTATACTCAAAAAACCACAACATTGATATTTATAAATTGAAGTCGGTAAATTTCTTAAAGTCGTGATTTATTACTACAAAATATTCTATTTCTGTATTCGTACTTCTTTTATTATTATGACATTCGAACAACAAACTGTGACTAACCGTGCTTTCAGTTTATTCGAACACTTTTACCAAATGAAAAAGAACGAAACTGGACATAAATATTAAAAGCGAATGCACCATTACACCCGAGCTAAATTCAAATTTAGAACAGGGGAAACGATAAATTTAAATTTCGAAATCATTCAAACTTTCGCAAACTCGAGATAAATTTCAAAAAAATACCAGTTTCCTATTGGTTGAGGGGCTTAGAAAGGAGCGTTGTAAGTTAAAGTGGTATGTCAATGAAAACAAACGCGATGCGGGCGCCACCTGGCTCAACATTTTATCATAAAACAAAATCCTGTTAAAGAAATAGGGTTGCTCTGTTAAAAATAAAATAATACTTACAAATAAATCTCTATTTAATATTTGCTTATATTTTAAGCTTTCTAGTAATCTTAAGTTTAAGTACCGCATGGCTTAAATGGTTTATTTCTGATTCATTTTTGTAATGAACTTGTATTTACATAATTACTTTTAAAAATAAATAAATAAATCTCATTTCTAATTTAAAATTATTATTATTTTGAACCGATGTTTCTAAAATTTTGCAGCCATCGTGAGAAATATATTTTGAATTTAAAAATATATATTAATATATACCTAAATACGCAATTTTAGTTAAAATGTATTTTCTAATAAATATTAGTTTATTTAATTTAATTGACAACCCTAATGTAACCACTACAATATAACTGACGTTAGGTGTGGCATAAAAAATATATTGCTACGAAAAACTCGGGAAAAATCATGAGTTATGGCGGGAACGGACCGAATTCGAGCTCGTCTGCCGCGAATATGTCATTACTAGCCTGTAAATTTTAACTCACAGTTTTCTTTTTTACATTGTTGTATTACCACTTTTAAATGAAGAAAATAGAATACAGTTATATATAATATGCGTAATTATATATAATGTGACGCTATGACTTTTAGAGTACCTCTGACTTCGATCCTTGGTAGTTTTACCACTGACATGTTATTATAATATAATCATTAAAATAACACATTTGTCTCCAAATCACATAAATTTATTTGGTAAAGACGTTAAAAGGGGGTCTTTAAGTGGCTTTCAAATGTTCCTTTTCCCCCTACTGGTGTATCCGCTTTAATTTTATGTGCATTTTGGTGGGGATGAGTCGTTGACGCCGACTATTTTTATGATATAACCTCACAAATGCTGCTATTATTTTTTATAGAATAAATAATGAATTTGTTTGTTGTTTTTTCTTTTCATTCAAGACTTTTCGACAAAATTTGCTATGATTTTTTTTTAAAAATAAACTTGTAATTATTATCATAATTCTGTAATATATATGTTACCTTTTTAAGATATACATTATTATTATATATCTATATAAATTGGTCATAAACATTCGTACTTTTAGATAAATAAACTAAATTTTATATATGACAATGCCCCTATACAGCAGCTATTCTTCTACATCATAGTAGATTTATAATATATTATTATGACATTAGTATGTAAGTGGACAATGCCAGTATGCAGCAGCTAAATCAAATTGATAATTATTTATTTCATTTATATTTGTATATGTATTGACGAGTAAAAGCGCTCTATTGGAGCCCATTTACTAAAAGTAAATAAGAAAAATAAAATAAATGTACATAACAAATTTACAAATAACACAAAAATTAAAAACAAAACAAGAATGTTAATAACTAAAAAATTTTTTTTGTTATTAACATTAAATTATCTCGTAGTATTATAATCCAGTATGTGATCACATTCCACCAGATGTTAGCTTAAAGTGCTGTCCATGAGGAGAGACAACAGCTACAACGAAAATCCGTAATATCCGCCGATCCTATTTCATTTCATTGTCAAGATCGACTTTCATTATTTATGCTAATTCCAACGTGTTTAGATGTACAATGCACTGTGTGCCTTAATAAATTAAAAACTTATTTACTTCTTATCACTTTATTACTTATTTTTTAGAAATTAAATATGAATTACAATGTGAGCTTAAAATAAAACGTAATATTTCTTTAAAAAAAAAAACAATTAAAAACAAATGAAAAACTGACAGCACGTTTGAGCACCAAAGTTAAGCTTACACATAGAATAGGGTATATGCATGATTTTTTTTTATGATCCTAAACGATAGCTTTTATTGTTAAATATCTATATAAAAAAGTCCGGCATCGAAAAAACGCATATTTTGTAAAATAATGAAGATTGAAATTGTTAAACGTTTGTAGTGCATTTAAACGCCACTCCACTTTGGCGCGCTCTGTGACGTCATAGTGCTCATAGCGTCAAAGTTGATAATACGATTTCTATTGACAATACGGACGGATAATCTCAGTTTTCTCTTGTTGTTTTGTACTGGTATTGAATTAATATTTTTGTGTCACTATCATTAAACCATGGAGCAACGCAGATAAGTATTGTCTTATGCCCAAATGTGATAATACGACAAAGAATGCACCTGACAGTGTTTTTTCTTATTCCGAGAAATAAGGACGTAAAAAAATTATCGGATTGCGCATGCACAAAACCACTATCAGTCATTTTCGTCAGCTTTCTCAAACAAAACAAAAACAAATCGCAGGCAAACTTCAAACAAGCATACGTCGGTTGTTAAGTGGTACCAACTTGGTATGGGTGCGTTCCCATTTGTTTTGCTGTCGCAAACAATTTTATTTAAAAATCATTTTTGGCTTTTCGCTGTCATCTGACATAATAAACACTAATCGTTTCAATTAATATGGTAAACGTAATATAAAACATCACGTTAATAAAGCAAAAAGAAACAAAAAAGTTAATAACGGTTTCGTGCCAAAGCGAGAAACTGATATTTGTGATCAAAATGAACGTATTCTTTGTTCTTGGCTGCTATTGGTCCAACATTGGTACTACAACACAATTACGTCACATCCGTTTTTCAAAATATATGCGGGAACTTTGTATTCTGCTATTTTATCAACTTCTTTTCCCGGTCAAAACTAAATAATAATAAAAAATATTCATGTACACATAATTCTGATGCAATATAGTTTATAAAAATATATAGTTATCGTATAATAAATTTTTATGCATATACCCTATTGTCCGAACAACCATCATCAGTCCTTCTTTGTCCTACCTACGTCTTAAAAAACGAACTTAAGTAACTTTGTGCCTATCCTTCTTATTTAAATTTTGGTAAGTTGACAAACATCTGGAAGTCTAAACACGTTTAGCTGATACAACTACGGTATATTTTCACCTCTCAATCTTAAAGGATGGTGTTATGCGAAAGAAGACATGAATTTATTTTTTAAATTAATATCTAGGTACACAACTTTATTAGAAGTGTTTAAGGAAAATATTTATTAGTTAGGCCTCGTGATCTAAATAAAGTTCGCGGATTCGTATGACAATGACTATAACCAATATAAAACGTCTTTAAGCGGCTTAATATCACGTTCATTTAAGCATAATAATTAAATCTCATTTTAAATTTTTAAAAAATTTGTTAACTTTATTGTTATGTATTGATGGTTTTGCAGCCATCGCATTCACAGTGAATCGTCAATCGCTGGATTAACATAAACAAAATAAACACTATAGTAAGCCGTTACTTCTGTTATTCTTTATTTAAATAAATAAAATAATAGTGTTGATAGAGACATACTAAGAATTTATTTGAGCTTATTTTGTTGGTTTTGTGAAACAGCTCAAAACCGTTCTCAAATTGGATTGATGCCACCTCTAGAATAACACGCGTCAGCCCTTTACTATACTATTTCCTCGCTCTCCTAAAAAGGTTCATTTTATTCGAACGCATCAGCATGTCACTCTTTTATACAAGTGTTTCGATTTGTGAAAAAAAGTTACAACTACCCTTTTTAGCAGTATTCACTTGGAAATAATAACGATCGATTTTATTCAAAACCAAAGCGATCTTATGTTTTAAACATACAAAAATTTGCCATTTACATCACCCATTTTATAATGATCAAAATCTGCTGTTGAAGGGTTAGAGATTGCATTTGTTTTCATCGGAATTTAAATTCAGAACTGAGTAAATGACTCATTAGTTAAATAATAACTAAAATATATAGTCAATAAATCATTTCCCACCTTAATTGTAATATTTATACAAAATATAATTTATATGATTATATAAATAACAAATGAAAACAAGCTAATCCTACTCATTGTACAATTACAATCGCCACAAAAAGTGTTAATCCTTAAGTAACACGGGGAACCAATAGGAAACGCCGCTGGTCACGTGCCCGACACGTGGCGGCCTATTACTGGTGTATTATCTCGTTATCTTTCAAATCTTTTGCATCCCAGATTAGGATACGTCTGGGAATCGAATATGTTATTGGGATTTAATATTAAAACAAAGATTCTTGAAAAAGATAGCGTTCCATTTTTAAAACTTGCTATAACATTTGTTTTAAAATTCCCTTTTTTCCCCTTACACGAAAAGGCATACGTTTAGAAATGGGATTTTTACTATAGGCAGGCCGCACAATTATTTTTATAGTAGTCCGGTTTGTGTCTATTTCCCGTTTGATCTTAAACTTGAGTGCGATTTATAAGTCGGATCATTTTACCACAAAACTTGTCTAATTCCATTCGTCCTTCAGACTGCAACTTCTAATTGTATTCTACTTTTAATTTGATACGAAACCCCGATTAGTTTATCATCACCAAAAGCTATTTTAATTATTCGGATTATAGCAAGCTTGTATTCTTTTAGGTGATATATACAAATGTACAGTCAAGTGCATAATAACTTAAAAAATGTTATTGCTGCAACCCTCTTATACAAGCCCAAAATATACTTAATAAAGAATTATAACAAACAGCAACGGCCGGTGGCAATTTCACACTTTATTAATGGTTAGTATTAGAGCTAATACCGTCAGTTGACACGTGTCGAATTTGTTCTGTTCCCATAAAACCTCGACTTCCCCTAAAATAATATTGCGTTCAATTTTCGGACTTACCAACTCGAGTTTAGATTTCATGTTTGTACATTAAATTTCTTTGCAATTTAGCACAAAACGACTGTCGAGCCCTTCGATTTTTTGATAGATATAACATTGCAGCGATTCAGAGATAATGTTTTGAGATCCTGCACACGGAGCATAGATCATAGAGTAATGCGGTCACGCTGTACGTAGTATTAACCGTCAGTTATCATGTACACGGGGCTTAATTTCCTTTAGTACCAGTCGAGGGGGACTCATCTCTTTTTGCAATGTGTATCTATAGGATTATTTAGATTAAATGACGCATAATGAAATGATCCATAATTGAGTGTTTCCCCTTACTCATATAAATTTTATTGGTTTTTGTTCATTTAAAAAAAAAAAACAGAAAAATGTTATGAATGGATTTACTATCAAATGTTACATCCGTAAAGTAATTTTACCGCGTTTCAGAATCCAATTGGAAGCCAGTTAAATCGAAACATGTGAGGACAGCGGAGTTAACAATTACCTTCCATTATATTTCCTTTTCTACTTACCAATGTTTAATTTTTCATTTGCCTTTTTTTATAGTACACAGACATGTGGTCGTACTCCGCTTGTTGTTCAGTTACTTCATGGATATCAGTAGCAGTTGGGAAGTCAACCACGAATGGCAGGCATGTGCACCGTCCAGGGACCCTGAAACTGGACTAAGTCACATTTAAAAGTGTTTTTGTGGTTAGCATATACGATTCTTGTTGTCGAGTACCACTGATACTTGCCATACAGTGGTATTATAGAATGTGGTAATACCAATTGTTAACCTTTTATAATTTATACCATAGAATTTAATAAACAAGAGCATCTAATATTAATGAATAAAAATAAATAAAATTCAGTTGTAAAATCTTCTTTTTTCTAAGAATTCTTTTAATTAGATTTTCCTCGATAGTAAAAATTGTATTTTGCAATAGTCAACAATTTTAATTACTCCACAAAGTTCGTCGAAGCGTATCA
The DNA here is from genome assembly GCA_028551675.1 of Tineola bisselliella. Lineage (NCBI taxonomy): Eukaryota > Metazoa > Arthropoda > Insecta > Lepidoptera > Tineidae > Tineola > Tineola bisselliella. The sequence continues at coordinate 58,357 of JAPWLS010002335.1, forward strand.
GTGCAGTGAACGCGGGCTGGGCTGTATTTAATACAAGAATGACTTTACGGTCACAGCATTTTATTGATTGCCCGATCCAGTGAGCCGAGACGCCCCGAACTGGATAAACAAGGGCCAAAAAAATAATAAAAATGAAAATGGCTGCCAAGCACCGCCCTCCTGCTGGGTTGGTCGGCTACCGTTTCAAAATGTCATTCTTAACTGTTCAAAAGAGACGTGATTCCCATAATCGACATAATTTCTCATCACTAGAGCTATCGATATCGATTCTATATTACTAATTTCACCTCAGCAAAGGCTGTATTAAACTCGAAAGGAAGCCGTAACATACAAACACATAAATTACAAAAAATATAATTAATTATTATTTTATTTTTTAAATATATACCTGTAATTAAAGTCAATAAAATAAATGATACCTTAATTACCAAAAAAATTAAAAGCTGTCTTTGGAACTTCTAATCTTTTTTCAAAGAGAAACCTAATGAGCAACGACCATAGAAAAATATAAACAAAAAAGAAAGCGATTAATTAAAAATAATTAATAATTTTATCGATAAAATAAGAAACTACAGCAGAAACTTACGAACAATTCTTCAAAGTTCAAGTCAAGGACTCCAATCGAACCGTGGAACGAGTAAATCGTTTTTTTCCCAATACTTTTTTCAATTCCACCGTTTGGTGATATCGAAAACTTTATTCAATTTCTTGAAACGTTAGCACCTGTCATGGTGTGATCATTTCCGTTCGATTCTTTTTTTCTCGCTAACCAATAACGATAAATTAAATGAATTAGTTACGCGCATTCCTTGCGTTCTCTGGTCATCTATCATTGCTCTGATTCAAGTTTCAAATACAACACATGCGGTGCCCTGGCCACAATTAGGATGACCTCTGCTGTAAGTACTATGATTAGAATAACACAAACATATCGCCGGGTCCTAATTCACATTTTGGCAATTCACGTTTTGTTTGTTGAGACAGCTTCAAAATAGAATTCTCCATCCCTAGAATAACAATAGTTTCTGAGATACTCAATACAACAGCGAAGAATCTACACATACAATTTATTCACAATAACAACTTGCAACTTAATAGGACTTATACCATGTTAATAGGACTTATTATCGATATGACACACAGACCCGAATACAAATACATATTTTAAAAATCTTCTTCTTCTTTATTTAAATGGCCTCAAATGTCCGATAAAAACAATGTTGTCTATGTCAAGTATTTGGACAACAGTCCAACTAGAAATTACTTCTTCTTTGGATTTGTATCCGGGATAATTTTTCAGACACGCGGAGCACTTTGGTCCAAAAAGACGCGATTAATAGATCAGCAACTAAGTGAAAAACAATATCATATTTATAATATTTTTAGTTAATATGTCATTAATTAATATACATTCATAAACGTGCAGGCAAAATATTTAAAAATAGAATAACGTACAATTCAAATATTTTGTTGGACATTTTCTTATTATTTTATCATTTCCTAAAGATATTTTTGACCTGACTATAACTCGACTGAACGAAATGCACTATACATATTATAAAATACAATATTAAAATTGAAAATTATTTCAGTGTCACAATTGAAACAGAGGAATTTTTATATTTGCATGATTTATTACTCGTATCTGCTATTATAGTAGGACCATTTTGTACTATTTCGACTTGAGTAGACGAATGCATTCCATTCAAATTGACAGTGCATAGTCTCTCGTTATACCTGGCAACTTTCGGGTATTACACAGACTTTTAAGGATATCTAAAGGCTTTTTTAATAGTCGTTAGCCTAATATCTTGGATTAAGTATAAAAACGGCGTAAAAACGTTCAAATTCTATAAAATAAATGTAAATGAAACGGTATTTAAAATTGAGGTTAAGCATGATTCGTGCAATTCGGCTTTTTATCATTAAGTGAATAGTCATTGAATGTAACTTTGTATAATAAGAATTAGAAATACCGCTTAGTTTTCATTTGTTTTGGTCTAACAATTTTGTGTTACCTATTGTTTCTAGTAGTATCTGTTTTAGATCTTACTTACAATGTTCTTACTGGGATAGACAGATGCAATGGAACACTATTGAATCTCACTGAACCTCGGAATCATAACTACAATTAGTATTTATTGCATGCTACATTACTAATACTAAGATGTCAAAAACAATTAATTACATCACAACAAACTATTACAATACAAAACAATTGACAAAATATTCTAAATTGATATATACTTATTAATGGTGTAAAAATACTTAGAAACTAAATAATATTTTATTTATTTTTAAAACTAGTTAAGATTTTGTCATAAATTATCAAGAATAGGCACAATGTTTTATAGATTTTTATGTACATAGTATGTTAATCTATATTTGACAAATTACCTTTTCTCCATAATAAATTTATAATGACAAGCGAGCCAGCCATTTCGTGTCCTTTCCGAACTGTTTAAAACACACCTTGTATATCAAAATGAAGTTAATTTAAAAAGAAACCTTTCGACTGACACCACGAGGGGTAACATCAATTTCGTATTTAGCACCAAATCATTACAACACCTCTTTTTATAATAAAATTGTATTAATTAACTATCAACTAAAGCGGTATCCCGTGGCGAGAGATCCTGCACACGACAAGGGGTCCCGCGCGGGCGCATGATTCTTCAATACTATTCTAATTTTAGTCTGAATACGTATTTGTTACCGAACAAAAATTTAGACGTAAATTTTATTTGATAAGATAAATTGTGGAATTAGAATTTCTAGCTTATTATTATGACTTATATTATATTATAACTTTGCATAGTACGTAAAAATTTTAATATCACATTCAGATTTAATATATAAATAATTTGACACTAACGACTATATTACACTGTATAATGAATCCCAAACTTAAGAAATAAAATTACGCTGTAAACTACCCCAATGAAATGCATTCAAGTAAAACCTATTTTAACTGCATTAAATATGTTATATAATATATGTAAAATTCCAGAACATACGATCCTAAAATGGAAATATAAATAACTTCACTCTACTCTAGAAGCATTCATCACATGAAGAGTGCGGTTGTTCAAAAGCAATTGTTATCAGTAACCTAATTTTGTTTGCATTTGACCCCTCACAAGAAGCTGCGGTTTCCGTTCCATTGACTTGAATTTCGATTTATTTGATAATTTCATTCGTGGCATGCATTCATTCATGGTTTGCTATCTGTTTTGGTTTATGAATCGTGTTCGTTTTAGGATAGATAAACTATTTATCTATTTTCTTCAATAGCTACAGATGTCTAATGAGGTCAATGTCGATTATTCGGGCTGTTGCCCAAAAAGAAATTATAAAATTCTAATTTACACATAAACCCTCATGTTAAGAAAATTAAAATAATTATTTAGGCATATTTTTCTTCTTCTTCTTCTTTTATTAATGGTCTCGGATATATATTAAAGACACTTCTGCCAATGTCGAGTATTCAATAAGAAATTATAAAATTTTTATTCACACGTAAACCCACATGTCAAAAAAAAACATATTGCAATTTTGATAGTTATTTTTTTAAATTTCAAACTAGGACATCACGTAAATGCAATCCTTATAAAAAGATCATGATTATATGTTTCCTAAACGTTGAACCACAAACAGTATTACATCCTAATCATGATCACACAACTTAAAACTAATTTTTAAAAAAACAATTATGAACTTACAATAAATATCTATGTTCAATCGTTACTTACATACAGAGATTATTAGTTGGTACTTTTTTATAAGTATTTTTCAAATTAGCAACAAACAAAGCTAGTCATTTTTATTTTCCCGTTCATTTGTTTTCGTGTGTATTGTCTAATGAATATGTAATAATAATATTATTAAACGATTAACGCAGTATATTCCAAATATTTAGTAAAAATATCATATTTATATAGGTAGGTACGTATAATAAAATATTTATAAATAAGTGAATATTTTGTATTGACCTAACGTAGGTTTATGCTGTTTTTGTCTCAAGATTCAGATCAATATATATACCTATTTATCATTTATAAAAAAAATTGATGCAAAGTTCACTTTGACACTAGCAAATTATTCATCGTAACAACATTCATAACACAAGAAATGCATAAGGATAATAATATAGGTATTAAATATATTTATGCATCAAATTGTAACGGATGTCGGGTGCTGGAGATTGCATAGTGTAAGATAACCCTGTTTACATACTTATGCGAGCAGTCAAATTAAGATAACACAGCTGTTGCTAACGGCACGTTTGACAATGCGCATGCGTCGATAAATAGATATAAATTTATTTAAATGGGCTACTTAATTATAATTATGGATGGGGTTATTCTTGTTTCACAATTTAAATATGATTTAATTTATTCTATCGATTTGTACCAATGTTGGATGAATTTATGAGAAAAATCACGTTTAGAATTAGGTAAAGTAGCATCAATTATATATTATTTTGTTTTTAAATTTATTCAATTAATATATCTGAATTAAGACATTAATAAAAGTATTAGTTCACGACGAACGATCCGTTTCCGTGGATCCTTGTGCCTGACCTGTGCCTGCTTCGTCTACCGAAGCAGCGAGTTCATACTGAGCTGATGAATCACCTGGGCTCCTCGCCTACCGAGAAACCACTACCTCAATTAAAGAGCAACTGCCTTCCAGCTGCCGAAGAACTCCTCAATAACCACATAATTGTTAAACAACTGCCTAACTCCCAACTGTTAACTGCCCTTATCAGCCCTCTGACAAGTCTTTTATCACCTTTGTTTCATACAAAATCCTTATTCTAAATATGTTCAAATTAAAACTGACAATTATCTTTTAAATTCCAATTCTACAAAAACTAACCTACGTCGTCAATGCCGTCCTTGTTTGTTATTGACAGTATTAGTTTCGTGTTTATGTGTTATATACAAGTATATTAAAAATACTAAAATTTATGTCAACGTACAATTTGCCGTCTGTTCAGAAATTCGCATATAATTTGCTAGTAATTTATAAGTAGGTACTTATTAATTATAATCGCGGCTCATTGAATACAAGTTATCAGTGAGACCTCCATTCATTATCAGATGCACTTATTCGTTGCGCCCTACATTTAAACGAACAACATTCAGACCTTATCCCCTTTTGTAGGTAGACTGTACTCAAACCTGAGTTACCCTGAATAACACTTTTTTTTAAATAACACAATGTTATTTACAATTTATTAGTATTATTCGGGAACCTAACCCGGAATTTCTATTCCTAAAAGGTCTTTACACAATTTACTTTCATTTTTTAAAATTCGTCTGCAAACGACGGTTATAAAACTTTCAAAACGATGGATTAAAAATTTATTAAAAAAGTAAATATATGCGTCACATATAGTACATAAGTAAGTAAGTAATATCTACAAAGTGACATTTTAAACATTAGTAATATAAATTACATTAAAGAAAATAAAAATAAACAAAAAAAAATCGAGAAAGTTTTATTAAAAATTCATAATATAATTTAAAGCGTATATTTTGTTTAATTACTACTTAATTAAGATGCTATATTACACGAAAATATTCCATTAAAATATATAAAAGCAATTAGCATTAAAAGAACTGTCAAAGAACAAATAACTATACAATTCCTATAATTATGTTCCACTATTGTAAAGGATTGTTTCTTAAAGATTTTATCATTATAACGTACGGTAGCGTAGATCATCAATCAAGCTTTAATTAAAGCTCATACAAAACACATTCGCACTCCACGCAATTACTGAGGAGATCTCTGAAGATAATATGTAAATTTAGGTAACATCGTACTTGTTTATTTATACATCTGCACTGTACTGTATTTCAATTCAATTTTATTATTTAATAAATAACGATACACAAATAAAATATTGTTGTTATGACCCGTATACAGAAATAACGCTCAAGCAGCTCAAGTAGAGTTCAAAACAGCTGTACGAAACAAAATAGACCAATCACATACTCCAAAATATGTCGACGTGATTTTTGACCAATGATAATAATCCATTGCAATACTCTACTGTCATCTGTCATTTCGTCCTGTTACACGCTTTATAAGAAAACGTTTCAATGGTTACTTATTAATTTATGAATAACAGAAATAAAAACATACAAATTAATGTTTAAACTGAATATTAATATTTTATTTTGATTACTAACTAATGGTTGTCGTGTTTAAAGATTTATTATTTATTAGTAAATATTTTTACTGCATAAAATGAAAGATTTAAGTAATGATCATAGATCAAACTACACTCTAGTGTTATTTATGAATATGGGCTTTAGACTGAAAAATCGATTAACTAAATTGACAACACTATTGTCTATGAATTGACGCAAGCACACCTCCTTTCCCTAGCGTTAATTTATAAAGTAAACTGTCAAAGTGGCATTGCGAGATGGGCGCTAATGGGTGGCGGGCGTGCTGAGCTTTGGAATACCTATTATAAAAAGTCATATATCATTAATATTCTAATAAACATGATTTAATTCATTTAAAATATATATCGCGGCTTATTATCGCGTTTATTTTTTATTATTTTAATCAAACATTTTGAAAGTTTTGTGGTCAATAGAACGGTTATAATACGATTATAATAAGGTATTAATCTGTCAATCAAAACCATTCTGTTTGTTGTTAAAACGTAATTTTTTTATTGTAGAAACTCATATTTAGTGTACAAAAATGCATCTCTTTTGATGTAAGTCGAGAAAAATAGTACAATGCCAAAGAGTAAATTCTTTACTATGAGTAAAAAAAACTGTTTACTTCTATGTTAAATTCTAACGGAATACACTACATGGTATCTCTCTTCTCACTCGCACGCCAGTAAATATGTCATTAAAATTGAGATGAAAATATAATATTTGAAAAATGTGACGCGTACAAATGTTTCTATTAAATTGAAGGTGTTATAAATTATTTAAAATTATTCTGTGTCGTGAAATAAATAAACAATTTGTGTTAGATTTATTGTTTAATTAAATTCGTGCATTTAATTATTGTTTTAGTGATAAGTTTTACTAACAGACCGAAAATTATTTTATGTGTTTTACAATGACTTGATTTTTGGCAATTCAAGAAACATATACCACATTCATTATTCATAATTTAGATTCTATATTTCTCTATATATCTATTTAATCGTGAAGAAAAAAAATTTAAAGATCATTTTATTATTTTTTTAATTTACAAATCCCCTTTATATTTATAACGAAAGTTTCACTTATAACTATCGTAAATAACTTTAGTTTACTTAAAATTTTAAATTAATTAATATCAATTAAAATATATCAGTTATTTTCGCTATAACACTCCTAAAAATCATAATAATTCCATTTAAACTACCAAAACCTCGCTATAAACAGTTATGAATAAATCTAAAGGTATTTAGACACATAGTATATTCATGCGAGAGTGGGGTCATGCATCGTCTGTCTGTCCAATGCCTACAGGCGCTTTTGATCTGGCCCGGGGTTGCTAAGTTATGAGTCCCGAGAGAACGTATTCGTGTTTCGTGTTTCCCTCTACGTATGCAATGTTTTGGATACAACAAAAACAAATATAATTCTATAGCTATAATAGCTATTAGTTTAAATATTATTATAAATTAATTCTATTAAATTAGAAGTATAGATTCTAATTGATTTTTATTAAATAATTATTTATGCGATTTATTTATTTTATTTTATTTACTCCGACGTTTCAAAAGCTATATATAAATATTCAGTTCATGATTATTGAAAATAAACGGTATATTAAGCCGCATAAATTCTTTTGAATTAGTTAAATGATATTCGTGAATAACCTCTGTTTATTTCTATTATCTATATCTATTTTGTTACTATGTATTTAGTTTTAGAAACTAAAATTGATAGTTAAAAAACAAAGTTACAATCAAGTGACTCTACGTAATTAAGTGACATTAAACATATTGCTCATATATTTAAAATATAATAAAAATAAGTTTGACTTTATTAAATTAACTGCCTCGCGCTGATAATGCGAAGGACAGAGAGTTTCCAAACAAAATGCTTCGGCTACACTATGAGTTGAAATCAACATTTAATATAAGTACAAGACATAAATAATATACATAATTTAATAAAAGTATTACAATTAAAATAAATCAATCCCTATCTCAGAATTGAAACTGTTATTTATAAATATAAAATTTCGTTTCATTAATTAAAAATCACTTGACATTTCTCTCTGGTGTTTCCAGATGAGAAAAATAAAACGTCAATGACAATGTTGTCAGTTGAAAATAATTATTTTAACTTTTCATTTAAATGTGAAACAATATGTAAAATGCATGAATGAATAAGTATATAATATACACCTTTTCTATTATTATATAACCTACACTATTTATAACAAAGAAATAAATTATTTACTACCATATTTATTTATTCTATTTGCGGATGGTCTTTATTGTGCAGTTATGAATGCGCCAGTCTGTTAAACAGATCTCGGGATTTCAGTTTTCATTTACTTATTTACAAGAATGTTTTTGTAGTAATGTGTCTTAGGTTATTCGCAGACTCGATTTAACTCTGTGCAGCTTAACAAACGCAAAACAATAAAAATATATAATATAAATTGTAATAGATGTATGTGCGTACTTTCTACGCATATTATTAATAAAACAAATGAAGACACCGCGATAATTAAAGACGATGTTCTTCAGAAAACAACATCAAGTTCATAAGTTAAGAGATAAAAATGTTGTATTAATTTGCTTTTCATTGCGTTCGCTTTAAAACCCGAGATAACTTTGAGGTTATCACGCCTGACACTATTTTTTTATTTAACCGCGCCATTAAATTCGTTTATTGAATAGGTGCCCGTTCGCCGCCACCATCGGCTTTTTTGTCTTTGTAGATTATATTTTAATTGTCAATTTTATGTCATAATTTTGTTTATAGAAAATTGTGATTATTTCTTTTTTATCTAACGCCAATTATTTCTTAATATTTATGTTTCAATACTATTGAGTAATTTCTATTATAAAGGCGGCTACACAGATGTTTTAGTACTTTAAACATTGGAGCAAATGTATTAGAAATGAAGTCCGGAATAAATGCGTTCCGCTCACATTATTGCAATAGGTAATGTTTAGTTGGTCCTATCCTATAATTGAGATATGATCAATGAAGAGAGAAAAAAAAAAGAACCCTACCCCTATATAGTGAAATCGAAATTTCATTTTTCATATAATGTGTCAATATAATTTTGTTTGTAGAATAAATAAATAAATACAAACATGAATTGATTATAGATATTACACTATTATAGAATAAAAAAAAACAAAGTCATATGCCGTGTTTGTTTTGTTAGTCTTGATCTCAAAAATGGTGGTAAAGACTTTCATTTAGTTTTTGTAGGTAATTAAAAAGATTCATAGTTTATGTAGATTTCGTGTAAGTCGGCAGAAGCTACGTAGTAATTTATAAAACTGGTTAAAACCTAATATCAGAGAGCAGTTTAAAATTATTCTCTTGTGAAGAAACCATGAAATTCTAAATAAGAAATATCTTTCATACATATGATTTGTTACCTGCAGTTATGTTCCATTGTTATTCTTCACTTATCCTCAAGTCAGGGTTGACAAGTGGCATTGCTCCTTGTTAGCAGTGAAGTCCTGGCGAGCTTTAATGTTTCCATATAGAAAGCTAGTACCAGCTAGTACAATATAATACAGTAAGAAGAGATGGCGGCCTTATCGCTAAGAAGCGATCTCTTCCAGACAACCAACTTTGAGACGTAGAGCAATGCAGAAGAAAAGTAGCAGGAGGTACAAATAGGTACAAATATAGATACACATATGAACTACACACAATACACACCAAGTTACATAGATACATACATAAGCTAATAACGACAATAATAATACTATAATACATAAATACTAGGAAGATAGATAATATTCTTTTAAAGATTTCTTAAAGACGAGAAGGGAAGGAGCATTGCGAAGGTTAGAGGGTAAATCATTCGACAAGGAGATAGCTCTTAGGATTTAGAATAAAGAGTAGAAGAATGTGAAGGAGTGCTAAGAATGAGATTAGAAGTAGAACGGAGAGTGCCGTCATGAGTCAAGGAGAGGAATTGGAAACTTATTGTCATCTTATGACAGTCAAATAATACTTGTCTTGTATACACACGCAGGAGTGTTAGGGGGCGCCGAGCCTTTACTCTACACCAGTGATTCCCAACCACTATGCCGCGGCACTTTTGTGCTACGAAATTTTAAAAGTGTATCGCCAAATTTTAGATATATAATAATTAGAGATGTTCCGACTAGTCGGCCACTAGTCGGTAAAGCCGACTATCCGGCCACTATCCTAGTCGGCGACTAATCGGTAAAAAGCGCCGACTATCCGGCTTCTTACTTTGTGTCTATTTCTCAATAAAATGTATGTGTTACTTCCTTGTAAAGAAAATATATTGATGACATTTATCAAACAAAATTAGTATCTTAATTAAAAAACAAATCAACATAATATTTATTGACATATATTGCCATACTGCGTGATGATATTTGAAACTATCGTCAAACTAGTGAGCTGTAAAACTCAAAAAACTTTTTTTGTTATTTATATTTGTCCACATGTCAGTAGTGACAGAAATTGCAGCGAATCAGCTGTAAACGAAGCGTCACGGGAATCCCCTAAATATTAGTCGGCTTGGCCGATTAGTCGGCCGACTAGTCGGCTTATTTACAACCGACTAATCGGCTAGTCGGCTAGTCGGCCAAAGTCATAATCGGCACATCTCTAATAATAATGTTAATATTATTACCTAAATAATATGATCTAAAAATTATTAAACTTATCTTTTACTTTGTGTGCCGCCAAATTTTAAATTGTTAAAATAGGCAGCAAAAAAGGTTGAGAATCGCTGCTCTACACAATAATTGCTTTTGTTTCAACATGAAATCGCTCTTATTTTGATCACTAGAGGGTATCAATTGCACTCGGACGCTATAGACATTTTTATGTTGTAACATTTTAACTATTTACCTAATTTAATTATTCTAATTGCTTCATATTACTATACGTTTAGGCGAATTTCACTTTGATTTATAAGACACGTTAATAAAGTATACAGGGTGATTCTCATATTTCGGCAACAAACGTTCAACTGAATCACCCAGTATAATAATTATAGACATTCACAACGCTAATGATAGCAGTGACATTTATGACGTAAAGTTTGTTAACGTTTATTTTTTAATTTATCAAGCGAATTTTAGTTTCCAAATACATTAGATGAAATCAGCATTCGCAGAAATACAAAACCCACCAATACTTTATTAGTTCTTCTTTTGTCTTAAAATGGCACAGCCCTGGTCTTACTAGTTATTCATTTTAAAATGTAACTAAATGCATTTGTTTTATGCCCAGTTTTATTGTGCAGTTGCAAATAAACAAGTACTTGAACAGTTCATTCGAAGCACTTTATTTAAATTGTAACCACAAATTGTTCTTTATTTGACTTGACTTGACTTTGAGATATAAGAACCTATGTTTTTAAGTACCTACTTTTAAGGATTAGATAATATTTAACTATAACTTCTACAGTCTAAAGATACAAGGACTTTTTTTCCAAATTAGAGTCAATCTAATTTTCGGTTATGATAAATATTTTCTCAAAAATCTTTGGCATTTTATCCTATTATGTTCTATTAAAATGTTAACCTAAAACCACGAATCAAAAAATAATAGTTCTAAAAATATATATATCGATATATTTTGAGTTTAAAAATCAATTTTTCCAAACCATTCATTTGTAGTCTGCCATAGACGATAAAGTTAGTAAATTATATCGTAGTGCGGGCCATAACGCTCGCCAATAAATTCTTTATATTCTACTTCCCCGTACCAATAGATATACTGTAGATACCAAGATGTGGTCACGCTGCACATAAGATTCTTCCTCTAGATAACAATGCATGGAATGCACTTTTTATGCGCTACTTTTTAATACATGAATAAAACTAAACTGCAAAATGAAACGATTCTATCACTTTTAGCGTAACACCTTTGAATTAACTTAGACGTATTACACGAACTATCAAGTAGCCGGTATAAGAGAGGAATGTTCTGTCAAAATTTATACAATGTGCATTCATCTCCTCAAGTCGGCATCTATTGCATCTGTCTGTAGTAACAATTGTCTCCGCTTAAAGACCACACTTTTTGTATATTTTGTATCATAAATATATATAAAAATAAAAGCTTGTTCCATAATAGTGTAACGTTAATCTTATAATGAAGACATACTGTAGCGGTGTGCCCCGCCCTCCCTAAGCGGATAATTGAGTCATTACGTGCGCGAGCGCAGCTATCCCACTATCGTACTAGTATTGGTGCGCGATCGATTTGCGATACCAGAGATACATTTTCGTGATAAGTAACAATGAACCAGAGACTTGAGTTTATAAAGAAAGCTAATAAATATTAAGATTAGTTCACGATGATATTATAATTAATATTGTTTATGATTGAAGACTAGATAACCGCTTTTTTTGTTGTACACTTCTTTAACCGTGAGATTTTTAAGTAGACATTTTTGATATAGTAACTTACGATTGTTTCTTGTAAATATAGTCTACTTACAGAATCATTTTACATCTTATTTTACTCAGCCCTAAGGTAAAGTTTAAATTTATTTTACGAAAATTTGAAAAAAATTAACTGTTTCTTAAAACAAATTAAATTACGTATTTATAATATCCAGGAGATAGATTAATCATTTGCGAACTTTTATAAATAAACAATGTAAAAACGCGTTTTTTCTTTGCCTCTAAAACTCTGTTGATATACTCTCTAAAGCTATACTCGAAATAATTGAAGATTGGAAAACAAATGACTGTCTGTGTTTAAGAAGCAACTTAAAAACCAAACGTCATATTCTAAATTAGAAATTTAAAAAACAAAAGCAATAAATATTTATGAACGAACATTAAAATAAATAATAAAATAGGTGTTACAATAATAATGATAGTGGGTATTATAAAACAAATCAAAATAAAGTCGACGAAATCATCCCCTAACTTTCACCCCCATGTAACATTACACAAGAGTCAATTCAACCACAATCCCCGATCATTTTACTTCAATGTTCTCAAACTTAACAAAAAAAACGGTCTTCTACACCATGATTTAGGGACACCATGAAATCATACAATTTGGGGATTTTTTAAAATAAAATGTAATGATGTCACTTAATAGTTTTTAAAATAAAAAAAATAAAAGTATTTATGTCGCTTATTATCGCGTTTATATTGCTTAAATAAATTCGATAGTTTTTGCAGCCATCTTTATTAGTAATTGTTATTTTTGATAAATGTTCAAAGATAACTATGATTATTATAGGTGATGAATTGCATTTACAGAGCTAACTTATAATACCAACAAAAACCTAAATAACTGGTAACCCTAAACGTAACTCAATCGAGGTGGCATCCCTAATCCGATCTATTTTTTAGGCGAACGCCTCTCGAAGCTGAATTCGCGCCATATTGCACGACCCATCTAAATGATAATTCAACGAGGGGCTTCAACAATAAAAATTATTGCGCCCAGTTTATTTTATTACGAGACGATTGCCACCGAATAGGTATCTATCTATTCCTGTACCTTACGCACGACATGCGGCCAAACACTTCGACTTGGGGCCGTCCTGCTTTTTATTTGGCTTCGTACATTAATAATATAACAATTAATTATTTATTTTTCATTTGATATATTAGGCTATTGCGAGGGTAATTTTTTGTATTTGCTGATTTAAAAAAGTGATGATTTTTTGGATCACAACTTGGTTCCACAAGATGTGGTCCATATCGTTGTTGCTTTTTTTTTTCATTACAACTAGTTCCGTTTTGCACACTATAAATAAATAAATAGAAGTTTTTATCTGGAGTATTATATATTTTTATCTTTAAACTTAATTAATTTAATCTGACATTTCGAAATAAGCAATCCTGAATAAAATGTTTTACAGTGGCATAATAAGTACCTTTACCTTACACATGTCAGTTTTGGTCAAACACTTCGACTTTCGCGTATTTGTGTTTTAAAGGTGCGGAGAAAAGGTTTCTGTTTTCGAATGTTTATTGGAAGACTTGGTTTTGTTATTTGGGCGAGGGTAAATGCGATTGTCTTTATTAGGTATCTACATCACGCCCTTGATGCTAATATATTACTTTTTGATTTTAAATTTAATAAGAGATATAGTTCAAGTAATCGACAGTTGCTATGCCTATCTTACAAGATCAATATACTCTAAATCAGCGGTTCTCAAACTTTTTTGGCGAAGGAAAAAGTCAATATAATTATAAAAAACTGATTTATATGTATTTATGAATAATCATATTGCAATGTAATATTTAGTTGGAATATTTAGATATAACCTTATAATCTCCCTTTGGTAGGTATTTTTTGCAGTATTTTAGCCCTAGGGTTCCGCGGAACACACTTTGAGAATGGCTGCTCTAAATAAATGTTCAAGTTAAATATTAAAAGGAGCTATTAATAGTTCAAATCGTAATAGTAAATTAGTAATGGTCGAATGTTTGAGAGATTCAAACACGAGTCTCTTTATAGTGAGTGAGCCCCCTTCAATTGCTCAGTCACGGTCGCTCTTTATAGTGCTTTGCTTTAAATCATTCATTACACAGTAAACCCGTAAATTTTTACTATACCGGGTGATTCAGTCGAACGTTTGAAGTCCAAAATGTGGTATATTGGTACGTGATACAACAGTCCAAACGTTCAACTCAATCACCTGGTATATTGAATAATAATATAATAACTAATTAAAATCACTTAAAGTCTATTAGGTACAGTTTGGTGAAGCCCTAGGGCCTAGGGCTCCATTAGCCCTAGAGTTTGAAAATGGGGTCATTCAAGTATTACGTAAGCGCTTGAGGGGGGCGGGGGAGTCTTTGCTTTGCTTATTTTTGATGACATGGTGGGTGGGTGGGGGGTCGATATCGTGATTACGTCAGCAATTATATCAATAAAAAAAAGAATACATTAAAAGAAAAATGCATATAGGTACCAATGATTACGTAAGCATGGGGGGGAGGTTTGCTTACTTTTGCTGACAAGGGGGGGGTAAATAATTTTAAAAAAATGTGCTTACGTAATACTTGAATGGCCCCTAATGTATAAAACTATTGCGCATAGACACCACTCTTACCATAGACAATATATTTTTCTATTTAAGGCACAGGATACTGTACAAGTCTTATTAATTCAATTAGATGGTGATTTAGTTGTCGCTGATCAGTTCTTCCAGGTGTTCCAGGTGTTCTAGGTGTGTAGTAGCATGACGAATCTGTGATGATTCGCGCCAATGGATAGTGGCCTTCAAAGTATATAAGATAATTACGAAATGTCTTAATAGATAGAAAGGGTCTTAACATAAAATCATAGTAACAAAACGAACTATCTACAAGAAGTAATTCACAGAGTGGTCTCAATGTCTATGTGGTTAAGGTCCATTTGAATAGCAGCTATTAGCGGTTACGACAGATGCTCTTGCAATTAAAGATGGTTTATCATGATAGTTGTATTCATAATAAATTGTTTTGGACTTATCGTTAACGAGCTCTTTATTGGTGAAATGATTTCGGTTTTATCGATTTCATTTTACTTGACATATTTTTGCTTGTTTTATATTTATTATTTGGTAGCAGGTATATTGTTAAATTGCTAAAATTGGTCGAACTTGTGGAATTATTTTTCCAGAATAAAAAAAATAATTATTATCACATAAACATAAAGTCAGGGTCATAGATAAATTAGACATAGGTAGATAGATATATTTATATGAAAATATATTTACGTAGATTTTTAAGTGTGGTTGGTAAGTCATCTCCGTTTATAGACAACGATCGAATTTATCATTAAAGAAAAATATACGTCACGTATTTATACACGGTCTGTCCTTTAATACTAAAAAAATGGAGCAGTCATTTGAGCAAGTGTAAAAAAATTATTTGAAATTTTTTATTAATATAATTTTGTACTTTTACAAGAAATATATAAAAACGTATTAAATATTACACAGTCATTTGACCCACAACAGAACATCCCTACTAATATTATAAATGTGAATGTAAGTTTGTTTGTTACGTTTTCATGCAACAACTACTTAACCGATCATCATGAAACTTTGTACACATATTTTTGGAGATACTAGAAGTAATATAGTTTTTTATTAAAAAATATTAATTTAATGACTTAAATGCGAGCGAAGCCGCGGGTAAAAGCTAGTTACATATAAAAGCCAATCTAGACAACGATAATTGAGTTCCCCAAACAAAGCCACGTGTCATTCGTCGATTAAGGCATTCACACTCTCAGAGAGCACCGTTCCTCCATCAAGTAGCATCCGGCACTTACCGCTGTTTGTGTTCGACTATTAGTTGGTGTCGGTTCATGCCAAGAGGGTTTTGTGTTACTTCGATTAAAATGTTTCCACAACATCACGCTTATAATGGTCGCAGGGATAATGCGCTAGGCATTTTTGTTCGCCACAATGACTTAATCGCATTTTAGTATTTAACACTCATATACCTATAGCTACAACATATACGGATACTCTCCACACACTCGATGATTCTTTGCGGTATCATTTGTCTCAGTTAATGTACCGAGCTATTTGTTAATTATTCGAAACATTATTTTATCTAATTCAGCCATTCTCAAAGTGTATTCCGCTGAACCCTAGGGCTAAAATACTGCAAAAAATACCTACCAAAGGGAGATTATAAGGATACATCTAAATATTCCAACTAAATATTACGTAATATTACATTGCAATATGATTATTCATAAATACATATAAATCAGTTTTTTATAATTATATTAAGTTATATTAAGTTTGAGAACCGCTGATCTAAATTGATATATTATACGCAACTTCATAATATTATTGATATCTAATATAATTTAACTAACTACGATGGCTATAAATGTGGAGAATAAACATTTGCTTAGATTCAGAATCGAACACGGAACCAATACATCTTATACACTTTTAAAATGAAAACTTTATATACAAAATATAAATGTCTTGTCCCTCTTTCTGTTTATTATTCCAAAAACGTGAACCCGATCTATTGCATGATTTCATTTCTTTCCCCATCGAAGATTCCCTGTTTTTTATTACAGATATTATTTTTATTATACTTAAGTATTCTTATAAACTTTATATGTGACGTCTTATGCATTGGTCGCACAATGACATGTCACATATAGTCATGCGAGACGTTCGGCGTTATTACATCAGGAGAAACAAACAAACTAGGATCACCTGGGCTACAAGACATGCGCGTGAGTTTAAATAAAAGTCCGAAGGGTGTGTGTGAAACCACAGGCCAAAGACAATACAGTCACTTAACTTATAGGCTTAAAAGAAGTGCTTTTTATACATATTTATAATGAATACAGATAAATGTGGTTGAAACCGCTTCACCGTCTGATCTAATTTATATTACAACTATTCTACATGCCTTGTTGTAATTTATTGAGGGTAGTTCTTCAGTTTGCCGTCAACTATTAAAAGGCTCAGTAGCATTTGGTATTTTTATTATATATAGGTATTCAATCGCATATCTTGTGTTCATTGAATTTCGGTATTTGCAATGAATTTTGTAAGCGTCAATGAGCGATAGTAATATGAATGGTGACCCTTTCTTAGGTATATAGGAACAGGGAAACTTCTTCCGAGAAAGCGATGAAATTGGAAAAACTTCCATCTAACCATTCCGTTATTTAAACTAGAGAGGCGTTAGGAAGAGGATTGGTATAGTAAATAAAATAAAAATTGCATATAAATGTTTTTTGATATTTGAAGTGAGAAGTTTTAGAAAAAGTCTCACAGCGCGCATTCGCTTTTCAAATATTATTAATTTGTTTTATGCAACATTTTATTTTATCGTTTCTATGAACAAAAGTGATTATATTCGTCTACCCTCAAATATCGTTAAATATAGCAGGTATATCTTCTCATACATGTATTTATCTCAATGGATGTAACCGACCCATTACGAACACAAGTTTGTTCTTAAAACTTTTGCAACTAGATTTTCCTATTTGAAACTCGTTACCTGAAGGAAAATTCTTTACTTTTCACACTCGCTTTTTCACTCGACCGGACGAGATTTATATGAAAACTTTTCTTCGGGTTAAAACCTTGTTCTAAGTTAAACTATTATTTGATGACATTATTTGTTTTTATATTTTTTTTTATTAAAAGAAAATAGATTTGCGATGAATATGTAGGTATATAAAAGACGCCTTGTCAGAGTGCAAATGCCATAATAAATGTCAAATATATACCTAATACTGAAACAATAGGTAAGTTAATAAAATAAAAACTGCTGACTAAACCACATAAGGCCAGGCTTAATAACATAAAAGATCAGCTTACAGGAACATCGATAAAAACTATTTTAATAATAAGATACTAAAATATTAAATTTCAATATCTATATAACTACTACACTAACAAATAACATTGGCCTGAATCTCTCAATCAAATAACCCAAAAATCGTCTTCATTTTATCGCAACTTTAGCGGAAGTCATCGGGAAATGTACACTAATGGCCGCCCGCCCCGGAAACAGCGCCATTAAGGCCCTAAGTGCCTCACAAATAATTACTTTACTCGCCATTTTACTGGTTTGTAATAAGCTCCACGAGGAAGGAAATAAGGTAATGGGATATTCTTTCAATCTTGCTTCGAGGGTACCTATGTTATTATGATTAAGCTTAATATTAAACGTCTACCATTTTTATTTACTTAATTGGAAATAATTTTATTTAGTAAATTTTTATTTAAAGAATAGATATATAAAAAATAAATATCTATATAAGTAGTTTTTTTAAACATTAACAAATTATAATAATATTGCACCTGAATTATGCTACGCCATCTATTGGTGAGATGCTAGAACTATTACAAAATTTTCATATGTTAAGTATATTG
The DNA here is from genome assembly GCA_028551675.1 of Tineola bisselliella. NCBI lineage: Eukaryota > Metazoa > Arthropoda > Insecta > Lepidoptera > Tineidae > Tineola > Tineola bisselliella. The sequence goes on from JAPWLS010002335.1 coordinate 77,407, forward strand.
CAATTCAGCTACTCGATAATAGATGGGTCTGATTACATTTTTAAAGTATGCAATGCCAATTTATAAAATTGCTTCTGTAACCAATAGATGGCGCTACAAAATTGAAAGAGGTCATTGAATCAGCATTGCATTTTTGCCACATGACGGTTTATCAACCGGTCTTGTTTAGTTTAGCAGGCTTTAGCTTAGTTGAATTTCAAATAACAAAGGTGGTGGTGCGCACCTGTGTGTATTATACAGGTGGCAATATTATTACGTGAAAATAATAGATTTATTTATTTTTTTGTTATACCTAAACTATTTGTGTATTTTAATATTTGTTGGGAACTTCTTTTGATTTATTATTAGTTTTTTTAGTGATACTCGTTTTTTGTTTCGTAATTTTGATTTTGTGTGAATGAAAACAGTGACTCTGTCTAAAATGAGTTGAACAAACTTTCATTAATTGGGATTTGAGTGCGAAACGTTTTGGTGAATTTATTAGTACCTGTTGAGAAATTGCAAATATGACAACGGACAGATTTCACAAGTAAGTCATTGAATAACATTATCGAAGCGTTTAAAATCGATAAGATAACTTTCCACTATTATCGAAGTACCTAGTATCTAAGAAATTCCAATAAGAATTATTGTATTTTTAATAATAGTTATTGTAAAATAAGCAATGTATCATCTAAGCAAGTTTAAATGAGCAATTGCACAAGGAGATACTAGCAGGTATTTTTAGTAGGGAGCTTGGGAATTATTATCGTAAAGGATGGGTAGCTCAGAAAAGGTTGAAAACTTCTGATAATAACATATTTGAATTGAAAGTGATAATATAGGTTTTTTCTTGCATGGGAACTGAGTTCCACCCACCACCCTTATTTAAATATAAAGTAGGTTGTTTTTCAAAAGAAAAACTCGAGAATCGTAGATCATATTAGTTGAGTTTTTTTGGTTGCTCAAACCCTTGAATATATTTTCGTTTAGAAATCAATTGGAATTCAAATATTATGCAGCTTAATTAATCAAAACATAATATATATGACGGCATATCGTTAAAACATTTTATTAACTTATTTGAATTATGTCACACACTAATATGTTATTAGTCAATCGTATTTACAAGTATGACTAAAAAGACAACAAAAGCCATTTATTTCCGCATAAAAATGACACAATTGCTCTTCGTACGAATGCATTGCATAAGCTCTTTCTCACAAACAATGCTTTGTTAAAGGAACGCGTGTATATGGTGTACCTAATCAATTAGTATACTAAGGCCCGAGAGTCGATTTTTCCTATCCGTGATGTTCTAAACTAAATGTTTCAAACAAAACAAAAAAAATTGACTTTTATGAAATAGTTGCCTTTTTAATCTGGAAATAGTAGCACGTTGGTCTAAAATCATTTTCTTAGGGTTGTGTTTCTTCATGTTTACGAACGTGCGTTACTGCAAACAAATGAATCGAAATAAAACTTTTTTCTTACTTTCAAAATCCAAATAGAAGACTTACTGACATTTCATGTTTAAATATTGATTAAATACATAAATGATAGCGAAAGTGCATTTTACGAGTTTTGACCGCCATCTACAATATTTTGTTGTATGTATGTTGTACGAATTAAGACTTGGCGGCAGCAATCGATACATAATTAATTCAAAAGCATAATAAGGATCAAAGTAAATTAAAAAACAAAAGAAGACTTTTCGTTTGTTTTAATTTTGTTTCAACATGTATTAAAATATCTATAATACGTATTTTAAATGGAGAATCCAATAATTTATACACAAAACTAATGCCACTTATTATAATATAATACGAGTTCCATTTATAAAATTATATAGCTCGTTTATTGAGGAACGTTCTGCCCTATCCTAAATTTTCTTTATGTACTTTAATATACCAAACTTCACGTAATAAACTATGAAACGGGCATGTACCTACAATCGAAATTTAACACGTATGAAATCGGGCACAGCTAGTTATTATATTCAAAATGTTAACTTAATATACTATAAATTCATAATCTAGGATAAAAGTGTGAATGACCATTGCGCGGTCACTCGTGCGTTGAGACCACTTCCCGTTTCCTTATATCCGGTACAAAATATGTGTTTACATTCACAATATCGTGTTTGAACTTGAATTTTGTCCCCTAAATACAATGTGGGTAATTTAACAGGTGTGCAGAGCTCGCTTAGACATTGAACGTTTTACCTTGACAGCTATTGACAAAGAGATGTGTATACGAAACAAAATTAAACGAAATCTTTTGTTTCCGATCGATATGTCGATTTTAATCATTTATATACTACAGAACAGAACATCAACCATTTAGAGGATTAATGGCCTTTAAAGCGCAGTGGTCAATGCACTAATCCAGTGGTTCTCAAACTGGAAACGCGAACCGTTTTGATGAGGGTCGCGAGACACTTTTAAAATATGTTTTAAATATAAAAATTGCTTGAAAACACTGCAAGATTGAAGTAAATGAAATACTAGTTAAATATAGCGGGGGTCGTAGCTAAAAGTCCTATGCAATCATGGATTGCAAGAGCAAAAAGTTTGAAAACCATTTTCTTGGTAATTTATTACTCTGAGATTCCGATTTCGACTCCAAATTAGGACAAATATTTATGAATAAATTAAATATTATTGTATTAGAGATTGGAGGAAGCTCTTGAAAATCATTCATGAAGGTTAATGAATGAATGAACGAATTTTCTCGAATAAATTCTTAATTAAAGTGATGTTGCCAAAAATGTATATTTACTGAGTAATTTTAACCATCGCCTTCACGGTTGTTGCATATGGCAGTGAGGGATCCGTATTGCAGACTACGTCTATGTCATTATTTTTAATTATTTTTGCGATTGTCCATTATTTAACGAAGTTTTTTTTATATGACTTAAATAGACCGATTCAGTCGTCGAAATCAACTTGTTACTTTTAAATACACTTTACGATTGAATTATTTTATTGTTTATCATCGATTACTACACAGCCATTGATTGTTTTTATCGCCTCAAAAATGACAGTTAAGCGTATTTAGCACTGTGTAGTGTAGTTACTCTATCTTATTTATTTTTTTAGTTTTTAAACTCTAACACTAATGAAGCCAATGTTGATTTACATGCCCATATGGAGTAGGGCAAATAGCACATTTAACACCCGTATTGATGTAACTATACGCCAGGTGTTCAGTTACCATGGCAACTAATTATAAAGGTCATTGACATCAACAAAAAAATCGATATAAAAAAAACCGAAAACTGTAAAATATGTTGAACAAATTGGATTTAATTATATTAGAGCGTAATAAAAGCTAATTTTCGATTTAAAATTAATTAATAATTATATACTGATTTTAAAATTAATCAATTACTAGAGATTTTGATTAATTTAGAAGATTATATAGAGCAGCCATTCTCAAAGTGCTGTTCTGCGGAACCTTAGGGCTAAAATACTGCAAAAAATACCTACCAAAGGAAGATTATAAAGCTACATCTAAATATTCCAACTAAATATTACATTACAATATGATTATTCATAAATACATATAAATCAGTTTTTTATAATTATATTAACGCCAAAAAAGTTTATGAACCGCTGATATAGAGCTTGCTAACCTGGGGGGCTACTCAGGCGCACTTCGGACGAAAATACGGACGTTTCTTACTCAGGAACACTTACGTAATCATTCACGAAATTACGGATTTGACAGCGACGTCACGACGGATAGGCCACACAATGCTTATTTTACGGATATTTGACAGGACTTTTTACGGGTTTATGTGTCAAAATTCACATAAACTATAGGAGTGACGGCCGTATCACGAAACTTCGGATACGCCTGAGTAGCCCCCCTGATACATAAGCGACAGTTTCACCACGAACTAAATGTCTGGAAAATGTTAGTAAATTTACAAAAATAAATGCAACAGAGTAGATTTCACTAGTTAATTGTACTTTGAAATACAAATCTTAAGAATGGAAGGCAAACCAATTATAGTTATCCACAATATCCTTTATTTATGGTAGTAGATGTTCGTGGATCGCGTTCTTAGCTTAACATCAGCTGGAGAGCGCGTACGCATATCGGACTGCTATTTAAAAAAAAGATTCTCCATATGTTCTAAAATAAATTTACACAAAAAATGTAATGGAAATTGCCCAACTTATAATAAATATTATTATCAAATGAATATGATAATTAATTGTAATCATAAGAAATGATTATCAAGAGCAATTTGATTTTGATTATCATTTACGCAAATAAAATAATGACTTTGTTTTATTGTATTATTGTTTAGGTGTAGTCTAATGTTCTAACATTATATCAATATATTTGAATCTATATTGACTTGACTGAAACAAGACTTTACTATACCTATATAAGAATGATGTGACCTCCGGTATCTGAATTTGGAGCTTGAAAAGAAGTCCTATTCTGTTAATCTGTGTGCAGAACTTGACTCAATTAGTCGGTATAGCGGGGACGACTATTGCTTGCATAGACGTAAAAATTTATGCTCTTTTGTTTTCATTTGGCTTTGATTTATGGTTCCAAAGTCGCTTGAAAAACAGCATCACCGTCTTAAAAAAGGCAGAACAAAAAAAACTGGACAAAAATTCGTTTGCTTATATTTTATTTAAAATTGTCAACAGGGCAGCCAAGGATGGCTTGATTGAGGTGTTGCGTGAAGCCACACGCAAAGAATGCAACAACAAGGACGAGTCTGGCATGACGCCGACGCTATGGGCGGCCTTCGAGGGACACCTGGAAGCACTGCGACTTCTCTGCGGCAGAGGGTAAGGTTTCTAATTTCAAATGTAAATGTGCTGAAATTGTAATTGTTTGTGCGTTTCTTGTGTCAAATTATGAGTTTAACACTAGATTCCTAAAAGTCGGTCAATATGACTTGTGCTTGCAAAGTATTAGATATAATTCAATAAATATATTGTATAATTGTAATAAACAGAATCGTTTACAAAAAATAATGCACAAGGTTTTTCATAAAAGTCTTGTGAAGAATTTTTGAAACCAGTCATATTGGCCGGTTGGTAGTTCTAGTGTTAAAATGATACCTTATGCTTTAATGTACAGTTAAATAAGTTGATCAAAATTTTTTGCTATGTTAGGTTATTCACAGACATGGTTTAACTATTATTTATTTTAATCAAGGTTTCAAAAATTACAATCTAAATTTAGGCGAAATTGAGATATCGTTTGTCCCAGTTGTTATAAAGTTAACTAGAGGAATGTGTCCTGTCAATTTGAATGGAGCACATTCGTCTCCTCAAACCGGCATAGTGGAAGCAACTATTGCATGCGGACATCTGTCTATGGTTATTAACATCAGGCGGACTGAAGTCAAATACTAAGCTAATATATAAAAGAAAAAAAAATAGAACTTTGTCTGTGTTCTTAATTTGAACAATCCACCAATTGCTGTTTTGTTTTTTATGTAGTAAATTGTATTAGTATTATTATTATTAAAACAATAGACTATCGCTTTATATATTATCATTGGTCTGTCAGATGCATGAGTAAATCTGCACGTAAGTTTCTGCTTTTAAATGTTCAATATTAGAATTATATAAAACTAAATAACAATTGAATCTGTAATCCAACAGTAGGTACATACTGTTAACACGATGTGCCTAACGTAAGCGTAAGCGCTTGTTACCGTTCTCACTTTCACATTGTAATTGACGTGAACCGAGTGCATCATCGCATGGTAAAATAAACAACATATTATACACTTAATGTTACTACAAACTGGTCCCTGGAAGCACCCGAAGTGGTCCGCAAAGCCATCTTAAATTTATTTATGTAACTATAGTATTATAATACTATAGTTTATAATTTCGTCTACAATGAAGTAATATTTCCATTAAAAAATATACTATTTCCGCCATTCCGTTAATAAGTATGATTTTAAACAATTTTTATATTCTACATTACTACGAAACAGTAGACCACCATAGCGAGACAGAAATTTTATCCAATGGCCCCTCATCACTAAAAGGTTAAGAGCCACTGCTATAATTTGTTAATAAAATTGTTGGTTAGAAATTTATTTTGGACACACCGGACTTGGTCGTTAGTAACAAAATACACTAATACTGGGTGATTCAGTTGAAAGTTTAGAGCCGAAAATGCGATATTAAGTTAGCAGTCCATCCTTGCAGTCAGGTTTTTCTATATTTGTTTTTAGGGGTAGTTTAGATATTATAATATTATATTTTGTTTCAATATTAAAGTTTAGATAAATTCCGCTCTATGGCAGTTGCCTTCGCTGATAGGTCGCAATTGAAGTTTGAATGAACGCAGTTCTGTTTTAAATTCTAAATTTAAAAATGATTTATAATATATAACGTAACAAAAGCATATCATGATAATGTAATATATACATAACATAAATCAATAAAGTAATTACAATAAAGTATTATTGTTTCATTATCTAGGCCGTCAGAGTTGTAAAACCATAAAATGTATTATTTTAACAAAGATCATGCAATTATTAATTTAGGTATATTGAATAATTTTTGTATCCACGAAGGAGTACATAAATCTCAATTGGGGTTATTGTATAAAGCAAACCTATTGGCGGGTAGTGGAATTAAAATTTATTTTAAAAACAACGTATTCTTGTATCAAGCATATATACGCTCTGATTTGTATTGGCCTAACTTTTAATTACCGTGGCAGTGCCAATAAGTTCCAGGTACTCGGGCATTACCATCACCTTATTCCTTAGATATCTTGAATACCATGGAAGATAAGACGTACGTTTAACTTAGTGGTTACAATAAACAATTTAATTTCAGTGGTGAACCAGATAAATCCGATTACTTCGGTAACACTGCCCTGCATCTGGCTGCAGCCCGTGGTTACAAAGATTGTGTAACGTTCCTAGTCAATTTTGGTGCGAATGTCTTCGCGATGGATGTAGACGGTCACACTGCTCAAGAATTAGCTGCTATTAATGGAAGAGATGATATATTAAGATATTTAGACCAGGCTACTGCTAAACTTGAAAATAATGATAAGTTAGTTGTTTTTTTTTTCTTCTTAAAACACATAATCAAAGTTACATTTGAATATTTGAGCACTAAGATCCTCAAGTCGATTCCTTTTGAGCTATGGTCAATGTTAAATTTACGAAGGATGTTATTATAGCTATTAATACTGTGTTTTTATTTTTTTAGGAAAAAAACTAAAAGCCTCAAAGAGAAAGCTAAGACAGCGCATGATAAGTCGCATAAACAATATCAGAAGCGTCAAAGTAAAGCCGACATTATGGCCGAGAAGGAACTCAAGAAACTTGCCAAAGAATGGGACCAGGGTTACAATGAAAACATTTCAACTATGCCACATAGACCTAGTAATGTTCTATTGGCTCTGAAGCAGAAGATGACCAGGTCTACCAGTTATGGTAAGTAGTATTACCACTATCACCCATTCTGATAAAATTCCCAAAGACTTAACTGCTGAAATCAGTTCTTTCTCTGAGACCAAGAAGACTTTAAAAAAAACATTATGTAACCCAGCCATTCTCAAAGTGTGTTCCGCGGAACCCTAGGGCTAAAATACTGCAAAAAATACCTACCAAAGGGAGATTATAAGGTTACATCTAAATACTCCAACTAAATATTACGTAATATTACATTGCAATATGATTATTCATAAATACATATAAATCAGTTTTTTATAATTATATTAAGGCTTTTTCCTTCGCCAAAAAAGTTTGAGAACCGCTGATGTAACCAAATAGAAGCAATGAATTAAAATCGTGATGAATCTTCCAGGCAATCTTCTCGCAGAAGAACAACCACGTCCGTCGTATAGCGCGTTAGTTGGCACAGTGAGCTCTGGTCCGAGAGGTCGTGGGGCTGTTTACAAAAAAGCGGTTGCGAGTAAATTTAAAAACGGAACAATTGGCAAAAATGGAAACATACATGATGATGATTTTAAGGTGTCTTTTGAATTTTATATAATATAGTTATATTGGAAATAAATGTCTCTATTACAGCTTATATACAAAATTATACAAGTTTAGTATATATTTTTTAATTTTATGCAACGTTACTTTAGGTCTTTGGCCATGTGATATACAAGCTTCGTTATAAATTAAATAAATAAAAATCTGTACTTTATTTAGTGAATAAGACCACAACAATCTATCATATTTAGTTAATCTGAAACACTCGGCATATCATTTTTCAGGTTGGAGAAGTAGAAGTGACTGGTAGACGTTCCGTAACCTCATTATCAGGTCTAAGAAGAGATTCAGAAGTAATGTACGTTGGCACTTTCAGTGCTGGACCACAACCAAGAGGAAATGTCGCTGATGTCTTTGAAACTGTTGAAGAGGCACCCAAAAAGGCTGGACTCACTAGGTAGGTAAGCCGCAGCGACGACGGCTATAAACTAAGAACACGTCGGATTAAATTAAGCAGTTACACTTACAGTTACAGTTACACACTCGACAGTACGCCACATGATTTTTAAAATAATTAAGTTGTTTGCAAATAACTTTTAGAATGCTACGGTTTATAATAATTTAAGTGAAATTGTTTTTAAAAATTGCAAATTTTTATTCTTTGAATTAAATTTGTTTGTTAATTTAATCATGTACAGGCTATGATTGACGAGTTTATTCTGGTCTTCTTCTCGTCATACGCCTTTCCGAAGTCACGGTAGAGTCTAACGATGAGCAAGTGCATGCCTTAGTGCCTATGCTAATAAACTATGTTTATTTCATTTCAACCTAAGGCATCTGTAAAAATTTATTTTTTCTTTTTAAATACATTAAAATGTTATAATGTTTATTTTATTTGTATTTTTAAAAAGTGACGATAAAAAAATACTAAAGAATAAACATCATCAGTATGCCTAACTAACCGACATGAAACGATTACTTTAAAATATTTTCAGATCACTCAGTCAACCAGATTTCGCAGCACCTAATGATAACAGCATGAACCAAGAAGTATTACTGCAAGAACCTGCCAGCATTTTTGACAGGCCTGGCTTTGGGAGTGTCGCATTTAGGTATAGACATTTTATATTTTTTGTACTCATTCGCGCCATCTGCCGGTCAGCAGTGGAATTATGTATATATATATATATATATATATATTATACACGATCTTAAATTATTTAATTATTTTTTGATTGAAACTTCAGACGCTCAATAACCGCTACTCTGGGTGCAATGCCTGGAAATGCTGGTGAAGATTTGTCTATTGGGTCAGCGGGATCACTTGCGGCGAGACAGACGGCTTTCCAACCCGCTGAATGGAATTCTATTCAATCCGGTGAGTTATATCAACGGTTTTTGAGATGAAGTAAAATGATTTTATTTAATCTTTCATAATTAATATTAGTCAGTAAATCTGTGGGCTTATCACGAATTTAGTCTGGCTTTCGAATTGAGCTGTCACAAGTAAAACGGATCCGTTAGCAATCAGGATCATGAATTTTTACTAACGACTAACGAGCACCAGCAATCTATCAAATGAACGAAAGATCGAGACGTTCGAAAATTAACAAAAAGTATCTAAAATATTGTAGTTCCAAATCCGCACGCGGTGGCGCTGCTCTAATTTCCATACAAATCGCTTGAAGCGAACTCGGTTCGAAAGCCAGACTAAAATTCGTGATAAGCCCACTGAAATGTACATAGTACAATTCAGTCCGTTAGAAGGCTTTGTAAATTCAATGTATAAGAACTGTCAAAAATACACGTTAATGCTGGTGGCAAAAGCGAGTCACGAGTATAAAAAAGCCAATTAAGTGACATGTTCCATATTTAAAACAGAAAGCGACGATGACATCTCGGATGGAGAAGGAGAGGGAGAGGAAAACGGCTACGGATCCTTAGAACGGTTTTTAACGGCTTGGGGCTTGGCGCAATACGTGCAGAAGTTCAAGGATGAACAAATTGACTTGGATGCGTTAATGTTACTAACCGAAAGTGATATGAAAAGTCTGGGACTTCCTCTTGGGCCTTACAGGAAGTTAGTGACAGCTGTCCAGGAAAGGAAGCAGGCTCTGTCACATCCGGATGTAATTGTAGACACGTCTATTTGAAGTCTAGTGAATTTTTTATAAATATTTAATAGATAATAGTTTTTAATAAAATAAAATTTGGTCAAAATATATTAAATTCACATACAATTTTGTATATTTTTATAATAAAATTATATTTTTGTATGATTTGTAAGTGTTGAAATGTGTGTACGTGTGTTGCGTGATATTTTTGCTGATAAATGATGATTTTTGCAGATATTTTATTAAATTACGTTCACTTTACTTTTAGTAATATTTTTAAATAATTACCAGTAATCGCCATACGAAATGTACAAAACTTATTTTTAAATAAATTGTTTTTCAATTTAATTTTCTTTTACTTTAACCTTTTTTCTCATATCCATGGTGTGAGGGATCATTAGGCTCTATATAATTTAATCCAGTGAATAAAAAAAACTCAGAAAAGGGGGCCTAAGTGAAGTAGTAAAAATACGTAATTGACTAATAATATTTTTTATTAAATAGGAGGAAAATAAAATAATTATAAAATTCTAAAAGTTCCCCAAAATTATTCTTAACATTAAATTTACAATTAATTTTTAGTCACTAACTTTTTATATCTAATTGGTTTCGGACCAATTTTTGTTCAAGTTAATTTTAAAAAGGACGGTTTTTTCCAATCTTCAGTCATTTTATTTATTCCGAATAGTTCACTTAGAATTTATTTGACGAAGCGTTTCTTCATAAATGCGATCGATTTATAAAAACGTTATTTAGATAGATAGAGATAAATATGGCGGAGGCCAACACCAACTTTTTAAAATTTTATATGTCAAGTGTATTTTTTTATTAAATTGTTTTTTTTCTATATTCCCCACGTTGCATGAAAACGTTAATTACTCAATAAGATTGCACATACACTAAAGTATTTATTTCAGATGTACCTAACACCCATGGTAGAGGGTATTGTCCTCCCTTTTACATAAATAGCCTCCTAGGGCATTCTGGTTTGGTGTCTGGGTACCACATACACCATGAAGAAACGCCTCGCAAACAGTTGAATTTAAAATATTTATTTTTATAATAAATGATTTGTTCAATAATTAAATTAAAGTTTGTAAAATATGTAAAAAATATAATTAAAAGTAAATCTTCAGTACATTATTTATAAAATTAACTAAATAATTACAGTAAAAGTGAGCATTGTTTTAATGAAAAGGCACAATAATAATTGAAAATACGTATTTTAAGATATGTGTCAATCAAAAATCAACCTTAATAATTAAAAATATATATGTATAAAATGAAATTATCTCTTAAAACTAAAATTACTTTTTGTTTTTTAAAATGTACTTATGGCGGAGTCATTTAATTTGACTTACTCCTAAAATATGTACTTAACCAATAAGTACAAATTTGTATGGATGGTTATTGACTGAAGTACTTTTGAGAGGATTTGGAGTAATGCTTGAATACTTGATACTGGCAGATGACGTGTGACTTGGAGACGATCCATTGCGATTGTCAATTGTTTTATGTAATTGACAATCATTGATATAGCTAATAGAACGTTTAGAAATCTTCCAATCGATGGACAATCGTTTCAATTAGCTATATCAATAACGTAATAATTGACAATCGCAATACGTTATCTTCATGCAAGCGTTTTCAATACGCTATTTTGACTCTAGTTTATATAAATATTATTCAAAATTCTCAGCCAATAATCATCTATATAAAAGCCATGTTCATTTTCAGTTCACTGTTAGCTGATTGATTTGTGGCTAACGGTTTTTAGCTGCAAACTGTAACATACAAGTTAGCGTGAACTTAATTAGAACATAGCTTAAACAAAAATTGTTTTGTTCAAAATAATGGAAACGATCACGAGATTCCTAAATAGATTGTGCCGAAATGGCGTCAGAGTTTCGCATAGACGTGCTCAGTAAATCGTGCCAATAGAATTAGAATTATCTCATCACCAGATTCGGGCCACCCATTGGTGAATAGTGGTGGGTTTAGTTGAGATTGTAAGATTTAATAATGGGTTTTGTGACGTCGGCACTCAATGGAAACTCGTTCAACCATTGATGTCAATTATTCACTTTCAAACTACCCGCGTTAATACATAAATGCCAAGTACAAATTGTTTTTAGATGTTACTTTTCTCATTTTCTTATTGTACTTCCATCTGTAATGATCCAGTCTATTTTGTTCTTCAGTGCAGTACCCGTAGTTCGGATACAAATATCCACTCACTATAGGGTCTATAGGCATCATGACAGGCACATCTGATACTGAAGGACCATCATACGAGGAATCCGTGTCAAAATCTCTCGGCTCCGCGTACTGAGGTGACTGGTTCCGATTATATATCTCATGACTCGTGTTGCAGACGGGAACACTTCTACTTGTGTCGGCAGAGATATTCGACCTCGATCGTAACATCCTTCCAGCAGAAGACACGTCACCAGAATGCTGGAGACTCTTTGATCTTGCTCTAGTCAGAACTGGTGCCTCGTCTATCCTCGACAATGTATGCCTTCGTACAGGTCTATAGACTTTCCTATCACCTAATTTTGGTCTTTTTATTTTTCTATGTGAATTATAAGTTAATAGAGATGGTGATTTTGATTCTGGCGTTATTTGGTTTCTTGCGGGTGCTTGGGGTGCGGCTGGGTTGTGGAATGTTGCCGCCACGACGTCCCTCATCTGGTCGCTTGCTCAGTAATTGTATGGCCCGTATTGGGAGCCGTGGTAGTAGGGGCCGGGATACGCCTGCGGTGGTGGGTAACCGGCGTATGCGTATTGTTGTTTTTGCGGGTACACTGAAATATTATAAATTTGTATCAATTTAACCTTAAATTAATTATTCATCTTTGTTAAATGTATAATAGAATCTTTTACTATTAGCAAATTACTATTATTTTCTTTAGTAATACGGAGACAATTGCTAACACAAACGTTTGCAGTCGTACCACTCTGTACCATGAGGAGATGAGTCTGCGTCATTCAGATTAACAAAGCACACTCATCTCACCCCGACTAATTCCAAAACACCACTAGTCTTACACAAGGGGCTAATATAACCAGCCTGCTTAAATTTAAAGTGAGGTTTGCTTCAAGCCCAAATGATGATAGCATACCAGGCATGAGATACTGCATGTTGAGCGCTTCTTCCCTCTCTCGTTCGCCGCGCAAGCAAATGGCGGCCGAGGAGAACAATATCGCGGATATTAGAGCAAGACCAACTCCGCACCAAGCCACCATGTATGACCAATCATACCAAATCCGCGCGTTATCTCTCAATATCTGGTTTCAACCAGCCAATTGTACATATTTACATTTGTTATTATTTATTTATTTACAAACATACATCATTTTTTTTGTAAAATTAATTAAAAGCGGATTAGTTTAGCGGGAGTTTTTTTAAACCAGATATTATGATATCGCGGGTTGTTAATTATCGGTCGCGTCGTCCGGTTAGCGTTCAGGCCAAGTTTCAGAGAAACATGAAAAGAAAGAAAAAGCTGGATGTTAGTTCTATGTTTGTTTACATGGACCAATTTTATAGGACTAAAAAACAATTCATAACACACATTTTACTGTTATGGCATGTGGTTTTATATATTTATTCGTAAATTGATATATATTATCAAAATGATCGAATTAATGGCCTTCATGTATTTTCTTTCCAATGCTAGCCTAGTAGGAGACTGTATTAAATACAAATATAAATTGAATCACTTAAAACTAGAACCAAACATTTCCAAGAGCAGGATATTCTTAAAAAAGGCATGTTTCCAACGTGGTATTAATAAGTCAAATATTTACAATAACTAGAAATAACCACAGAGTCCAAAAACACCTAAATATAAACCAAAAACCAGCGGCAAAGCATTAGAATCCCACATGAGTCGTCGTCCACAAGATGGCTGACCTGGCATGATGTACTGCACATTGTTCTGCTGCTCCCGCCTCTTTTCCTTACTCAAACAGATGGCAGCAGAGAAGAATAATACGGAACTTAAAAATGATACTCCAGCTGCTAACCATGCCAGAACATAGGACCAATCGTACCAGATTGATGAGTTGTCTTTTAATACCTGTGTTTTTGTTTTAATTGTAATAAAATCAATACGCTTATAATATGTTTTAATATATAAAGTGAGTTATTTCAAGATATAACTTTTTTTTAAATTGCTATATCTCGAGAAGTAGACGTCTTAGATGGGTGGTGTAAACTACAATTTTGTTTGGAAAATGTATTTCTGTCCAAGTCCAGAGCCAAAGGCAAAAACACTAGTCTAATATATAAAATTATTTATAAATTATTAAAAAAAAGTCATAATAAAGGCACACAAAGGATAACTTTCAATTGTGATTGTTTTAATTTAGATAATTATTAAATTTACTACGCTAAGGATTTAATTAAAGTCAAAGGCCAGCTTTTTTTATAATTGTGACATCTGTCAAATTGCTGTCATCGGTAACGTCTAAGTTTATAATATTTATATAAATTATTTTTTCTATGTTTATTGTGTAATTTCTTAATTCAGTAATATAATTATTTAATAAAATTGATAAATATTAATCATTTATTTCATAATATCTTGTAGAAATTGGCATTAATTTATTTATTTTCAATTTATACAACTACAATTTATTTATATGTTATAAAATTACAAAATTTAAAGAAATAAATAATCATGAAGTAGATGAAAATAAATATATTAATCTACTAAGTCCTATGTAATGATTAATGATACAAATGCCATTACTTACATTGGGCCATTGCTGATAATATTCTTCGCCCACAACTTTTTCTTTCTCGTAAAATTCGACCCCATGCCATAACGCCATGGCTCCGGCTGCTAATAAACCTGAAATCATTCGTTTAAAAATATAATATAATTGAAATTTAGGCTGCATAAGCAAACAGAAAAGAGATTCTTACATGTAACAAGCATCAAGATGGCCGTAGCAGTTATATTGCCAGGGCTGCGTTTCCAACACCCAACCACACCGGTCCAGAATGCCACAAACAGTGACAAAAATGACACAATAAACAAAGCTACTGTCGATCTCGCCATATGTAACCTGAAAGATAAATATTTGGATATCACTACTAATGTTATAAAGGTGAATGTGAATTTGTTTGTTACGTTTTCACGCAACAACTATTTAACCGATCATCATGAAACTTTGTACACATATTTTTGGAGGTACTAGAAGTAACATAGAATACTTTATATATTTTTTTTAGATATATTTTTTACTATAGTTTCCAATTGACCATAGTTTCAGTTGTTTGGAATTTATTTTTGAAATGATCTCTGATACTTATTTAATGACTTAAATGCGAGCGAAGCCGCGGGTAAAAGCTAGTAAATAATATATTAGAGATGAAACGAAGAGTTGTTGACCGGATACCAGTTATACGGATATCCGTTTCATCTATATAATGTATCCAAATTGGGTATTTGAATTTTATTTTTTTTTGTGATAAATGGAAAGATCATATATAAGTTTTATAACAAAACTATTTTTATTTTATTTTTTTTTTGCAATAATTCAAAAGTTATTTTAAAATGAAAATTAATTTTGAATCCGATACCGAAGACACGCCGACAACTCCCGAATACACCCGACCACGTGTGACGTCATAATGTTAGTTTTCACTCATTACAGTTGATACAGACATAATAAGTATTTTGAAATATTCAATTCTGTTGTCATTGTTGAATACATAAGTTTGTATTGAAATGTCGAATCTGAAAAGTTATCGTTCTTGTTTTGTACCATTATGTAGGAACACAACAAAAACAACTCCTGACAAAATGTTTTTAAATGTTCCCCAAGATGAAAAGCGTCGAAATAAATGGTTTCAAGTAGTGCACCATGATAATCCCAAAACAAAATCGAATTTTTTTTGTTGTGAAGATCATTTTGATGTAAGTATTTTTTAACATCATTGTTATTAATTATTATTTATGTAAATATACAAACTAAATAAGTAGAGTTAAGTCAATAAATTTTTTTAACTGGACTCCGAATCATAACCTTTAAAAGCATAGCATTAAAAAAAAAATTTATTGATAATTTAGAGTGCTAAAATAATAAATTCATGTATCTTTATCTAATGATTGGAATTCAATTTGATATAATTTTAATTTTACGTTTTAGGTTATGTATTTGACTAGAGTAAAATTTAATTTTATGTTATTATGTTATAATGGTTTGCCTTTATAAATCCTTTATCACACATAGCTTAATTAAAATCAACTAACAACTCGTTTTTTAGCAATACAATTTCAATATTATTGTCTAGTCATGTGTAACAGCCATAAATGCTGTACTGTTATTAAATAGCTATAACATTATGACGTCACAAGTATGGTGGCCAATCGGGCGCGTTTATAGTCACGTGATTTTATTTTTTAATTTTTAAATTTTTAATTGTTTATAATTAATTGAAAAAAAAATGTTTTCAAGTTTTTCGCATTAAATATCAACATTAATAATAATAAAGTTTTAAAATACATTAAAAAAATCAATTTTTTTTTTTTTTCAAATTCCCAATTCTTAAATTTCCTCCTACTGAGCTCTACTTGAGCCTTTCTGATTCCACATATAAAATGATTTATTTAAATTCCTTTTTATTTACTTACAACTCTATTAGCAAAAATTTGACATGGCGTCTCTAGTATATATAACTCAATGCGTATTTATAAATAACTATTATTTATTACAAAAATAATATAGTATATATCTGAACAAATAAATAACAACCATAGACAAATCGATTTGTAATTCTATGTTAACCGCTAAGAAACGAGCGCCCTACTTTAAAGTAAGGTCGAACTATTTGGTTAACAGTTTGTTGTCACTTATGACAGATGGAAAGCGTGATTCAATAATAATTCAATAAACAACTTTAATACGAATAATGTAATGAACAATTTAGAGCGACCGCGGCTGAATTGGTTTAGGTAGTCAGTTAATGGTAACTCGAGTGATATGAGATTTTTGTTTGGAAAAATCTTTTGTTTATTGTAGCTGATTTCAATTGTTTATTTTATAGTTGAAATATGTTTAATTCATCCTAAAATATACTGATATACTTTCGTAATTACATTGTTAGTACGTCGATTAAGGTTCATTTGTTAAAATAGATATAATTTTAGTTGGTTGGTAATACTGTTAAAAAGCGTCTCTACTAATAAAAATGGAGGAATATGTATTTTTGTCTAAATATTTAAAAGTACTACAAACGATTTAAAAAGTTGTTTTTATTGTTTAGTAGTAAATTAAGTAAAAAACGTCAGGAAAACTTAAATGATTACCGTTACATATGCCGATGCAAAAATGGTTGGCATGCTAAGTCCACGCTCGAGTACGAATAATTATGAGGGCGACGTGTGTAACGGTAAACAATGTTACTTCGTTTTACGAAATACGAAACCACGGGAAGTAAATATATATAGACGTATTATTATCTCTAAGTATGCCCTGTCAACGTAGCTGCTGTACACTCAGACTTGTAATACATTGGCCACACTCGATATAATATCATAAGTACACTCATATACCGGACTATCAAATATCAATGATGCCTATAACCGTAAAAAAATATCCACGTTTCATACTTTAAAAGAGAAAATAGGCTCAAGAATCATAGAGTTAAACATACCAGAGAAATCTCCAGAACAATTATACTTAAAATTTCATTCAAATAGTTTTTAATTATTTACTCATTTTAAAATATCTATAACACGTGTCTTATCTGTTTACGCAGTACACTATGTCGTGACATATTTTCCTCTAGTACCTAAGTAAGTCTTTACCTGGTCATAGCATCATCAGAGAGTCCTTTCGTCTCATTATTTTCATCAGGAATGAAGTAGTCCACATTACTGCAGTGTGTCTCGACGGGCGATAAATAGATCTCAACTGAAATAGAGGAAAAAAAAATTAATACAAAAACAACGGTAAATCACATATTAAAAATACCGGATTTAACTTGAGTCAGCCACTGCGAAAATAACGTCATTTCAGAGGTAATTTGAGGTAATGATTTCCTGTTTATGGAAAATATTTATAAGAAAAAGCCTAGCAACACTACGCCTAATGTTAAATCTGGCTGGTCTGGTTACGACTTCATGAGTTTAGGGTACCAGTATAACGGATACTAATGTTCCCTGCAGACAATATGTTAGCAGTAGTGGACAGAGAAGCTACTAGAAAAAAAGCATCTAAAGTCTATTACTAAGCTGGTGATTACGTCATGACACTAAGAAAATTGCAATATTTCTTGTAACCATGCCCAAGTCCTTTCGCCACTCTAAATAGTAATCCTAAAGCTATTTTGACATAATTCAATTGATTACTAAACTTGTATGACCGTTAGAGAACCTGAAATGGCCGGTTTAACTTGTCCTAAAGATGACTCGTAACTAGTAACACTATTTATATTGTGTAAATGCTAGCAATACTAAATTCAAATGTCCCGCGGATGTTTTTAGACTACATTAATTTAAAGTGTTCTTTTTTGGTAAGCAATATCAAATAACATCAACAATTTAAA
>JAPWLS010002365.1:0-98223 GCA_028551675.1 Tineola bisselliella
TTACATAACCGTTAATATTTTTCATTATTATTTCTAATTATTAGTGTCACAATACTAATTAATTAGGAGAATATCGTAATTATGTCTTAATATTCGTAATTATATTTTAATATTCGTAATTATTTATTTTAGTTGCTAGGTCTATTCTGAGAATAGAAAGCAAACGTAATTATATTCGTAATGAGTCTACCCCTATGTTTCGTTGCCATGTGTGTGTGCTAGGGCTTCTCATTAAAATCATCACGATGATTTTGGTGGGGGGTATGTTCGATCTTGCAATTTCTCAATGGAGGGTAGGTCAATGTTTTACTTTTTCACTGGTCTACGAGCAACCTGCTGCGAGCGCGGCGAGTCAGTTGAGTCGAGGTCTCGCTCCCAGCAACTCTCTCTCGTGGCTCGCACCGTCTTAGCTGACAGTAGATATCCCTTAGAATAATTTATAGTAGAACAGGCGACAGTCATTATCGTATAAAGAAATGACAGCCGAGTGCTTTAAAATATTTTTTTTATTTCGTTCGAAAATACATCCAAAACTTCTGCGTAATAAATCAGACCATAATTTATGTGTTGATATTTCCTTTTTTTTTGTTAATTATTTCATGTAATAATAATTTCATGTATAATTGAATTTTGTGGTCTTTCTCTCGTCATACGCCTTTGTAGAGTCTAACGATGAACAAGTGCACGCCTTTAGTGCCAATGCTAATAAATTATTTTCATTTCATTTCAGCGAATTTAAAAATAAGTTCTAATAAAATACACATTTTAATAGAGTTATATTAAAAGAGAAATCATAAAAATGGTTGAGTAATGTTTAAAATTGTCGAGCATTTCCCGGTTATTATACATGAAATTGTATGCAATACGCTATCCCTGCTTTGGTTCGAACTTGACCATAAACTAGGTCAAGAGCAGGTGGCATATTCTTGTTAATATTTCGTTTTAATTTTAATCATAATGCATAAAACTCAACTCCATTATAAAGATGAGGTGGAGACGTATTCTCACATTAAATTCGTCATTGTGTTGGATCTTTGTGTAATAAAGAATTTTATTATCTTTCTCTATTAGTGAAAATTCATTTTATACTCTTAAATTTGTAGTGTTTTTAGATTCCTGCTTAATATTATAAATGTGAATGTGAGTTTGTTTGTTACGTTTTCACGCAACAACTACCCAACCAATCATCATGAAACTTTGTACACATATTTTTGGAGGTACTAGAAGTAATATAGGATACTTTTTATTTATAAATTATTTTGTAAAAGCTAGTGTCATAATAAATGAATCCACTATTTATAAAAAAAAACTTGGACCGTGTCCTGTTTTTTTTTCTTAACTTGAAACATTATCGTTATCAAATTAACCAAGAATAAGACGCCAGGATACGTTTCGACTCCCACGAATTTTCCACTATTATAAAACATGAATACTCCCGCAAATGACGTTGATTCATGAATAAGGCAATGAAATGCGCATTTGAATTTAGAATTGCAACCGGCATTTATTTTTTTTTTAACTCAAAGACTATCGAATTTGAGTCCACGTATATTTGGTCTTTTCCATATACGCGTATGCCTCAAAAAGTTACGTAAGACGTTACTTTCGGAAGAATATTTTATGAGCTTCCTCAAGATTAATGGAGTAAACGTGCTCGAGTCGCTATAAATGTGGACTAGCAATCCAGAGCTCCAGCTTTAATGTATAAAATCTTCGACACTATGAAAACTTTGAGGCTGCAAGGCTCACAAAAAGCGAAGGTCCGAGAAAGATACATTAATAAAATATATAGATTCTTAATTGGATAACAAAGTAACCATCTTAAGTGACCATTAGTAGTAAAACCCTCTTATATTTCACCAAGTCTCTTAACCATGGGGTTTCTCACGACCTACTTCTAGGTCAAGATCACATGGAGTACTATGAACGTTTGGCAAAAACCGAAACTTCTACAATGAAGATGTCTATGAGACACGTGTATTTTGACATCAACGTATAATGCTACTATAGGAATTAGAACAAGGCCTACAAAAACATTCAAAAACTTTTTAAAAAAAAAATTAATAACATCCTATTTATTGTAAATCAATTTATATGTATGTACAACCTTGTGACACGGTCATGACAAGCCCCGTCTCCCGGGCAAAGTGAACAAGGTTCCATTGCCATGGTAACGGGGTCCATGATACGACCGTGAAACATGCTTTATTACGTCTTGAAGGGCTTGGAGATTGGAATTATAAACAAACCTTCATTATTTATTTTGTTTATGGAATTTAAAATAGTTCTCTCGTGTACAACAACAGGTTTAGGTATATAGGAATAAAATCATTAAATAAGGTTATATTACATTTTTTATTATGACTGTGTCAATGATTAGTAGTCTGTCAAAGAAAGGCTCGTTCCATTTTCTTCCCCTTTCTTCTCGTCTATCCTTTCTATAT
This sequence comes from Tineola bisselliella, assembly GCA_028551675.1. Classification (NCBI taxonomy): domain Eukaryota; kingdom Metazoa; phylum Arthropoda; class Insecta; order Lepidoptera; family Tineidae; genus Tineola; species Tineola bisselliella. The sequence continues at coordinate 2,445 of JAPWLS010002365.1, forward strand.
AATAGAATCAATTGAAAAGTACTTTCTTTGTATGCTCCCTACATTGTACTTGAACTTATAATCTGTTATAAACTCATTATTAATTTAAAATCGGTTTTAATTCTAAAGATATTTATTAGGAAAAATTGTAAAAAAATTACAATAATTAACAAGTTGATATTGAAACGTCCCATTTGACCTTCGCTTTTCTATTTAACAAGCGAGGACACTTGTTTTTGTGTAATTGTAATAAGGTTTTATAAATATTACTTTGTAATAACACAATTGTTTTGGATATTGATTTTTTTAATATTAGCCCAGCATATAACCCCACACTCCGCTTAATGTTAAGCTAAAGTGCGGTCTATCAGTGGAGACAATTGTTACCACAGACAGATGTCCGCGTGCAACAGTCGACTCTACTATGCCGGCTTGAGAAGACGAGTGTCCAATTACACATGTTATAAAAAACATTTTCCATACATTGTCTTTTCAAATTAGGTTTGGATACTCAGCTCAGATAAAGGTCTTATTACATCGTCGAGACTGATATTGTGGCAATTATAGTATTTTTTTTGTTGAATTAGTTTCAAAATATAATTCTCTATCCTATGGGAAGTGTTTTTTGCTATACTCAATACAACAACGAAGAATCTACACAAACAAACTATCCACAATAACAACTTTAACTTTTCTACATCCTATCATGTTATAATAAAAGGAACCAACGATTTATATATTTGGAAAAAATAAATACGCTATATAATAATGGATTAAAAAAATATAGCTGAAATTAGAGAAATTATCTCGTTAAAACATACAAATCATTTAGTTTTACGATATTAGTAAATGTTAATATTGGCTTCACGTTTAATTTGTGTTGTATTGAATTCTAATTATTAAAATTACAGTCTGTTATTTTCACTACAGAGAAAGTTGACAGGGCATACTTCTTTCGTTATACTCGACTACTATTGGTGAATTTTTAAAGATATATAACTTAAAAGATTTTATGCGGATTTTTATCCTAAAACCTGTGATCTGTTTATATGTGTGGAGCATTTATTTTGTGGTGTGTAAAAACGATCACAGGTATATTATTAACAGAACGAAAGTAAAAAGTGAACAATATTTAGTAGAATTAAACTGTGATTCAAAATTAAAATATCTGAAAATACGATAAATACGAAATTGGGTTTAGTAATAATAAAAACGATATCTAAAAGTACACCAGGGGGGCTACTCAGGCGCACTTCGGACGAAAATACGAACGCTTCCTACTCAGGAAAACTTACGTAATCATTCACGAAATTACGGATTTGACAGCGACGTCACGACTTATAGGTCACACAATGCTTATTTTACGGATATTTGACAGGAATTTTGACGTGCTTATATGTCAAAATTCACGTAAGCTGCAGAGGTGACGGTCGTTTCACGAAACTTCGGATATGCCTGAGTAGCCCCCCAGGATCGAAGATTCGAAATCAATTATATATTTTTAATGCGTAAAAAAGATAGTACGTTTAAAATAGATATATTTTAAATTTAAGAGTTCGCAATATTTTAACATAAGGTTGTTTTTATACTAAGTGGTGGGCAGCGTTTTTATGTGAGTTATAAAACACCTGTTGGTAATAGCTATTGGATTCTTTTAGGTACAATTCCGAATTCAGCGACATGATTGTTTCTTATTCGTAACATTTTTAAAAACAATAAATATTTGTTTTGGTTCTGAATGTAACATGTTTTGTGTTGTCCTCGTCTTGGTCACAGGGAAACAAATCAATTGGTTTTACATTATATTATAATAAAGCTCATAATATATGTTGTTCGGAAAATTCAATGTTTGTGCCTAATTTTAGCTGTCAAAACGTTCTGTCATTGTTAACTGTTTTGTTTTTTTAAAGAAATTTTTACGTTTTATTTTAAGTCCTCATTGTTTCGCATTAATTCTAATTCTAATTCAAAAAATATATAAATAATAAAGTGATTGAATAGTTTTTAATTTGTTATTACACCACTATATGTTTATTAAAACAAATATAGGAGCTTTTTTTCAAGCGGTTTGTCGGTTTATTACAAAATGTACCCTCAGGTTTATTTTTCTCAGAATTTATGGAGGCCGAGTTTTAAGAAGGACATATTTTTTAATTAACTTTATTGATGCTCTTTATTTGTTGTGATTATGTCGAAATTAATTATGTCCGTGTTCTGTTTGTTCTGTCTTTTTGTAGCTTTCCTTAGCCTTAAGGAATAAAGAATTTGTTTTTTTTTTTTTAAATATACTATCAATTAAAGAAAATAATTTTGTTAAAAAAAAGAAGTTGTTTTTTTAGAAATTCAGACACAATTGATACTTTTATTTATTTAATAATCATAATAATAAATGCTTTATTGCTTTAATAGTAGGTATTACAATTTAGCATAAGCAAATACGAACGTAGAACAATTATATATAAACAGACGAACGAATCTACCCCATCCAGTGATTCTCAAATTTTGTGTGCTACTAAATTTCAGATATATAATGATTATTCAATAATATGAATTAAATTTTTTTATTTGTGTGCCGCCAAATTTTGAAATAGTTAAAAGTTAAAGTAAAAAAAAGGTTGAGAACCACTGCATTAGGTACTGCAAATAGAACCGATCAAAGCCCTCAGCTATCATTTCTTCTTCATACTATAACAGACAGACAAATTAGTGTCCAAAATTATTCAATTTGTAGTTAAAATATACGATCCTTGTTAGCTTGCCAAATCTGATAATCGACTAGAGTTCGTTCACTTTTGTTTTAGAAACATAATCCTTTTCTTATTATATTTTAAAATGTACACTAATGAATATTATAATTTCAAGCATATTTTGTATCTTTTGTGTAATAAATTTTATCTCCGAGTCAATCTTAAATCGTCGACCCTTTTAAGCTGAGATTTTGCCATAAAATAGATGAATTTTTGCGTCTTTGTTCTTATTATTATTTGTACCTTTATTCTGTAGAGTAGCGGTTCTCAAACTTTTTTTTGCGAAAGACAAAGATTTATATGTTTATTTATGATGCATATTTATACTAATAATTATGTACATATTACCATTTTTAAATTTTATGCTGGAATATTTAGATGTAACCTTATGATCTTTGGTAGGTATTTTCTGCAGTACTTTCGACCTAGACTCCGCGGAGTACACTTTGAGAATGAATGCTGTAGAGTATTCCAATTTTTAAATTAAGAATTTATATTTAAAACAATTCTTTAAAATATTTATTATAAATTTGTAACTATACATAATATATTTATTCTCTAGCTATTAGACATAGTTAGAATCTAAGGCGATTTCTGATAGGCATATGATGAAAAGGAATCATATAAAACTAACCAGTATCAGTATAATGATAGCATATTCGTGGGTATATTATATTTAAAAAAATTAAATAAAACTGGTTCCTAAGTGAATGAACGAAGAAAACTAGGGCATATTTCACTTGTTAATTAGTTAATAACTATATCTAAACCGATTCCTAAACACGTGTTATTTTTTTATTGCGCTTGATGCAGATGAATGATGAATAGATGCAGAGATTAAAAAAAAAGAAAATCGCCACGTTTACACATACATACATAACAATATTAAAGTGGAGCTATCAAAAAAACATCAGTCTGGGTTTATTTATTTCAGTCTAACGATTGAATTCAATTCATTCAATTGTTTTTTTCATTAAAAAAAAAATTATGTACCTATTATTGCAAATTATGTGATTTATGAATATTTTTTTTTTTGAATGAAAATTCAGTTTTTTTTGTTAAACATTTTATGTACAAGCTATGATTGACGAGTTTCTTGTGGTCTTCTTCTCGTCATACGCCTTTCCGAAGCCATGCTAGAGTCTGACGATGAGCAAGCGCACGCCTTTAGTGCCTATGCTAATAAACTATTTTCATTTCATTTCTGTAAATACTAGAAATACGATGAAGGTCGCTCTCTGATCAATAATATTATATCATAATTAAAAGCCTTCGGTAGTATTACTAAACTTAATACGAGTGGTTACAACGTTGTCATGGTAACGGGGCTTACTATCTGCTAAATCCTTTAAAGTTCTAAAGCTTTAGGAAGTTACGTTCTATTGTTTCGATTTTAATAGGAGCCACGGTTTAATATTAAATCTTAATGTATAGGATGTCCTGTGTCGCTAAAGCCTTCACTTATATAACATTAGTATAACATTTATAAATAAAATATATATATAGGTATATTTTTTAATTTATTAATATTAGGTTATTCGCAAAAATAATTTAACTAACTAAAAAGGCTTTTTGCTGCCTACTATCGGGTTAATTATTATTATGTTTAATATGACGTTTTGAAAACTGTAAAAATAATCAAAATAATCCAGTTAGTAAACATGAAAATATATTTTAATTTGTAAAATTCCGGAGAAGTTCGTTCAACCAATAGGTGTAAGATAAACCTATACCTGCATTTAAGTGGAAGTAGTTCTTTCATCTCAAATAATCGTACTTCAGCTTAACTTCAAACAGACTGCGGTCACTTGACAGGTTAATAATAAAATAAAATAAAACAATTGAAAAAGTCTAAGTAAACCTTTTACATTGACATCGGAATAGTCGGCAATAACCTTTTGACAATTTTCGTATTTTGTTTGTTTTCATAAAATAAAAAAAAAACAACATTTTTCCAATGGTTTGTGAGATACTCAATACAGCAACGAAGAATCTACACAAACAAACTATGCACAATAACAAGTTTAAATAGCTCTGTTGTAAAATTGCGATTTTGTATATCCTACCATGTTAATAGGACTTGTAATTTCTACATTATTAGGGTGAACGCCCCACTAATGGATCACACATGTTAATGCTATTAGCTCAAATTCGTAACATTAAACAATATTTAGACGTATATGTATTACCCTAATATCTTTTCTAACATAATACAATCCCTACTAATGTTATAAATGTGAATGTGAGTTTGTTTGTTACTTTTTCACGCAACAACTACTTAACCGATCATCACGAAACTTTGTACATATATTTTTGGAGGTACTAGAAGTAACATAGGATACTTTTTTTTTTTAAATATATGTTTTTACTATAGTTTCAACTGACTATAGTTTCAGCTGTTTGGAACCATATTGATTCATTTCTATTGAAATGATCTCTGACACTTATTTAATAAATTAAATGCGAGTGAAGCCGCGGGTAAAAGCTAGTAGTAAATTAGAATAGCGCTAACATCTGTCCTCGCTCATTGCTTGGTATATTTCCGTAGATATTTGGACTACTTGAATGTTATACATATTATATGCGTGAATTGTTTATTGTTTCAAGACAGCAAATATTACAATAGAAAAAAAAAACTTAGAGCAATTAGCGATCTTATCACTAAAAGTAATTTCTTCCAGACAACTAGGAGAAGCAGTGTCTGTTAGTACTGAGTTATGCAAATTAGAACTATGATACATAAAATTAAATATAAGTTTATTAATTTTCCTAACGAATGTCTCAATGTATTTTGTTCTACTGTTTTTATTCACCGTAAGGTTTCTCTAAATAATATAAAGAATTTTCCAACATTATGAGTGGGAACGTGAGAGAAACTTAAAGCAGTTTTTGAGCTGTTATTTCAAGAACTATATAAGCTTGGTTTAAGGTTATGCATAGTAATAAAGTTAGACGCACATTTTTGTACATACATTTGTCTGAATCTACTGGCTTAATGATGTGGATAGGCTTTTTCAATTTTAAGTTTGTTTCTTAATAAATTGTAAAACATATTTAATGATGTTTTTTATTAAAAAAAAAAACATATTTCAAGTAATGATATGACTACACGTGTTCCAAAATTAAGTTTCATAAAAAATTAGGTACTATAATTTTTTAAATTTAGTTTATTTCCTTAAAGTGCTAAACTAAGATTAGTTGCAATTGAAGCAACCAGCCCTCAGTGTTATAACTTCAACAAAAAGTATCCTAAGTTGCCAAAAATATTTTCTTGTTAAAGAAACTTGTCGGCTTATTTGCAGATAATGTTTTGTATACTCTTTAGTTAATTATACGTTTGTATTTTATTTAAATCCTAAATATGTATTTTTAATATCTAATTAAATATTTATTTAAAAGAACTGACTTAGATGTTTTTTCCTATAACAGATCAAAATACAGGAAACACTAATACACAACATACTAATGTTTTAATTTTGTTTTTTTTTTTCCTCTTCCTTAAATCTATTTCGTTATTGTTATTATTATTATTATTGTATAACATTTAAACTATGTATTTTTGTAATTTTATTAGAAGTGTCATCTATCCTTTTATCATCTTGAGCATGCCATCCAATCCTATAATTAAAATTTCATTTAGTTTGTATAGTAGTACTGCTTTTTATAATATGTAGTCCTAATGTAATTTTGTAGATAGGCTTTATAAATAAATAGTACATATCTGTGTATGTATGCAAGAATCTGTAGACACTTGTCTGTAATATAAATGACCCTATTCAATAATTCCATCATGAGGATTTTTGTTACATATTGGACTATTATAAGTCATACTATCTACATCGATTGGTTGTTACAACGATATCTTCGAGATCAATTCCCGATCAGAATATACGTTTAAAACAGCGGTTCACAAACTTTTTTGGCGAAGGAAAAGCTTTAATATAATTATAAAAAACTGATTTATATGCATTTATGAATAATCATATTGTGATGTAATATTTAGTTGGAATATTTAGATGTAACCTTATAATCTCCCTTTGGTAGGTATTTTTTGCGGTATTTTAGTCCTAGGGTTCCGCGGAACACACTTTGAGAATGGCTGGTTTAGAAAGTAAATAAGTAGTTAGTGCAGTTTTTGTTCATTCATTCTGCCACTCGCTCAAAGATGGCGTTGACTAAATTATAACACACATTCCATAAAAGTTATAAAGTTAAACGATGATGAGTAAATAGAGATTTTTTATGTCGTTTTTTTTGTAGGAATTCTAAATTGAATATTAATCTTCAAAGAAATTTACACAATTGGACACCCACTCCATATTATTTACTATAATACGATATTAAATTCCAATTCATAATGAATTCGTGCGTAAAATTAAAATCTACAAATGTTCTTTCCAAAATATATTTCTAGCCTTCTTTTTGTCCACCTACACGTAACCTACAAAACCTTTGACAATGTTATCTGTCTTTGTGATGACATTACATGATGTGCAAATCTAATAGAATAAATAAATAATTAAGAAACGTGTTCAAAATGTCCTGACCACATTTTAGGATATTCCTTATAATATCACATTATATAAACTAATATAAATATATTCATTTTTGTAGCTTTCGTCGAAAGTTAGAATGTGTAATAGAATTTGGTACAGCGCCATCTATGAGCGAGTAGCAGAATCACACTATATTAATATTACCAATAATTATTTGTATTGTTGTGTTAGATTATTCGCGAATATGATTTAACCAATTTAAAAGTACGTCGCGAAAATTTTTTAAAACTATTTGATTATCAACTTGAAATTTATGTTAACAGACTTGCCAGATAATCATATCGATATAGACTTCTGCTTGGATAGTCTCCTTATTGAAGTCGATTTAGTAGAGAAATCCAAGCATCATGTACAGGGGCCTTTATTACACAATGTTCATACAAATTCAGAGCAAGTAATCCGAAAAGCTTTCTTTGTAAATTCGTTCTAAATGTGTATGCTTTGGGAGTTTAACCTATTTCCCTTTAAGGAAGATTCGGAAATTGGAAAGGATACTTTAGTTACTGTTTTGCCTCGTTTTTGCTCAATATTTTTTGTGTGACTGAGAGATAATTTGTTATTATTGTATATATTTGTGTGGTTATATATTTAGGTACTTACTTTATATACATTAATAACATCTTTTATTATTTTGTTATATATATTGACATATTTTTGACGTGACAACGTCTTATAATTCGATTGAGCCGGCAGCACGCACGAAAAAACATGACTCATGCGGCGTTACCTCGCTCTGAGGTGTTCCATGTAAGGCTTGAAGTGATCTTGATCTTGATCAATTTCATTGTGATTTCCAATTACCTCCTTCTCTATATACATACAAATCTATTAAACAAATGAAATTAAAATTTTCTTTTGAAAAATGCTACCATTCCATCAGTATTTTCTTAAGACGTTGTCACGTTCAACTATCGTCAGTAAACCGACTTTACAGACAACCGATTTTTTATATTAATGTAAGTTATATTTAGAATGTAAGACAAATGTGCAGCGCCAAGTCAAACCAACACTGGTTTTTGGCGCCATGGCAACAGATTCTAATATTTATTTAAAAATAAACGTTTTATTAAAAAAAATGTATTTTTGTATAATTGCATAGAATGTATCTATTAACCGTATAATGTATAGGTTATGATTGGCGGTTGTGATTTCTTCTTGTCATATACCATTCCGAAATTTCGTAGATTCTGATTATGCGCAAGAGTTTAAAGAATAGAAGAAGGATAGGAGGAAAATTATCATCTAAGTTTATGGACCATACTCACACATCAGGCTTACCTATGGATTGGAGAAAACGTGCATATACCTATAAGACATTACAAAAATAAATAAATAAATAGTTTAATTTTGTAAGTGATGGGTCCCACGTGACAGGCAATGCCTAGTGTGGGACCATCGAAAACTATATTATGTAATATTATTCTTAAGTAAATAAATAAATAAAAATACCTGGTAGATAAAGCAGACTGCTTCCGTTGTAACTCTATTTCAAGGGTAGTACTACTTCAGAAGTTAGATATATAGCTATACAGCGGTTCTCAAACTTTTTAGCGAAGGAAACGTCCCTAATATAATTTTTAAAATCTGATTTATATGTATTTAATAATATTCATATTCCATATAATTATGCACGTATAATTGTTTTTAAATTATATGTTGTAAATATTTAGATGTAACCTTATAATCTCCCTTTGGTATGTACTTTTTGCAGTATTTTCGCTCTACTTTGAGAATGGCAATGCTATATAGGTTTCGGTTATCTGGCAAATCTGTGCGTAATATCATTAATCATTGTCATTCTGTTTACACCTTCCATTCGATATGGCAGTCATTAATTTATCATCCAAATACAATTAACACTAAAAGACGGGAACGGTTATTTGACTGTAAGTAACTCTGAAATTTAATTTTAAAACAGTGTAGTCATTTGACCCAATAACCAAAATTTACATTGCATACCATTGCATTTATTTTGATTATTTTTAATTTAATATTTCGAAGGCAATACAGCCATCGCGGTTGTGACAAACCTGTGGCGGTCGATTCTACATGCCGAAAATACTTATTTAAGAAGATTTGAGGTTTTGACGTGTCATCTTTCTTGTCTTTTTATTGCCACAAATGCATTGTGATAATTATACTCTTAATCCATTTTAATCTACACTAAATATTATTTCACATAAGTCTCTCTAAAAGTCTTAGTTTTTTTAGTTAGTAACTTCCGTTGAAAGTTCTAGTTTTAACTATAAGTACTTGACTTGACTGGAACTTAATTGCAATGTTTTGTGTTATTACTAAATAATATGCAATATATATAGACAGACAAAAATCTTAAAAGCCTACTCTATTTTATCATAATAATTATCAATTTGGTTTAGCTGCTGTAAAGGGGGCATTGTCATTCTATTGTATACCTAAGTGTAAACATAAAATGACATAGATTATGTCCAAGCTTTTTTATCAGTAAGATATTCATCTAACGTGTAATATGATTTTTGAATAAGTTTGCTTTTTATGATTTCTTGAACTGATAAATATGAACATTTAAACAAGAAGCGTTTCGCATGACGATCTTCAATTGTTCACATTAAAGATAGTATTTTTAGTATATGTTTCTTTTTAACAGCTACCTGGACTCCTCAAAACCAGGAGAGTGAGCACGGGATAGGCAGTTTACGGGCGAGCTCCGTCGATTACGCAGCTGCCCTGCTTTTGGCTGCGATGGCCGCTGTGTTGCTCGCTGCCGTCGGCTACCAATGTGCTGCGACTTGGAGGTGGATCGTGGGAAGGTATTTGCAATCCAATTATTGTTACATTTTAAAGGAACATCTTGAGTGTGGATAATAAGGTGTTTTAATTGATGTGATGACATAAGCCCAGTGGTCAACTTTGGGCTTTAACTAATAACCTCTTATAACTTAAGTTTTAATTTAATTAGTTTTAAAAAGCTTTATGCAATTAGTATGCCGCATATACTTTAAAATAAGATTAAATGTTTAAAAAAAACTAATAAAGTGACAATTAATAGGAATAATAATTACACTAGTTTACACGGTTTTTGTCCTTCAAATGAAACGTTTTTTTTTCTTAACAATTGAGGTGCACTGAGTTTTAGAAAAATTATTTAAAAAATCTAACACGTCATTTTGAAATAACCAAAATATGTATCTTTAAGTGATTCCGTTATGGGATATCCTTTTTTAGATATTATAAATTCACCACACACATAAAAAAAACGATCAGGATGTACTTCACACAACCTTTTTGACATTGTAGAAACAAATATTTATTTAACCAAACACTACACAGCATCAAAATTTTAAAATAAAATCGAAACTAACTTATGGGTAGTTTGAAAATAAGAAGTAATAAAACTTCTTTTATAGACGTGATAGAAATAAAATAAATATATGTTTGCGTTTAGTTGTTACTACTAAATACAACGATATGGAATACATTGAAAGGACATGACTTTTATTTTAATTTGTAAACTAGTGTTATTATTGTTACATTTCAAACAATGGTAACAAATAACAAAAGAACAATTAGAAGCAGTTGATTACAGTAGAACAAATAAAATCAATACATATGTAAATATATGTAGGTATATAGTATATTGTAAAATAGTTGGTTGTATAGTAAGTGACAGACATTGCCTAGTGTGGGACAATCGAAAATCGTACAGGTACTTTACTTTAATAATAAATAATTAAATACGTACAATAATTTTAGTTATAATTAACTAAAACTTAATAGTTAGTTGAACTGATTTGAAGTGTTTTATTTTCACTTATTATCAGAGAAAGCATCTACGAATGCAAAATTTCCATATGTTTCAGTAAATAATAATAATTCAAGGAAAAATAAATAGATATGTAAATAGACCATGCACTAATCCGTTTATGTCATTTCAGAACACGGAGGGATTCAGTGGAGAGTAATTGCGACTCCCTATCTCGCCAGGCCGCTATCCGCATCAGTCACTCCTTGCCCGATCTTCAGAGCGAGCCCTCTTTGAAACCGGAATACGTTCAGGAGCATAAAGAAAAAATAAATAAACTATTTCAAATGCTATGCTACTTAAGAGATCTCAATTAGAGAGAGAAAAAACAAAAACAAAAAATAAATAAACTATTTCAAATGCTATGCTACTTAAGAGATCTCAAGAGAGAGAAATAAAAATTAACAAAATAAATAAACTATTTCAAATTTATATCTATTAAGAAATTAGAGAGAGACAGCATAAAAAAAACAAAAACTTAAGAGATCTCAATTAGAGAGAGAAAAAACAAAAACAAAAAATAAATAAACTATTTCAAATGCTATGCTACTTAAGAGATCTCAATTAGAGAGAGAAAAAACAAAAACAAAAAATAAATAAACTATTTCAAATGCTATGCTACTTAAGAGATCTCAATTAGAGAGAGAAAAAACAAAAACAAAAAATAAATAAACTATTTCAAATGCTATGCTACTTAAGAGATCTCAATTAGAGAGAGAAAAAACAAAAACAAAAAATAAATAAACTATTTCAAATGCTATGCTACTTAAGAGATCTCAATTAGAGAGAGAAAAAACAAAAACAAAAAATAAATAAACTATTTCAAATGCTATGCTACTTAAGAGATCTCAATTAGAGAGAGAAAAAACAAAAACAAAAAATAAATAAACTATTTCAAATGCTATGCTACTTAAGAGATCTCAATTAGAGAGAGAAAAAACAAAAACAAAAAATAAATAAACTATTTCAAATGCTATGCTACTTAAGAGATCTCAATTAGAGAGACTTAAGAGATCTCAATTAGAGAGAGAAAAAACAAAAACAAAAAATAAATAAACTATTTCAAATGCTATGCTACTTAAGAGATCTCAATTAGAGAGAGAAAAAACAAAAACAAAAAATAAATAAACTATTTCAAATGCTATGCTACTTAAGAGATCTCAATTAGAGAGAGAAAAAACAAAAACAAAAAATAAATAAACTATTTCAAATGCTATGCTACTTAAGAGATCTCAATTAGAGAGAGAAAAAACAAAAACAAAAAATAAATAAACTATTTCAAATGCTATGCTACTTAAAGATCTCAATTAGAGAGAAAAAACAAAAACAAAAAATAAATAAACTGTTTCAAATGCTATGCTACTTAAGAGATCTCAACTAGAGAGAGAAAAACAACAAAAACAAAATAAATAAATAACCAATTTCAAATGCTATGAGATCTAATTAGAGAGAGAAAAAACAAAAACAAAAAATAAATCTATTTCAAATTAGAGAGAGATCTCAATTAGAGAGAGAAACAAAAAAAAAAAATAAATAAACTATTTCAAATGCTATGCTACTTAAGAGATCTCAATTAGAGAGAGAAAAAACAAAAACAAAAAATAAATAAACTATTTCAAATGCTATGCTACTTAAGAGATCTCAATTACAAATGCTATGCTAGAGAGAGACTCAATTAGAGAGAGAAACAAAAACAAAAAATAAATAAACTATTTCAAATGCTATGCTACTTAAGAGATCTCAATTAGAGAGAGAAAAAACAAAAACAAAAAATAAATAAACTATTTCAAATGCTATGCTACTTAGAGAGATCTCAATTACTTAAGAGAGAGAAAAAACAAAAACAAAAAATAAATAAACTATTTCAAATTATTTTTTACTATAGTTTCCAATTGACTATAGTTTCAGCTGTTTGGAATTTTTCTATATTTACTTTTATTTTCGTCGGTCATTTTTATATATATGCAGTATAAAACTATTTGAATTGTTGAGGTTAGATCATATTGATTCATTTCTATTGAAATGATCTCTGATACTTATTTAATGACTTAAATGCAAGCGAAACCGCGGGTAAAAGCTAGTAATAATATATAAATAAATATTTGATTGATGATTTTCTACATAAGTGACATAATATTAAAGCTCTAAGAACAAAGGTCAATGCTTGTTACTATGTCAGCAACAAGTAGCCGGCATTTGATAGCGCCATTCCTCACGTCAAGGTTAGGGGATGGCTTCACCCCTATATTTGATTAACCAGACCAAGGTCATACTTGAAAATATGTAATAGGTTACATATAGCTTATGTAATAATAAATAAAAAGCTGTGTAGTATATATGTATATACATGCATTTATCTTAACATTGGTTGCCTGAAAGATATAGTTTTTCAGATATAAGGGTTTCATTAATACATTATTTATTATTTGTTTTGCGACTGTTTTTGTTTAGCTGTTGACATTGATTGGTTAACATTGTTATTTTGACTTGACATTTTATTATTAATATTATTCTATTTTGTAATTGATTGTAAGACCATGCAAGTGACTGTGCTTAAATAAATAAATATAATATAAATAAATTATTGTGCTTACAATATTGAAACATGCATTTTCTTGTTTAAGCCAACAATGTATGAATGAATATCAACATATACCATTTCAACACTTGTCAACAATCACTCGTCTGAACTTAGACAGTTATTGAACATTAAAAACTACAAATATAGATTAAAAAAACGGTTTTATGGAAATAATTTGAAACCTGTATATAAAGATAAAGTAAATAATATAAAAACAGATGTTGGTTTCTGAAATTTACGCTTAATTATACAATTAAATATATAACTACCTTTCCTTATTACTAATTTCTTATTAGTATTTTTTTTGCAGTGCCAAGACAAACCAACGCCGGTTGTTTATTGACAAGGCGACAAATTAATTTTAACAACAAACGTTTCATTTATTTATTTATTTGATAAACGTCATCAGTCATCAACTACTGACAATTTTTTTCTATAAAAAGTCCTTCCACAAACAACAGTTCTATTATATATCTACCTACTAATATAATAACGCCTCTGGGATTTCAATTGTCTACATACATTACTGGCTCACTATATATTATGGTCCGTCCTTAAAGCCAATTCAGAGCACATTCAACTTTTGCGTAAATCGCAATTTTCTCCTTCTATTCGGGAAATGACAATTTCCTTTTGTATGGAAAAATTACGAAACACAATTTTGTTGATGAGTTCTTCACCTATATTAATTTGATTTAAATTTGATTGTACAATATGTTGGTTAAACTTCATTATTATTATTAACTGATCTCTCTTCTGTGTGTGTCTGTCTCTTTCTATGTTTAAAATAAAAAAAAATTGACCATGAGGATATAATAATAATAATAAATTCTTTATTGTACCAAAAAAATGACAAAAGGCGAACTTAATGCCTTAAGGCATTTTCTGCCAGTTAACCTTTGTGAGCGGTGATGTTAATAGTACAGAAAAGTAAAATAATAAAATAAAAACAAAACAATACACAAATAATTTTGATTATTAATAAATAATTACACCAATAAATATACTATGCTAACAATTCATAATAACACAGTTTCAGCTCCAAACATTCAAGTAAATACCTACATATTTTGCTATATTGAAAATCTAAAAAAAGATCATATCCACTCCACACTCTACTATCAATGCTTAATACAAAATTTTTAGCTCAAATGTTCGAGTGAATCACCTAGTATACATGTAAACACTCCTAGTATCGGTGTACCATTAAAAATTTAATTTAAAAACCGCTGCATAACGATTTCAATAACGCTAAAACCAATGGCTATTACAACGTTTGTTTTAATTAGACATATGTATAAAAATGGCATTTTAACTCGTTCGTTTAATGTATCTGACTCGTTAATTGTTTTTTTAAATGTGTACACTGTTTGAAGCAAAACCACGTGTTTGTTCAGTGGGCTTATCACGAATTTTAGTCTGGCTTTCGAACCGAGTTCGCTTCAAGCGATTTGTATGGAAATTTCAACAGCGCCACCGCGTGCGGATTTGGTACTACAATATTTTAGATACTTTTTGTTAATTTTCGAACGTCTCGATCTTTCGTTCATTTGATAGATTGCTGGTGCTCGTTAGTCGTTAGTAAAAATTCATGATCCCGATTGCTAATGGATCCGTTTTACTTGTGACAGCTCGATTCGAAAGCCAGACTAAATTCGTGATAAGCCCACAGGTCATTTTCATTTTATATCCAGATTTATATAACTAACAGTACGTATTCTACCCAGGACCATAAGTTAGCTTATTAGACTACTATAAAAAATGAATCCGCCTCATTTAAAAACATAAACAAAAGAATTACAATAGAAAACAAATGAAAATAAACAATTTCTTTACATTTATTCAAATGTAATTTACATGGACGGGGTCGCCTTTATCCTTTGAAGGAACGTGACGGGATTCACTTATTGACACAAACTATTTAATTATTTATCTAAAAATGTCACTATTGCTCAGCTACAAAGTCAATGAACTTATCGTCGGTAAAATAAAAATATTCTAACTAATAGCTATGCTTTTGGATTTGCGTATGAGTGTAATTTCTTCTTTAATTTTCAGTTTCAGTAGATTTACTTCAGGCGATATGATACTGATATGTCGCTGTAGACAAAAGTCCCAAATAAAAAATAAATTAAAGGCATATTTCATTTTAAAATGCTGTTATTTTATTGACGAATACTTCAATGATTCGAAACAGTAAATGAAATTTAGTTTATTAATTGAAATTGTTTATTGTTATTATTATTGTATTGTATTATATTGGTGTGCCTCTATCTAAATTAAATTGTGACATGCTATAAAGATATTTGAATTAAAAAAAAAACAACAAATGCTATACATAATAAACTACTACATAGTATAATATATACATAGATACAAAATATAATTAATAAATAATTTGTGCATATAAATTATAGATATTTTGTAATATATAAATATATTAATAGTGTGTGTCATGTGCTTCTTTGTTTAGTTATAAAGTGTTGGAAAAGGGATTTTTTAACATAATACAGCCGGTCAATATGACCTCGTTTTACCAACAAAATGACCGAATGACTTGTGCGTGCAAAGTATTAAATATAATTCAATAAATTGATTGTAGAATTGTAAATAATAGAATCATTTAAAAAAAATAACGAGTAGGGTTGTATATAAAATTCTTGTGAAGAATTTTTGAAACCGGTCATATTAGTAGTTCTAGTGTTAAAGGAGGTGATAGTTTGGACGTTTCTAATGGTCACAGGCAGCATCTTCAACGTTTCAGGTGTCTATTTGTTTTCTGAAGTCAGCATAGCGGGGTGTAACTGCAGTAAGAGGATAAAATAAAATAAAAATCTCATAATAATAATTTTATACTCAAATCTCAAATGTGATAATAAAAGTTTGCAACTATTCATTAAGAACTTATTTGATCAAGGGCTACCGAGAAACGTAAATCCGGGGAATTACCTAAGTTTCCCCATATGAGGCACTTCTTTTATTTTCACCACGTTCTCGAAGATTTGAGTTATGTATTTGAGTTATATAAACTAACGGTTTGTAGTTCGACACTTAGCTCTCTCAGTAATCAGCAATTATTGCCTGAAGAGTAAGAATATTATTTTTTTTATTGACAGCCCTGCATATGACCACACTCCGCCTGATGTTGAGCTAGAGTGCAGTCCATGAGCATAGATAACTGTTACCACAGGCAGATGTACGCGCGCAACAGACGACTCCACTATGCCGGATTGAGGAGACGAATGTGCTATGTCCAAATTAACAGGGCACACTCCTCTCGTTAGGTCACTTCACGGGTGTTCCGCTTGAAAGTGGTGGTACTTCCCCAGGACGGCATACTGGGCTAATGCCATCATCAGTCTGCCTACCACTCTTTGGGTATTATTATACTATAGGCATTAAAAGCGCATATGAGCTTACGTGCCCTATCATTGACCTTCGTTTAGCTTTTGCCCCGAATTTAGGTTATTATTCTAAGTCATAAAAAGTTCACTTGTATAAATAAAACTTGTACTTGCTACAAGTATATCAAGTGCGAAATTATTTGACACTAACTTTTTATGTTTAGGCAAGAAAAGTGGATCTAAGGTTCGTGTTCCACTGCCTACTATAAACTAGTTAATGCTAGCTTTCCATAGCGTTGTAAGATATGCGCGTAATTAAAGCATTAATGCGTCTAAACTCTTTAATTTAGCAGTAAATCGAGGACAACCCTCAATATATTAAAAGCGTTTAACAGAAAATGTTTGAAGAACTGAATAGATTCAAATTTTGAAAACATTTTATCTATAATTGGTTGTTTCAGGCGTTACTTTGCGGAAATCCATATTATTGAGTTATTGAATGTTGGTGGAGGTTATTTTCCTGTAGCGGGAATTATAAGCAAAATAATTTACTTTCAAATAGTACTTATTATAAGTTTATTTTATAATTTAAAACATCTGTCAAAAATAAAACCTAAAATAAAGATTCAATTGTTTCTAATTCAAAGAGAATTAATTTATTTAAAATAATAAAAACGTGCAATACAACGTTTAAAAGGCGGTTAGCCTCAGTTTAAAAAAAAAAATATATATATATATATATATATGAAGTTATATGTAATATGTAATGTTGGAAGGAAGCCTTAAAAGTAAAAATTTACAGTACATTTAACAATTTCGCTGAGATGGATTGGTTCACATCTGGCAATACTCACGTTTTTAAGACGTGTCTATACTTAAGCTAACACGAATAAATGACCCGTATTCCCTTAGTGCTAAAGGTCGTATTGGTAAAGAACAGTTTGTTACAAAATTGTTTAGCTTTTATCCCGTAATTGATAAAGGTTTCTTTTGAGCGATCGTTTGTTTTCAGAATATTTTGTTAGGCGCTAAGGAGAATTAGAAGATAACTTGGTAAATGTTTTCTTTTTTTTTGTTTCTTGAGTGTTGATCTTTTCTTTAATGTGTGTTCAAATTGAGGCGACCATTTTGTTATTTGCTAATGGTATTTTTATAAATTGTTTATAGTATAGTCTTTTGTTACTGATTTTTCTGTTATGTACTATCATTGAGGGTTAATTATTAGATACTAGCTGTTACCCCCGACTTCGTTCGCGTAGTAATGAAAATATAAAGTACTATGAAGTTTAATGATGTTTCATATTTCAACGACGGTGTTATTGTAGTTTTAGTAAGGATAATTATTTTCCCCTGTAATTTATATAGCCTATATTGATATGATAGTGATAATGTAGCATTCAAATGGTGAAAGAATTTTTGAAATCGGTTTTTGAGCCAGTTCGTTACAAATATACAAAAATACAAATCTTTCCTCTTTATAATATTAGTATAGATATAGACTATAAGGTGATTGAAGGGTTAATGTGTCATCTTAGACTCAAATATGAAATACATATATCTATAGCCAATAGCACATATTCAATTATGAGAAGAATTGTTTTTAAAAAATCTAATATTCGAAATTTAAACAATTTTTTTTTGTTATGATTTATTGCCAAGATCGACACGATTTATTATATAATTGGTTTTTTATTTATTACTTATTTATTAAATTATTTAAAATTATTTTGCTTATAGTTCCCGCTACATTAGGTCGATGAAGGAAAATAACCTCCACCGACATTCAATAACTTGTTTCGACGCGTTTCGCCACTTCACGTGGCATCATCAGGATACGTGTGCTCGCTTCGGCTTCGCTTCGACGAATCATTCGACGATTTATTATGTTTTCTTATAGAATAGTACATATAGAAACTTTCCAATATCATATTATACAATAATTAAATGTATAGTAGAAGAAAAATATATTAGCTAATAAAAATAATAAATCCTTTTTTGCTTTAAAATAATAATGCTAATACAATTTAAAACATAAGAAAAAAATTAGAGCAATTGGCGATCTTATCATTAAAAGTAACTTCTTCTAGGTAACCAATTGTCACGTGAAAAACAGTGTTAGTAACGGGCAATAATTATAATAGAAAAAAAATTAGGAGTATATTTAAATAAACTGGAATAAAGTATGCTTCAGGCTTGATAAAATTTAAAGCTTCTTAAAACATTGGATTAATTAATCAAATACAATGCAAGCCGCATAGAGTATATATTTTTTTAAATTATATGCTGGACCAATGTATCGTGATAACATTGTTTTTAGTATCATCTCTAGTAAAGCTTCCATTTGCGCTGAAAGTCTTTTTACCCCACTGTTGGTTCGTAATAATTTTCACTTAACATTTTAACGTGTCGCTCAGTTAATTATCAAACTAAGTCGGCTTAAGTGGCCTATTTTGCAGAATTTAAGCAAATAAATACTTACCTTAGAACCAGCTTTTCCAATTTTAAGCGTTATTTATTGTTAGAGAAAAGCTTAATTTTTGATACTGGATTTTATAGTTAATTGTAATTATTTGTTAACAGGTTTTAAGGCAAACGACTCTTCCGATAGTCCCGACTCGTCACCAAACCTTTCAAAGACAACTGTCGCATCGTTTGGATCTCCCTTCGATTCAATTCTCAATTTGCAGTCTGGAAAGAGCCGATTCGTCCATTGGACTCATAAAGGTATGGTTCTTATTATATTAGAATATTATAAATGTGAATGTGAGTTTGTTTGTCACGTTTTCACGCAACAACTACTTAACCGATCATCATGAAACTTTGTACACATATTTTTGGAGGTACCTACTAGAAGTAACATAGATAACTTTTTATTAAAAAAAAATAATTATTATTTACTATAGTTTCCAAATTACTATAGTTACAGCTGTTTGGAATCATATTCATTCATTTCTATTAAAATGATCTGTGATACTTTTTAATGACTTAAATGCGAGCGAAGCCGCGGGTAAAAGCTAGTAAACAATAAATCTTTAAACATGCCAACCATTAGACAGTAATCAAATTAAAATAGTAATATGTTGCACATAATTGTACCTACATATATCAAATATTCAGTTTAAACATTAATTTTAATAAATAACAATTGAAACTATTTCTTATAAATGCCTGTAACAGAACGTAATGATAGTAGACAATTGCAATGAATTATTATCATTGGTCAAAAATAACGTCAACATTTTTTCAAGTGTGTGATTGGTCTATTTTGTTTCGTACGACTGAGTGATATCTGCATGACGTTTTAATCTCTACTCAAATAACACTAGTTTACAAATTAAAATAAAAGTCATGTCCTTTCAATGTATTCCATATCGTTGTATTTAGTAGTAATAACTAAACGCAAACATATATTTATTTTATTTCTATCACGTCTATAAATCAAGTTCTTATTACATCTTATTTTCAAACTACCCATAAGTTGGTTTCGATTTTATTTTAAAATTTTGATGCTGTGTAGTGTTTAGTTAAATAAATATTTGTTTTTACAATGTCAAAAAGGTTGTGTGAAGTACATCCTGATCGTTTTTGTTATGTGTGTGGTGAATTTATAATATCTAAAAAAGGATATCCCATAACGGAATCACTTAAAGATGCATATTTTGGTTATTTCAAAATGACGTGTTAGATTTTTTTTATAATTTTTCTGAAACTCAGTGCACCTCAATTGTTAAGAAAAAAAAAAACGTTTCATTTGAAGGACAAAAACCTTGTAAACTAGTGTAATCTATGCTTGAATAGGAACCTACGGATGATGTAAAAGAATACAGAATAAAAAATGGGTATTAAACCCATTTCTTTTCTCGACCTCGTAAATGGACTATATAAATGTAATTTTAATAAAAATATTGATAAATACAAGAATATCCTTTTTATTAAATACTAGGCTTATAGAATAAGTCATTAATTATACACTACTAAGCCCTTGTCATACGATAAATAGGCACTTAGAGCTTGCCGAGAGTCGAAGGGTTATTCTTAACAATTTCGATATTGTTACGATCGTATTTTTGTTTTGATGGATTTTAACAAAAATATCGCTATTACCGCATATGCATTTACTAATAAAGTATAAAGGACGTACACAGCTGCAGTTCTTATTAATTTCTTCAACTTAGTAAGTACTGTTTATCGCTTAATAATGACGTATTTTTGTCGCTATTTGGAGTGGGTATGATGTTACATAGAGTGTATCATTATATGGATAACAATACATACTAATTAAAGTCAAGTAATATCGTCGTTGTAAGATGTTTGTCGTTAAATAAAATTTACACTGTAGCGCCATCTATCCGTGAAATTAAATACTATAATTTATTTATGGATGAAAGGAATGAATTTTAGTGTTGTGTTATAAAACTACATATTAAGATGTAATGCAAGATGGTCGCAAGACTTTTTACTTAACTTTTTGGCTTTTTCGTGGGTCGCGACATAAAAATGGTTGAGAAACGATATTGTAATCTATTATATAACGTGTTCGAATCGAATTAAAGCATAGACAACAAAATCCGTCTATTGTCTGCTTGTTGGAAAGCTTGCTCATCTGATTAAACATTGTTATCCGCTTTTTCATGAAACAAACATAAAGGAAAATGATCTAGTAATATAAAAGTGATATTATTTATTACGCTTAACTCATTGAGGTAAGCTTATACTTCTACTTTATATTGTAGTGTTGGATTTGATTTTGCTGCGCCTGATGTTAAGCTAGAATGCGGTTACTATATACAGATGTCTGCGTACACTCGCCTCCGCTATGCCTGCTTGAAAACAGTTGACACGACACATTTCTCTCGTTATACCCACTACTACAAAGCTGATCCTGAAACACGACTAAGTCACTTCAGGAGTGTTACGCTTGTCTATTCATAACATATAATTAATTGTTTCAGGCGTTACTTTGCAGAAATCCATATAAAAGGAAATTATTTAAAATTATTTTGCTTATAATTCCCGCAACATTAGGTCGATGAAGGAAAATAACCTCCACCAACATTCAATAACTTGTCTCGACGCGTTTCGCCACTTCACGTATCCTGATGATGCCACGTTGTTGGTGGAGGTTATTTTCCTTCATCGACCTAATGTAGCGGGAATTATAAGCAAAATAATTTTAAATAATTTATTCATAACATGTTTCTTAATTATTCTTATTTTACGTTGACTACTGTTGCTTTATTTTATGGCAGTATCATTATTATTATCTTGTATTATATACATAATAATTTTCACATAGATCCGTGCGGTCTTCTATCGATATATATTCAAGCAGATAATTTTTTTTTCTAAAGAAATAAGGGTTTTTTTTGTTTCTATTATAAATACAAACAAACAACTATGAGTGAAATAGAAAAGATATTATCCAGTGTAAAGGTTCATAACCTTCCACTATAGACAGCTATCAGCCCGCGGGTGTCGTGTTCATGAATACATATTTCAGATTGATAGCGGCTAAGTATGCATTGAACTATGATTACAATATCCCTTCAATGCAAACTAAAACATGCCCGTTTCAGGACTTTCAGTAAATTGAAATTTTTCTTTGTTTTCTTTTAGTATGAAAGATATTAGGATTTGAAAGGACTGCAAAAGGTGTACTTTCTGTTTCTACGCATTTTCTACCTGTTAATGGGAGATGTGATCAGCGATGCTGTGTACAGTAAGTCATTTAAAGTTAAGCAAGAATATACCTGCTAACATTATATTGTACAGCCTTTCTGAAATTTCCATAGATTCTGAATATGTGAAAGAAACTTGAAAGGCTTATGCGGATTAAAGATTACTGATTTTGATCAATTTAGTTTCTATTAAAATAATATAGAGAATAATATATATAGAGAAGGAGGCAATTGGAAATCACAATGAAATTGATCAAGTTAGATTTATTTATACGCATAACGCCTCAGAGCGAGGTAACGCCGCATGAGTCATGTTTTTTCGTGCGTGCAGCCGGCTCAATCGAATTATAAGACGTTGTCACGTCAAAAAAAATAGGTATAGTGGAGGTGAACGCTCCCTGTAGATATTGCTTATAAAAGTATTCGTCATATGACTGTACTCTATAGGTAATAAGTGGGGTCACATGACTGTATTTTTATGCTCTTCCTTTTTTAATATTCTGTTTAAATGTTATTTAAATATACATGTTTGTGCGCTTTGAAAAACCTTGTGAATTTAAACAGCATCATCAATCATGAATTCCGAGTTCATCGCCAAATTCATTAGTCATTATGTCATCATCTAGATGAAATTATGTTCTCATAATATTCATTTCGATTTGCAAGGATGAAACTTTGTCTGTAGGTAGGTATACATTATATACATTAAGTAAATTTAAAAATAAAGTAAAAAGTTCAGTTTCCCGCGTTTAGGGGAATTATAATTAATTTAAAATGTGGGAAAACACCAAGATTGTTTTTTTTCCAAATGCTATGAAATAAATGCACATTTACGTTTATTTGTGTTAAAATTTTGTATTTTTTTATTGGACTGTTACCTGAACACTCGATATTGGGAGAAATGTCTTCATTAGCCATCTCGGGTCGTTAATAAAATACCAATAAGAATAAATAGACGTTTCTTATTAGCTAAATTACGATCGATTTTCTGAAACAATTTCTGCCATAAGGCATATTGTATACAGCAGCCATTCTCAAAGTGTGTTCCGCGGAACCCTAGGGCTAAAATACTTCAAAAAATACCTACCAAAGGGAGATTATAAGGTTACATCTAAATATTCCGACTAAATATTACATTGCAATATGATTATTCATAAATACATATAAATCAGTTTTTTATAATTATATTAAGGGTTTTTCCTTCGCCAAAAAAGTTTGAGAACCGCTGGTATATAGATATATTAAAAATGGTAAATAAGGTAATTTCATTTGTGTACCTTTTTAATAAGGGTAGGAAATAAAAGCAAATAAATAATTTATTTTGAAGGGGTGTGTTTATGAAAAATAACCTTCCTAATAAAATGTTTACCTTAACGCACTCAAGGTTGTTATAAAAATAGATACAAGGACATTTATACCACAAAAAACCTTTAGTTTTTTCCTGCTGTATAACCTACTTTTTTTTAAAAGGAATCAATAAAAACAAAAACCAGCTACGATTACCAAAGTTAAAAGCTCTACCGCCACATGTCATAATAATAATAATTTACGGCACAAAATTAAAATACATTTAAAGAAGAACAGAAGAAAAAAAACAAAAGACGGCCTTATCACTAAGCAGTGATCTCTATCAGGCAATCAACCTTAGGGTAGTAGATCAAGAAATAAATAGTAGGGTGCAAAAAAAAAAACAAAATAAAATAAAATATACAAATGAATAATAAATATATTTAGAGAAACTTGTGTGAAATAATAGTGTAGATTAAAATGGATTAAAAATATAATTATCACAATGCATTGTGGCAATCAAAAAAAAAATCAGAAGAAAACAAGAAAGATGACACTTACAGACTAAACGTCAAAACCCCAAATCTTCTTAAATAAGTATTTTTGGCTTGTATGATCGACTGCCACAGATATAAATAATACTAAATATATATTACAAAAAATATACATAAATATATACACGCACATATACATATACTACTAAATAAAATTAAAAATTAAAAAATAACGCAGACAGTTTTACAGTGAGAGATAGTGTTCATGCAATAACTTCTTAAAGACTAACTTTTTAAAGGTGCACCTCCGCGCCCGTTGGTATAGAAGTACTCCTCTGTGGTATTGATGATATATATATGTATAATAAATACATCGATACTATATTAACACACTAATTCTAATCTTTAGAAAAAAAATACATTAAACATTTTGTGTTTATAGGTACTATAGTTGTTAAAATTTCATTGATATTAAATTTATGACGCGGAATGAATATTAAAGGTTGTAAATTGTGCTTTTGGGTAACAAAAAGCTTTATGGCCGTGACATTCGAATGTCTCGCGGGGAAACTAATAAAATCAACGCTTAAAATCTTAAAGGCACCTAACAATGCGGTTTTCATTAAATCACAAATTGAAATGTCTCTTTCGTTTGTTTTCAATTCGCCATAATATTTTGACACAATTTTATTGTTAGTAGTGTTTTTCTCGTCACAAATTTAATTATTTATTTATTTAAAAACTTGGTACATGTGTACAAGGCGGGCTTAATGCTAGGTAGCATTCTCTACCAGTCAACCTTTAAATATTTATTAAGAAAAAATGTGAAGGGAGGGATAGATAATTAACTGTATTTATATATTTCACATAGGACTGATATTTAAAAACAGATTTTTCTAATAATCGTACGTAAGTGAGCTAAATGCCATTGATATTAAGTATCAGCTAATTTTTGACAGTATAAGCAGTGATATGTAGTATTCAATAATCTAGTTAAAAAACCTGTGTCAAAAATTCTGTCACGAAACTGAAACAACCCGTTTCTTTATACTATGTCTGCAATATAACTTTAAACGCAAAATCTCTCATTGAAACCGGGGAGAGTTCATCAATAGATCTTAAACAATGAAGCCCATTAGTGTTTATTAAACGAACGTGGAAGGAAACAATGATCTGTAACGTCTTATATATATTTATCTGGATATTTTTGCCGACAAACTCAGTGCAATAAGTAATGCTTGTTTGGCCTTCTGCGAGAAGGGCAATGTATTATAGAAAGTGAATTTGTTTTGAGACTGCTTTTGTTTAGCTGTTGACATTGATTGGTTATTATTATTATTATTATTCTATTTTGTAATTGACTCCTCCTTGCATGGTGTATTGGAATTAACTGTAAGACCATGCAAGTGACTGTACTTATATAAATAAATTTATTTATTTAACTTTGAAGTAACATGTAACAATTGTCTCCACTTGAGGGCTCTATTCTAACTTAATATTAGGTGATGTGTGGTCATATACCAGTGGGCTTATCACGAATTTTAGTGTGGCTTTCGAACCGAGTTCGCTTCAAGCGATTTGTATGGAAATTTGAGCAGCGCCATTGTGTGCGGATTTGGAACTACAATATTTTAGATACTTTTTGTTAATTTTCGAACGTCTCGATCTTTTGTTCATTTGATAGATTGCTGGTGCTCGTTAGTCGTTAGTAAAAATTCATGATCCCGATTGCTAACGGATCCGTTTTACTTGTGACAGCTCGATTCGAAAGCCAGACTAAATTCGTGATAAGTCCACAGGCTACTATAAAAAACGTAACAATTAGGTGTAATGTATCAACTTGTCATGTTTATATATTTAAAAAGAAAAGTATGTCTGTGTCGTTCTAGACTTTGTATTAAATTTTAAAATGTAAATATTTTATTTTTATTTATTAGGAAAACTTACAGCTAAATACAAAAAAATAAATACATACAAATGGGAACAAAAAAGCTAATTAAAGTTTTCGCTAATGAAAATGAAACAGTGTTAAAGATTACTAACCAGTTAGGTGTATCTGTCTAATAGAAATCTAGGTAGATTCCTTCTTACTTGCACAATACTACTACAGAAAAGATCAATGGTCGAGCAATGAGTATTAGAACACTCTGCCGATCGAACAAAGAAAGGGTTTCGTCTATAGTTAGTAGTTACAATCGGGCTATGGAGTGTGCAGTGGTATTTAGTGGTTCTAGTGGGTACCTTCATATTTATAAGGCTCAGGCTACTAATATACCATTAGTTTGTAAATTACCTCTTTGTAAACTTACATCATGTGGTTCTGAGCTTAAATTGTGATGTCTAAAGCGAAAACATAGAATGTGAGAGACATAACAATTAAAATGTACACAGAGATATATCTCATTTACTCGTTACTGAAAGAACATTTTAACTGTAAATGTGTTATAATTAAGTGGAGTTTACGGTTTCCTTTATCAACATTAAAAGACAGACGATACTTTAACCGCCTTTCAGAACTTAAATGTTGATGTTTAATTGTTTTCCAAGAATCATTTTCACATTACAAACAACATAACTACGTAATCATAAATCGTTTTATTGATAAAAAAACATAGTTCTAGTGAAGGGAATGTACGTATGAAACCATATAAATAATATAGAACTGTACTAATGAGCGCTCAATAAATAAAACTTACATAGACAATATGTTATACAATTACTAGCTGTTGCCCTCGACTTCGTTCGCGTAGTAATGAAGATATAAAGTACTATGAAGTTTAAATTTTAACATGAAAAAGTAATTATTGTGACATAACTGTAATAGTTAGACATATGGTATCGCAGACTTTTTTGTAGATATTGATGTCCTCTATAAAACTGCAGTACATCACTTTGCTCTATTGTCAATAATTTCCGCTTCGTACGCAATATAATGATTTTTTTCACACTGGGTTACATTATTGAAATTTTCATCCGGGTTTTTGAAAATATTCTATAGCCTATGTTCATTAGGGATATTGTACGATTCTAATGGTAAAATAATTTTTCAAATCGGTCCAGTAGTTTCGGAGCCTATTCAATACACACAAACAAACAATCAAATGTTTCCTCTTTATATATTAGTATATAGATAGATAAATTAAAGACAAGACTGAATTATCGTGGTAAAATAAAATGTTATTGTTCACAGCCGGAGCTTTACAAGAACGAATTGGTGCGTCAATCGTCAACGGACAGCGCCGAATTGGAGTTCTGTGGGAAACTACATTTTTCACTCCGTTACGATCAGGAAGTTGAGGCACTCGTTGTCAAGGTTAGTACAGTCATTTGTTTTGAATTTAGTCTTATTTTTAAATGCTTTAAGGGTTAGTCATTTAATCCCTACTAATACTATAAATGTGAATGTGAGTTTGTTTGTTACGTTTTCACGCAACAACTACTTAACTGATCATCATGAAACTTTGTATAGATATTTTTGGAGGTATTTGAAGTAACATAGGATATATTTTATTTAAAAAATATTTTTTTACTATAGTTTCCAATTGACTATAGTTTCAGCCGTTTGGAATCATATTGATTTGATCTTTGAAATGATCTCTGATACTTATTTAATGACTTAAATGCGAGCGAAGCCGCGGGTAAAAGCTAGTATAATATATATTGTTGAAGTGAACAAGACGTTATCACAGTTGCTGCATATTATTAATTGTTCAATCATTATTTTTTTTATTATAATAAGGGTTGTAGGACAATACGAATATATAACAACCGGACTCAAGACAAATTAATTTTTTTGAAATATACATAAATGTCTGTTTGAGATTGAAAATTGAACCCAGGGCAACAGCTTATCAGAGAAACAATTATAATTATATTTATTATTATTATTATTGCATGACATTTGTTTATACTTAAATTGCATTATAATTGACATTACATCAGAGGCGGCTCGTCCTAAAGAGCGCTGGTGCAGTGCACTCCCACGAAAATTACAGAACTTATATTACAGCGGCGTAGATATAGGTAATATAATATACTATTGTATAGGCATAGTAGAATAGACTGAATGTAATGTAAGGATAGTATGTATTATGAAGAAATATAGATTACTTTTGTAATTTTCGTGGGAGTGCACTGCACCAGCGCTCTTTAGGACGAGCCGCCTCTGCATTACATGATGTGGTTATCTTTTTTGGAGACACAACATTTCATGGACTGTGACTTGATTGATAAAATAATGTAATTACATTTCTTGATGATCAATAAATTCAAAATTGTTTACATTGTTGCAAGTTTAAATTACATATGGAACTTGAGACTATTGTTCAATAATCCACGTGTTCTTTCTCATACTAATGAAATCTACGGTTAAATTTACACGTGTAAAAGTATTAACCATTATTTACAAATAAATTTAACCATAGCGTCAAACCTTAATAAATATAATCTACTAAAACCTCCATAAATATGTTCCGTAATAAGATTACGGTATTATACTAAATTGGGGAAAAATAAATCTTTTTCCTGAAGAGAATAATGTATATAAAAGATAATATACAATTCGGTACCAATGATTTTTTTTACTTATTAACTCCTATTGTTCTGGGTGCCACCGTTTGAGAGATTTTTTATTTTATTTTATTCGAAAAACTAACAGCTAAAATACAAAAATTAGGTACTAAAAAGTTTATAATTTTATATAATTTTCAACATTGATTAAGGTTTAACACATTTATTTGCTCAAAAAGAATTACAAAAGATTCACTTAATTGAGATAAAAAAATAATAATAACTATAAATAAACATAACGTACGTAGAATATTGACAACACCATCACAAGGCACTCAAACCCATTATATGTTTTTTTAATTCATATTTAAATCTAAATATATATAACTCAAAGGTGACTGACTACATAATATCAACGCACAGCCCAAACCACTTCTGAAAATATGCAGTAGATGTTATGACGTAGGCATCCGCTAAGAAAGGATTTTGATCAATTCTATTTGCATTTGTGCAGTATGAAATAATTTGAATTTTTGAGGTTAGGTGTCATTTTTATAGTTAGATGCCACTTTGTTACAGAAGTGTGATAGGCACTGTCTGTTGACTGAAATATGTAACATCTTCATTATTACGCAGACGTAGTTGCGGGCAACAGCTAGTTTAATAATATTTCTAATATTAGTTATGATTGGGTTATTAACATAGTCCAAAACTAATAGTTTTTTTGGTGAAATATTATACCTTTAAAATATAATTCTGCATCTCATTAACATGGTTTCTGAGATACTCAATAGAACAACGAAGAATCTACACAAACAAACTATGCACAATGACAACTTTAAATCGCTCTGCTGTAATATTTCGATTTCGTATATGTTAATAGGACCTGACGATATGTATGTTTATTTATTCATTTATTTATAAAGCCTACCTACAAAATTACATTAGGACGTATACATATTATAATTAAATAGTTTAAAAAACTAAAAAAACACGCGCGCTAGCTTTATCTCTTTTACTCCACTACACAGGATCTATAAAAGAATTTATAAATCCTGGCGGTCCTAATAAGGATAATGGGAAACTGTTATTAAATTATTGCATTGTCATCGATCCTTAATACGTATGCAAAGTTTCAAATTAATCAGACTTCTGGAAATTGGTGAAAATTATGCTCAAAGATTCCGTTACATACATACATACATACAACCCAAGCTAATAAAAGCGTGTTAAAAAGGAGTGCTATTATATAAACTAAATGAAATTTTGATTATAGGATAGGACGGCATGTTCAAGGCGATAAAGGGATAGATACTACACTTCTAATAAAATTAAAACATTACATGTTGAAGTAAGAACTATAATTTGAAATAACTTAGCTATGTAGTACAGACGGAGTCGACACTACCAAGTTACAGTCTGATTTGGGGCCGTAATAAATATGTTTTGTTAGTAATTAATTATTATACGGCCTAGATTAAGTACTCCTACATAATGTAGTACATTTTAATTATTATCCGTAATGAGGGTGCTTAGGGCAACCACCCACGTCGGGTTTTAAGATATATCTTAAATTAATATTACTTTTTGTTAATTAATGATAGAGTTTTTACCAATACCTACTTTTGGAAAGAGTGCAAAACTGTCGTAATTGTTTTTTTTTATTAGATAAATAAATAAATACTAATAAAAAAACACAACCAAAAACTAGGATATTGCGTGGTAACTCACAAAAAGTACATATACTATATGTTTGCATCATCCCGATCTGATTCTGATAATAGTAGTTTATGGTCGTATTTATTAAATGTTTAATTAAAAAGTCACATAGATGAAAAATCGATGTCAATAAATAATTCATGAACAACGGGAGGCTGTAAGAATAGAAAAGTTGAAGATAAAAGTTTGAATTGTATAAAAGTGTAATAAATTATACGGTATTCACGTAACCTTTGCGAAAATTCGAGATTCGGAAGCTAACAAACCTCGCATTTTGGGTTAGAGCCTGTTTTACCTAATTTTGTAACCTATTATAATCTAAATTTTTAATGTTAGTGTATATGCATTCGACAATCTTCAAATGGATACAGATTGGACTTTGGACTGGAAGAAACAATCATTAGAAAGGGATAACTATAGTTTTATCGTATCGCCTGCGTTCATTTGTCAAAGTAGAGGCATGTGTGAAAGAGATGCAAATATCTCCTTTGCCGTTCACGACACCGCGATCGTTTCTTTTTCTATCGCTTATATACCTACAAAAACTGTATCCATTTGAAAATCGCCATCATACAGTTTAAAATACTTAACTTAGTAATAGTTAGTGAGTGGGTTTGCATTATATTTCAAGTTTTTCAAGAGATCGTCAGATATTAACAGAAATCATATCAATACATTTTTTTTTACCAACTACCGACTTATTTTTTTATAGTAGACTAGCTTTTAACCGCGGCGTCGCTCGCATTTAAGTCATTAAATAAGTATCAGATATCATTTACTTTTATTACTATTTAAAACTATACTCAATATTTTACTATAGTCAATTGGAAACTCTAGTAAAAAAAATATTATTTTTTAAATAAAAACATAGGATTTACTTCTAATGCCTTCAAAATATGTATACAAAGTTTCATCATGATTGATCAAGTAGTTGTTGCGTGAAAACGTAATAAACAAATTCACATTCACATTTATAATATTAGTAGGGATACACCCCGGCTGATGCTAAATAGAACTGAAAACGATTTATATATCACTGCTTAATGCTTAATCATTATTTATCTTCATTAAACCCTGTTTGATGATACGAGTGTGTTCAGTACGCATTGACAGGACTCTTTACTAACCAGTGGGCTTATCACGAATTTTAGTCTGGCTTTCGAACCGAGTTCGCTTCAAGCTATTTGTATGGAAATTTGAGCAGCGCCACTGCGTGCGGATTTGGAACTACATATTTTAGATACTTTTTGTTAATTTTCGAACGTCTCGATCTTTCGTTCATTTGATGGTGCTCGTTAGTCGTTAGTAAAAATTCATGATCCCGATTGCTAACGGATCCGTTTTACTTGTGACAGCTCGATTCGAAAGCCAGACTAAATTCGTGATAAGCCCACAGTTATTTCCAGTTTAATCCCGAAACGAAATTACTACGTTTCAATTTATAAATCACTATAAATAGTGTAACTAACACGACTTTCTTTTATATCCAACGGGATAAAAAGTATCCTATGTCCGTCTCCTGGTTCTAAGCTACCTCCCCACCAATTTTCAGCCAAATCGGTTCAGCCGTTCTTGAGTTTTAAATAGTGTAACTAACACGACTTTTTATATATATAGACTAGTTTAAGATATTGGGTCATATGGGCACTTGAGGACAGTAATGTAGGTAGAATGGGTTACAGTCTGTGTCCCAGCTATAAAGCGGACAGTGCCCTATTTACCCCCGTTACATTACCTCAGAGAATTACAACATTTAGCTCCAAACTCACTTCCCAGATTTAATCATTTTTGTATTCCTCTCAAATTGAAATTATTAAGTCAATCGAGTCACGTGTTATTATATTTTGTGTGTTGTTTTTACATACTTACACTCTATATATAATAAAAAATGACAAAGAAAAATATATTTTTTTTAGACAATGGAAAAAATCTTTTCAGCGACTCGATAACACGTTGAAAAACGCATTTATAAAAAAATCCTTTCAAACAAAACTATTTCAATTTACATACTCCTTTTCATATTTACATACAGATATATCAGTTAGTTATATCCAAGAAAGATATCCATCCACGGTCGAGTATTGAGGAACTAGACGATTTAGGTCAATGACCCTTGACGTATACTTCCTTAACCGTGCAGCTGGACACGGTAGACATGCTTTCTTTTATTTTAAATACAACTTTGCAGAGCTATAATTTTTCTTTAACTTAATTGAAATTAAAAATATGGCATGGTTGTTTTATATGTAGATATATTTATAAAGCCTACGTACAAAATTACATTATGAGTACCATATATCGTAAAAATAAATTATTTAAGTTACGTCATTGCACACACACACACACACACACACACACACGCACACACACACACACACACACACACACACACACACACACACACACACACACACACACACACACACACACACACACACACACACAGAGACACACACACACACACACACACAGAGAGAGAGAGAGAGAGAGAGAGAGAGAGAGAGAGAGAGAGAGAGAGAGAGAGAGAGAGAGAGAGAGAGAGAGAGAGAGAGATGTTAATGTCAACAACAAAATAGTAAGAGTGATACAATGTCAGTAAATAAAATAAAAATCAAGTTAAAATAAATAAATATTATATAAGTATAGGTAGCGTGTGTTTTCTTTAAATTTCAGTTTATCTTTTAATTAATTCATACGAATAAAGACTTATATTTAAACGGAATATAAGATGTAATTTTCTATATACAAGAGACGTGGTTGCTTGTTTAATTATTAAATTACTCACAAACTTTACTTTTGTATAATTTCTCACAAATCATGCTCCATTTTCAGTTTCAAACAATATTACAAAGCTTCAGGTGTTTTGTGTGTTCGTTACATTAACACCTTGTTTGTTAAAATCTTATAGGATTACATTATAATATATTGAAAATTAACTTATTTACGTTTTTGTATGGCTTTTTAATCGTCGTTGTAACTGTAATTCAAAAATGAACGCGATAATAATGCGTATAAAAAGTTTTAGATTAATTAAATCCAGTCTGGTGTTAAACATTGTTTTAAAATTATTTATACCTAGCTTTTGCCCGCGACTTCGTCTGCGTAATAATGAAGATATAGAGTACTATGAAGTTTAATGATGTTTCATATGTCAGTCAATAGAAAATGCCTTCCACACCCCTGTTGCAAAATCTACTAACTGCCTTTCCGTCAAATTTCCAGTTTGTAGCAAAAAAATTATACAAACCTGCAAGAGCCCTTACTCCTTAATAACTCCTTTGCAAAATCCGTTCTTTACAGACGACAACTAACTATAAAATATCTCCCTACAAATTTCATCTTTGTATGTCAAGCGGATTTCGAGAGAACTTTCGCTTTTATTTTCATTGAATTAGATATGAATTACAATGTGAACTTAAAATGTAATATTTCTTTAAAAAACAATTGAAAATATTCTATAGCCTATGTTCATCAGGGATTTTTTACGATTCTAATGGTAAAAGAAATTTTCAAATCGGTCCAGTAGTTTCGGAGCCTATTCAATACATACAAACAAACAATCAAATGTTTCCTCTTTATATAATAGTATAGATTAAAAATTATTATACGTAAATCTCGCCGCCCTTACGACGTTATAGCATGGATGTGATCACATCGTAAGGGTGGTGGGAAGCGGTGGGAAAAAGCTGGATGCAAGGCGCTATGAATAGATCACATTGACGTTCGATGGGGGAGGCCTATGTCTAGCTGTAGACGCCCTATGGCTGATATCATTATGGTGATATGTAAATCCGATATATATATAGAGCTAAATAAACAAATAATAATAATAATACAGACACTGTATAAAATATAACTAATATACTAAAATACAATAATACAATTTTTAATTTTCAGCAACAAATTATATATATGTGTGGCGGTCGATTCTACAAGCCGAAAATACTTATTTAAGAAGATTTGAGGTTTTGACGTTTAGTCTGTCAGTGTCATCTTTCTTGTTTCTTTTGGTCTTTTTATTGACACAATGCATTGTGATAATTATATTTTTAATCCGTAAAAATCCGCAATATTATTTCACATAAGTTTCTCCAAAAGTGGTGACCCAACGACTTTCGAACAACGCAACCAGAAAATAACCTATTGGTGAAGTTATGAAGCTGACGGCAAATTTTGAGCTCGGCATATGTAGACATTCTAAGATCCCTCGGTCGTCATCTAATATACGGTGATTACAGGGCGCTTAATGCCGCTACAATGCCTAACAGAATCAGCTCTTCACAACATGGCCATTGAAAAGTATCAAAACACATAAGAAGCGGAATCGGCAGTTAAGATCCTGTGCCTTGCAAATTTTCTCATGTATTTATGGATATTGTTTGACCTCTTCCACCATCCAATCATTATACATGTTATTAAATATTATTAATCGCTTCACTAGCTGGCCAGAAGACTCTGCCACGGACATGGAAACCTTCGCTTTCAAACTTAGAGAACATGTTCGTGTACTTAAGTCAGTTAATGCAAAACATCATTCAACTCAAAATGCTACTTTCTTTCATCCAGAACATCAAAATCATCAAAACGTAGCATGCTTTTGTTCATCAAGACATCATGTGTTAAGTATTTTCAAGACAGTAACAACGTATCAATGGCCGCAGAATACGCTTTTCGGATATATATTCCTCTGAATTTACCGAGAGGGGAGTACTTGTGGCGGTCGATTCTACAAGCCGAAAATACTCATTTAAGAAGATTTGAGGTTTTGACGTTTAGTCTGTCAGTGTCATCTTTCTTGTTTCTTCTTGTCTTTTGATTGACACAATGCATTGTGATAATTATATATTTTAATACATTTTAATCAGCAATATTATTTCCTGACAAGTTTCGCTATATATGTATTATATTTTGCTATGAGTTGTGACATGCTGTTTATTTTTAAATAGTCCTTGTTGTAGTGATTTCTTAGATTATCCATGGATACGATTTATGACAAGTGGGGCAGGTATATATACCAACATAGTTTATAATGTATTGTACATATCAGGATAGTAATATGTTATTATTAAATCTACATCTATACAAATTGGCAATCATAAACGACGTTGAATTTCTAAATTAGTATCAATTTACTTTCACGTAATACGAGCCACCCGAAATGTTATAATATTTCCAAATAGATAACCAAAACATTGCCAAACAATTATCGCTCTTATACTCTAAACAATAGAGGTGTGTTTTTAATAGTGTATAATTTAGTGTGTGTAGACACATCTCTCGGAACGGTTGTATCAGAATAATTTGCTTGAAAGATGTTTTATTCTTCGAGGTTTCAGGTTATTCGATCTCACACTTCATATTGTACTGATTTTCTTTCAGACAAACGATATTGTTTTCAATATAATAATGTCAAATGTCAAAATGTTAT
Source organism: Tineola bisselliella (assembly GCA_028551675.1). Taxonomy (NCBI): domain Eukaryota; kingdom Metazoa; phylum Arthropoda; class Insecta; order Lepidoptera; family Tineidae; genus Tineola; species Tineola bisselliella. The sequence goes on from JAPWLS010002365.1 coordinate 38,548, forward strand.
TTTAAAGTTATATTTTATTATTGTTAACTTGTTCCTACAGATACTTTGATACAAGTTTCTGAAACGGATTCTGAATTAAGACATGCGTTATCTTAAATAATAGCAGATATATACTTAGAGGAAGGTTTTGGTTTATATCACATCTCAATATAAACAAATATAGGTATATAACGCCTTCCCCTTAATAATAATATATAAGGGTATAGCCTCACATTAAAATGTATAGAATATGTATGTGAAGGAAGGCGCATTTATAAGCTAGTAATAAATATTATATAATAAAGCGATTCACGAATGAAACCAGAAAGGACACATCTGGCGCTAAACTTTATCTACGAAAGATAAACGTCTACGCCGTAGACAGCTACGAGAAACTCGTGGTTTCGTAGTCGTCTACGAATCTAATAAATTATACATAGTGATTAATCATTTTAACTCAATTATATGATAGTTTATATACACAAATGTAATAGTAATAAGAATATGTTCCGCCTTAGAAGCAATAATTAAGCAGACTTTAGATTTTATTAATTCAATTTTTTATTAGGAAAAACAAATAAATAAAATCAAATATTTTAATGATTCTTTATTGTTCATGTATTTTGGTGCATAGATTGCACTCTTCTCTTCACTTTGTGATATACGACAACATTACTCCCTCCAAAAAGGAAAGCTCAGTATCCAAAACGCGCAAGGGTTTACGTCGTCGTGAGGAACGACGTAGTGCCTCGTTTAATGCTGCAGATGTTGAGAGTTGAGTTGAGGCTATTCAAGATCCTGCTGTTGAGCGTTAGGAGGCCCAGCTGATTTGTCTCCGTGTCCATTTGATAAATTTTGTTGTGTGATTTGAGTTGATGCACCAGGTTGATAAGTGAACGTGTCCGGTAAAACATGATCATTGACATCACCCTTACCTCATTTTGATCCACGACTATAATAGGAATAATTCTTCGGCTTCTTGTTGTTACTCACAGTTTCGTTTTTCGTTTCCAAACTGTTATCGTTACGAATGACATCATTATCATCGTTGTTCTCATCGTTAGTTTCTCTTCGCCTAAGTTGATCAGAGTGTTTCCGTTTGATTACTCCATTGTTCATTTCAACTTGATAGGAGTAAGTCTTGGTGCGTTTTGATATAATTCCTGGTTCAGAGCCTTTCCCTATAAATTTGTTAACCCAGACTATGTCTCCAATCGAATATTCTGGTAGAATAGTTTCTTTAACTGATGGCCTGAGTTCCTGGAATAACCTAACTCTGTCAAGATCTTCCTTGACGCTTGATTTAAGAAGATCAAACGTAGTGCGCATTTATCTTCCAAACAACATTTCGCTTAGTTGGTATCATTACCTTAGTTGGCGAATCTTTTTTATTCACTGGATATGTTTGGCTGCTTTCATTGTCGCTAGATTCGCTAGACGTGTTGTGTCGTGCTAGGCGTCTCGTTCGTAACTGTTTATGCGTTACTATGCCGCTACTAATGCACACTTTAACTGAAATCGATATCCCTGAAATGTAATATCATGAGTTCTTGGTATAAATATTTAAAAATGCAACTTATATTGTATTATTATTATATTTAAATTGTTGTCTCTTCCCTAGATATTCGAGGCTCGTGATCTACCGATAAAGGATGTGACAGGCAGCAGTGACCCTTACATCAAGGTGTTCCTTCTACCAGATCGCAAGAAGAAGTTTCAAACAAAAGTGCATAGGAAAAATTTGAATCCAGTCTTCAATGAAACTTTCATGTTCAGGTTAGTCTTTCATTTCCACTGTATAGTTCATCAAGCAAACAATCAAATCCAACTATCAAGTAAATTTGCTCAAGCTTATGTTCTTAAACAACTAATGTATTACAATCTTGCTAGAAACACGATGGAATTTCATTTTAGGAACGCAAGTTTAAGATGAGTACTTCTAAATTGAGCAGACATATTTGATATGTCTTTTAAAATCATTTACACGATTCGTATTGAATGAATGAATGAAATGAAATGAATGAATGAAAATCGTTTATTAGCATAGGCACTAAAGGCGTGCACTTGCTCATCGTTAGACTCTACCGTGACTTCGGAAAGGCGTATGGCGAGAAGAATATCACAAGATACTCGTCAATCATAGCCTGTACATAAAGTAATGATAATAAAAAAAAACTGAATTTTAATTCAGAAAAAAAGTGAATAACAATTTATAAATCATATTACACAGTGGTTACAATAAATGTCAAATTAATAACATATATGTATATAAAATACATATATATGTCCAATAATATGTATATAAAAATATTTTTTTAAAAATAAAATAAAAAATATATAGCTACCTATACAACATTAAATCCAGTAAAAAAAAATATAATCCTTCTAGTAAGCCAACAGTAAGTCAGGCTCAAACACTTAACCACGCATTTCCATCGCTCATATTATTATTATTAGTAAATTTATTAATTTAAAATTGAACGTTGTACAGTTTTACTCAAATTAAAAAGCATAATATTGAAAATCTATTTGAAGCATAAATTTCAGTGAAATAATTTGTTTTTACGTTAATAAAAACCTTTATAGAGTCCGAGAATTAATTTGTATTAAATTTAAAAAATCTTATTGGAATTGGAATAAAGTGAAACAGATTTTTAATTACAATAATAATAACAGGAATATCGAAAATATTAGTCATGATTTATAATTTTAAAATACACTCAATATATAATGCCACGGATTTTGATTTATTCCATTTAAAGCCTTTATTAGGCTTATATATAAGTCTATTTCGCACTTGGCTTTCCTATAACACTCTATGTTCGAGCAGCAGACTGGCATTCGTATTTAATCATAATGTATATAGTAGAGATGTTCCGACTAGTCGGCCACTAGTCGGTAAAGCCGACTATCCGGCCACTATCGTAGTCGGCGACTAATCGGTAAAAAGCGCCGACTATCCGGCTTCTTACTTTGTGTCTATTTCTCAATAAAATGTATGTGTTACTTCCTTGTAAAGAAAATATATTGATGACATTTATCAAACAAAATTAGTATCTTAATTAAAAAACAAATCAACATAATATTTAATGTCATAAATTGCAATACTGCGTGATAATATTTGAAACTATCGTCAAACTAGTGAGCTGTAAAACTCAAAAAACTTTTTTTGTTATTTATATTTGTCCACGTGTCAGTAGTGACTGAAATTGCAGCGAATCAGCTGTAAACGAAGCGTCACGGGAATCCCCTAAACCGTAGTCGGCTTGGCCGATTAGTCGGCCGACTAGTCGGCTTATTTACAACCGACTAATCGGCTAGTCGGCTAGTCGGCCAAAGTCATAATCAGCACATCTCTAGTATATAGTTTTCTTCAGATGTTTATCACAACTATTAGGTTAACAAATTTAGCTTTATTTCTCTGTCTAGTGTAGTTGTTACTTTCATGTTATGGTTTGTTAACTGTTTGTTTGTGTATGTCTAAATAAATAAACAAATAAATACCGGATTAAATCTCAGACATAATCGCAGTAGAGGATCTCAAGCACAAGTCTGAAGTTCATCATAAATTTTTAATCAACTAGTCAAGTCAGATTGAGCGTACTATGACGTAACGCGGCTATTTTCAAATTCATGTTTTGTAAGAAAGTAATAATTATAATAGCCGCGGTCTGCCGACCCCTGAACTAGTCAAGTCAGATTGAGCGTACTATGACGTAATGCGGCTATTTTCAAATTCATGTTTTGAAAGTAATTTTAATAGCTAGACCCAGCTAACACATATGTTATAAGGCTAAGTTGACGATTTTCTTGTGGTCTTCAAGCGCACGCTTTTAGTGCCTATGTTAATAAATTATTTTCATTTTATTCATTCATTCATTCAATATATAATTGATTTTTTATTTAACAACTAGCTTTAACCCGCGGCTTCGCTAGCAGTTAAGTCATTATATAAATATCAGAGATCACTTCAATAGAAATGAATCAGCATGATAATTATGATAAAAATATATAAAAATGACAGACGGAAATAAAAAAAATATAGAAAAAATCCCAAACAGCTGAAACTATAGTCAATTGGAAACTATAGTAAAAAATAATTATTTTTTTTAATAAAAAGTATCCTATGTTACTTCTAATACCTCCAAAAATATGTGTACAAAGTTTCATGATGATCGGTTAAGTAGTTTTTGCGTGAAAACGTAACAAACAAACTCACATTCACATTTATAATATTAGTGGGGATAATTGGTCACTGATTCGCAGTATAATTTCCCATTGCAATTGTTCGCTTAAACTTAATCAACTATTGTTAGATATGTGGCGGTCGATTCTACAGGCCGAAAATACATATTTAAGAAGATTTGAGGTTTTGACGTTTAGTCTGTCTGTGCCATCTTTCTTGTTTCTTCAGATTTTTTGATTGTCACAATGCATTGTGATAACTATATTTTTAATCTATTTTAACACTATTAGGTTTACGGACGTTTTCTATATACCTACTTCTACTAAAACGCGTCAATTTGACGCATATCGTAGCGATAGGTATACCACATGGACAAGTTCAATAATTCAACACTTTTAAAGAAAATAGACTTCAATATATATTTCCCTCGATCAATGAATAAAAGTCATACAAAGAGATAAAATAAAAATTTAAACAGTTTTTGGTAATTCTCTGATAAAAGTCAAAATGCGTCAAATTGACGCGTCCCGTAAACCTAGTGTTAATCAGCAATATTATTATCACACTTAAGTTTTTCCAAAGATATATAATTTAACCATACATGTCTCTTTGTTCGCTCGTAAACATGTAATAACAAGAAGAGTGTGTCATAAGATATTCTCTTATTTATACGGAACATTGCCGCTAACACTTTGGGAAAATGAGATTGCGTACGCGAATTGGCTTTATTATATAAATTATTTATAACAAATAGTGTTAGGCTGTTGACCAACTGCTGACACGTGTTTGTTTCTTTTTAAATTAATAATATTCATTTGTTTATTTTAATTCAACCTTAGCCTATTACATAGGTAGAGAAAAGAGAGATAAGATAAAAGAAAAAAACGTTTTTATTATATTTTATATTATTTTGTTATTTATATTTTTATATTTATTTAAGTTATATTTAGAATGTAAGACGAATGTGCAGCGCCAAGGCAAACCAACACTGATTTTTGGCGCAACATATAGTAATATTTATTTAAAAATAAACGTTCTATTTATTTATTTATTATTATTATTTAATTAAGCAATAATAAGTAATGATTTTCTGTAGTATGAATGTAGCTTTTTTTATGTCCCAGTTAGTTGGTAATATAGATCGCGATAGGAATGGCTTAAGCTATTCTTTTATGATATAAAATACGTTTTATGAAGCTAATTTAAAATAAAAATATTTTATGAATAATTTAAAAGATTCTATATATATTTCTATTTAATGCATTTATTTTGAATGTTTCAAAAGACAGCCTCTCGTTCTAATACGAATTTATAAGTATTATAAAAAGAATAGATGTTTTGTGAATAAAAAATTGATATTAAAATATTCGCTGTGAAATATTATTAAATAAAAATATATATTGAATTTTGGAAGCGAATTTCAGTTACATTATCATGAAATTTCAGTTGTGTATCGTCAAGATTTTCTTTTTTATATTATTATTTGCTTTTCTTCTTTATATATACAGGTTGCTACTTCTTCTTCTTTTATTAAATTCAATGTCTAATGAAAACAATTCTGCCATTGTCGAGTATTCGGGTAACAATTATAATTATCATTTATTCTCTAATCTCTGATATTATTCGTAGGTTCTTATAATATGTATGTATATATTATTATTTATTATTTTATGTAATGTATGTATTGTGTATAGTTAGTTATTATTTTATTTTCATTGCACCGAATATCACCGCTCACACCGACAAAGGTTAGCTGGTAGATAATGCCGATGGCATTAAGCTCGACTATGTGAAAAAATATTACTGTTTTTTTGCAATAAAGAATTTATTTATTTTTTTTATTTGAACTTGTCAAAATACAATTATACTTAATAATATGCAGCAACTGTAAAAGCGGTTTGGTCTATTTTAGCAATTGTTATAAGAAATTTTAATGCACTATAAAGCTTCATGTCGAAAAGCCATCTTAAAATTCTTTATGTAATATAGAATACGAATAGAAAGACGCGATTAAATATATAAATTAATATATATAAGCAATAAGGCAATGAAAGCTGTTTTTTTATAATTCAGAAACTGAGGTTGAATTTTTAATTTATTAGTAAATAAAAGAAAACGGTATGTTTTTTATTGGCTTGTACAAATCTTGTTAAGAAGTCTACGTCTTTGACATAATAAAAGTCCGCCTGTACATAAAAGAGCAATTGATAAAAGGTTTCCTTAACAGAGAGCCTTCTAAGGCGAAATTATGTAAATAATATAAAAACAAAAAAAACGCGTATCCACATTTACGAGCCGTCTACGACTTTATGTAGTGTTTTGTTTTTACTGTCAATAAAAACGTTTTAACAGATTCTAAGGTCAATGAACTTGCAATAAAGCTTATGAAAATTTATTAACTACTAACCTAAACACTGTTTGAATTGGCTTTTCTGCTTGTCAACTGATATCACAGAGCCTTTAAGCTGAAATTGCCTTTACCTATACTGAATTGAATAGACCTTATACATGGCTCCTAAAATGTACCTAGATCAGTTCAAATATATTATCCATGTATACTGTGATACTACTTCATTATAACAAAACTATCAACATCAACAATTATACTAAACTATCTTTTACCCGCGCGTTTAACACTAGATTTACCAGACCAGTCAAAATGACTGGTCTTGCAAGATCAAATTAAAATTCCTACTGCGTGTATTTTCTTTAATTCTTCTAATCTTCTTTAATTTATAACAGAAGAATTAGTTTTATGAATTTTATATTATTTTATATATATTTGTAACAAATATATACTTTTTTGGTTTTGGTAGAAATAGGTATATTTAAGCTGGTAAATCTAGTGTTAATTATCAGAGATCATTTCAATAGAACTATACTCAATATTTTACTATAGTCAATTGGAAACTATAGTAAAAAATAAATATTTTTTTAAAAATAAAAAGTATCCTATGTTACTTCTAGTACCTCCAAAAATATGTGTACAAAGATTCATGATGATCGGTTAAGTAGTTGTTGCGTGAAAACGTACAAACAAACTCACATTCACATTTATAATATTAAGTAGGGATTATTAATTACATTCGAAAGCCGTGCAGATATTGTTGTTTAAGGAACATATTTAAGGAATGTATAAACTATTTATGGTAATGTTATATTATTAAGAAAATGTTATGTTTGTTTTAATAAAAATTCCCCTTTTAATGGTACTATTTTTATATTGAACTAAACCCACATTTTTCTCTCGCTCCATTTGAGCGCTTGACAAAAACCAGGAGCGGTCTCGACATTGATAAACCGCGGTCCGTTATACAGAAAGCTGTTTGATTTATTAACTATGTTTTTTCAACGGCACTTAAGTTTAATGAGTGGCGTAGGTCGCCCAACCGATTCTCTTAGAATTCACCTGAGATGAACTTGGGAGTCACTTTTCTATCTCGACGATTTGTTTTCGTCTCACAAACTGAGAGTATAGACGAGTTATTTCTACTCTATAAGTAATAGATATATGTCTGTTAGTAACAAACCGTGTTTTGTTTGTTCACAGTGTCCCGTACGAAGAGCTCCGTCAACGTTACGTTCAATTCTCTGTTTACGACTTCGACCGTTTCAGCCGGCATGATCTTATTGGACACGTGGTTCTTAAAGGCTTATTGGAATCAGCTGATCTTGTTCAGGAAATCGAGTACACTATGAATATTCTGGCTGCTCCTCAGGTAAGGAATATTTTCAGAAGAAAATACAGTCAGAAATAGTCGATGTATTAGTGTATACGTGTACACAGGCTACTGCGCGTGCGCTAGTCTGGCTCTCCATAGATATACTATTATCATTAGCATGTCGGTGACGCGAACCGAGGATTTTACCCTCTACCAAAACGCTCAACGCGCCTAAAGAAGTTTTCACTTCAATAAATGTGATTCTTTAATAATTTAATATTGTCATTTAAATAACTATATTTTTTATTTGATTTATATTTTATTTTATTATTTTGACTTAATTGTAAATAGTCTTAATGAGTTTTTAAAATATGTTTAAAAATTTAATGTAACCTCGCTCATTGTAATGTTAGTGCATGCAGTTTTCACTGTGCATAGGGCCTACAATTAGATTATTATAATTTTTAGTGTGATATTAATTCCTAGTCTAGTTGTAGAGCCCTGTTTGTGGACCTAATAAATAAATAAAAATAACTTGTGGGATTCAGTTTTTAAGTTAATAACTACTTTATTCCAGATTCGATTACAGATTGTTGAATACCTTATTGATTAATAAATTTAATTACGTTACTATAAAATTTGGCGTCTGATTTTTTAAATGTTATTTGTATTCTGAAATATTATGTTATATATATTTATTTAAGTGAAATTTAACAGGTTGCGAACATGGGTGTTTTTAACTTTAAAAACATATAAAACAGAATAGAGAGGTCAATGGCGCATAAGAATTATCTCTGTGATTAAAGTTTGCAGCGTATGTATATTTAGTTAGATTAAGAGAAGCTTTTGGTGCTTTTCTACAAATTATTAAGTGCATTCATTTGTATATTTTAACTAAATGTACATTAGTTAATACGTAATAATAATAAATATGTACAGAATGATTTAATTGAATGTTTGAAGCCGAAAATGATTAAACGTTGATTTGAATCATTCTGTGTACACATATTGCTTTAAATTAGGATTCAATGGTTATTAATAATAAATAAATTTAAAAAAATAGTGTAGCCAATAGAGTACGTGGACTGTATCAAATGAAAACTCTTGAAAATTCTATTTACACTATATTACCAATCTCTTATAATCTAAGCACATACATCCGTTCTCATTCGCAACCAACATCCAAGTCCTCATTCGCACGTTCCTGTCGTTCCTCTTTTCTTTCATTCCAAATTCAAATTTACAGTTTTATATATATTATTAACATCGCCGCCGCAACCTCTTTTCTGTCGACGACATTTAGGAAAAACACACCTAAACCAAAACCTAATCATTTTGTGTTATTATTATTTTCCGTTTTCGCTCGACCTAATGTTTTTCTGATGCGGAATATAATTTACGTTTTACCGCGTAACGGACTGGCGAGCTGACCACACGGAGATTTAGGACAACGACCGGCGTTTAATTTATAAAAAAAAAGTTAAAATGTTTCACAATTAAATTGGGAAATCGTATCTGAAATAAATTATTTGCGTAAAAATAATGATTCAATTTATTACTCCAAATTTATAACTAAAGCGACTATCAAAGTTTTAATCTTCATAAAATGATACGTTTTATTTTATATTGAATACTTTTATGGTATAAAAACTTTTATATACTATATATTTGGATTATATCAATAGATATACATATAATATATCGTAGTTTAGCAAACCACACCGCTCAAGTCAGTTTGACTCATTTTACATAGGGGTGAAAATTATGTAAAATGTAAAATGTAAAATGTAAAATGAGTCAAATTGACCTGAGCTGTATTGTTTGCCACGATATTTGATTTGTTAATTTTTTTTTGAGACATGAATAAGGAGACAATGTCTTAGACGAGTTCGTAACAGTCAAACCAGCTACTTCCAAGCAGATCTTAAAACATGGCTTAGTGAAACAATACAAATGTAATCTTCTTCTTCTTCTTCTTTTATTAATGACCTCAGTGGGCTTATCACGAATTTAGAATTCGAATCGAGCTGTCACAAGTAAAACGGATCCGTTAGCAATCGGGATCATGAATTTTTACTAACGACTAACGAGCACCAGCAATCTATCAAATGAACGAAAGATCGAGACGTTCGAAAATTAACAAAAAGTATCTAAAATATTGTAGTTCCAAATCCGCACGCGGTGGCGCTGCTCAAATTTCCATACAAATCGCTTGAAGCGAACTCGGTTCGAAAGCCAGACTAAAATTCGTGATACTCGTAAGTCCACAGATATCTATTAAAGATAATTCTGCCAATGTCGAGTATTCAATAAGAAATTTAAAAAATTTTAATTCACACGTAAATCCTCATGTCAAAAAAAAATTATATATATTTATATCAAAAACCAACAAATGTATAATAATATATTTAATAACCCCGTTGCTATGGCAAAGTAATAAATCGGATGAACATTTTCAATTGGTCAATAGATACCTGAATACTTCTTTCAAGGCTATATAATTTTTATTTCAAAGGTCACTTTTTCCATGAATCATCTTTGTATCTGGAAACTTCGAAAGGTCCCTACATTCTATTACAGATTGATTGATGTTCGTCACGTTTTTTATACGGGTTTCGAATTGCTAACGGGTAAATAGGATTATTATTTTGTAAATGTTAATAATATTGAAATATAGTTATACTCAGTAACGACCCCTCAAGTGAAACGTGCCAACTAGAATAGTCATGCGTTGCTGTTTTATATATATAAATTTTTAAAACGAAATATCATTGTATATTTTTAATTCAATACATATACTAAAATTAAAAACCGAGAAGGAATAAAGAAAAACAATAGTTATATATATTTTTAAATTTTATAGGAATGTTCTTGAAATCATAATTACTAGTGAAATAAAAAAGTAGGCTTAATAAATAAATACAACCGCTCCAGACGAAAGCCAAAGCATAACTGAATGGAATACGGAAGTGCTTTTGTTTATAGGCAAAATTTATGTTCCAAATATTCCAGTTTAAATTTAGAACTAATCAAATATTGAATTGATTGTTAAAATTGTTATAGGAAAAGAAAGATTTGGGGGAGTTAATGTTGTCTCTTTGCTATCTACCAACAGCTGGACGTCTGACTGTCACTGTTATTAAAGGACGAAATCTTAAAGCAATGGATATTAATGGTTCTTCAGGTTAGTTTAGTACTTTTGAAATTGGAAGGGTTATAATTACAGCAATTCGCTATAACACGGTACATTGGTTCCGCGTTATACAAGTATACTAGTATAACGCGTTATGTACAATTGATTCACTATAAACTTTTTAAAAGTTAATAGTTTAAAGGAGGTTTAACTTGTGAAAAACTTTGTTATGAACGAAATTACCGCGTTATATGGGGGAAAATACGGTGTTACAAGAGAGACACAAAATCGCGTAATATGAAAACGCGTTATAAGAGTTCTGTGTTATAGGGGGATTACTGTATTAGTGTGACCATAATTTATATATGCTGCAAAATAGTGTTCAGTAAAATATTTTATATTTTACATTTTCTAGTCGAAAAGTTATCACAATTTTGTCATAAAATAAATCGACTATACTTTATATAATAAAACACCATCCTGAGATCTTCGAATGTGAAACTTGAAATATAAACTCAATAATAAATTCATCTTCTAAATCAGGAGACTTATTAAGTCAAGTTGACTCACCAAGTCAAGTTGACTTACTAAGTCAACTAATAAAGTGATTGTATATACTTTTTAGATCCATATGTGAAGGTGTGTCTCATATGCCAAAGGAAACGCATAAAGAAGAAGAAGACTACAGTCAAGAAGAATACTCTTTGTCCAGTCTACAATGAGGCTTTAGTTTTTGATTTACCCGCGGAGAATGTTTACGATGTCACATTGCTTGTTAAAGTTATAGATTATGATAGGTGAGTTGACTGATGAATTGTTTTAGGCCCATATATAGATTCACTGAGAGAAACAAAATAGACCAATCACACGCTTCAAAATTGTTGACGTTATTTTTGACCAATGATAATAATCCACTGCAACTGTCTACTACCACCTAACTGTCAGTACGTTCTGTTACCTAAGAATTACAACTAGTATTTAAACTCGGAATCTTTGCAGCTATAATAAACACTGTCGATTGTTTTCCCAGAATTGGAGCGAACGAATTAATTGGATGTACAGCAATCGGATCCTCGCTTATTGGAATTGGACGCGATCATTGGTTAGAAATGCTTGATAATCCACGGAAACCCGTAGCGCAGTGGTACCCATTGGCCAAGAGTCCTCCGACTAATGTAGCTTTACCTACTACGGATCAACCTGTTAGCCTGAGTTGCTTAAATGGAAGGTAAGATACGTACTTGCAACATTGTGTTATTTTTGACAATTAAGCATTAACAAGGAGAAACACGTGGACAGCAAAATATATCAACCATATAGTGATATTGCGTATATGATATAGTGTAGTGTAATTGTTTTAAACAATATATTCCCTTTTTTTTTACTAATTTCCATTAATATAGTCCACATTTTTTCTTTCATTTCCATTATGTAGCTGTGATCTATCTATGAATAAATAAATAGGCATTTGAAAAATAGTAAAATTACATGAAGCATGTGATGTTATTATATAATATGATTCATGACCTTAAATGATCGCTGAGTTAAACATGTTAGAAACGACAACATCTCTGTGATACAACGTGCCGTGGCTTGCATACACATTTTTTAAACATAGCTGCTCTGTTTTATTTAACTCAATGGCTGTCACTCAAAACACAAATTCAAATTTAGAATTTTATTCACAGATGAAGAGAGAATGCGGCTAATATTGAAAACATCAGCGATAATATTGGAATGAAGGTAGAGTCAAATTTTTTAGAAAAAATGACTACGTTTTTTTTTTGTAGATAAACTTGCAATGTACTGCAAATGTTATGTTTAAGATATATATCTCAAGAGGCCAAAAATATATAGTAATTTGGTTGTATGTCCGTTATTGTAGATGAAATAGTCGTTTCAAATGCAAAAGGAAGTAAGTAACACGTTAATATAGCTTTTAAATATTGTTGTCTCTACGAAAATAATTCGAAGGAGTTAATTCATGATTCGCAAAAATTACTGTAACACCTTTTGCATTATAGGCGTCATAACGTTCAGTGATTGAAATAAATTAGATATAACATAGATTGTTTATATTGTATGTTGAAAAGTAGAATGATGAATTTATTGTATAAATTGTGTAGTTTAATGTTTGTACTCTTGAAGAAGTCATATCTCTTAATTCCTTAACTGAGTTTTAAATTCTATAATTAAATCATATCAATTTTTTTAAAATTGTACATTAACAAAGTACATTACTTAACAATGTTTAGGGATATTTTGGGTTTTAATTAATTGTTTTAAAAAATATATAATTGTAATATGAAGTTCCATATTCAAATTTGACGCTTAAATAAATATTTTGTTTTATTTAATTTTTTTTATCTATATATATATATATATATATTTTTTCTAATTTTATAAATCAAGAACGGGCTCACCTATCCAAACCAAATGTTTAGGCTTTGTTCGGACTATTTAGTAGATGGTTTATGTGAAGTTTGCACATTGAGCTGTTCTTCATTTATCACATTTTTTGTAACAAGTTAATTCAACAAATGGCGGATTGTGCTGTCAAATTGAAACTATTCTCAGTGTTGACAGTAATTGAAACTTTTTATGTCATGCATGCTGTCATTTCATGATACTAATATTAATGACATCGGACGTTTAACTATATTGCCATCTTCGTATATTGGTAGTCCACAGAATATGAACGAATATGCACAAGACGCAGTGTTATGTACGAAAATACGGTCGACCGGATCTGTTTTTTTTTTGTTTGAATAATTGAATTTGGTGTATCAATTAAATTTTTTTAATATTTCACTTTATACATGGCGAAGCACGTACAGAGCCGCTAGTATAATATATGTTTACTGTCGTAAAATATCTACTGATATTGTTAAGGAATGTATATTTATATATCAGGCTTTTTGTTAATTAAATATTTTTTCCAGCTTTCGCTTCAATAAAATACGCACATTGCATCTCAAGACTATATTTATGTGATTGTAAAAATTGTATATAATTGTTTGTTGTTTTTTTTAAACTGTTATTGATTGATGTGTTTATGGTTAACTAAAGTAGACCCTCTCCTTTGTAAAAATATCACGAACGAGTGTTATAATTAAAACTTATTTAAAAGTGTACTTCAGAGTCTCAATTTATTTTAAAAATTGACTTTATATACATATTTACTTTTAGTAATTGGGCTCCAATAGAGCGCTTTTACTCGTTAATACAAATATAAATGAAATAAATTATTATCAATTTAATTTAGCTGCTGTGGTATTGTCCACTTACGTACTAATGTCATAATAATATATAATAAATCTACTATGATGTAGAAGAATAGCTGCTGTATAGTATACTATTATATATGAAATGAAATGAAATGAAAATCGTTTATTAGCATAGGCACTAAAGGCGTGCGCTTGCTCATCGTCAGAATCTATAATGGCTTCAGGAAGGCGTATGACGAGAAGAAGACCACAAGAAACTCGCCAATCGTAGCCTGTACATAAAATAATTAACAAGATAAAACTGAATTTTTGTTCAGAAAAAAAGTAAATAACAATTCATAAGTCACATAATTCTCAGTAATACATAATATACCTATGGATAAATATAAAAACGGACAAGTTCGAGTGCAATCTGTGTTTAAATTTTATTTTTAATCTCCATAAATTAATCTATATGCAATAAATATAGATTTAATTAAGTAATAACTTTTTTACTTTATTTATTTATTATTATTTAATTATATATTTATTCTTATTTTAGTAGTATATGTATGTATTTATGTATATTTTTTGTATATTTTTATTATTCATTGGTATATATTATTATATTTTGTTTTTTTTTGCACCCTTAACCCCAACTAAATTTGCGATTTACTACCTAAAGGTTGGTTGCCTTCTAGAGATCACTACTCAGTGATAAGGCCGCCTATTGTTTTTTATTTTTATTATTTTTTTTATCTTATTCTCTAATAATGTGTGCAATAAAGAGTTATTATTATTATTATTATAATAAGTAAGCTCAATAAAACTAATAATGATAATAAAATAATACCTTATCCAATATTCGCACTTAATGTCCGAACAATTGAGACTCTGAAGAAATCTAATTCATGGTGAAGACAATAAAAAAAGGAAACTTAGTTCGATTTACGAATTATTTATTATTTCTCGTCGTTTTTGCAAAGCACAAAAATTTTTGCTATACAATCTACTGTAGAATAATATAAAAGCTTTAAATCGTTTTAAATGTATTATATTTATAAAATTTTATACTACCCACATATCTATTGGGATATATATGTACTTAATACAAGCTGTTATAACATTTACTTTACAATTCATTCGACATTTAAATTATTATTATTCTGGATATAAATATATCGATAACCATATTTATCGATAGATGTGACATCACTAAATTGAATTGTCAAAAATATTTTTAGAGTACTTTAAACATTGTCACGCTTCGGGTTTGAGAACGTAGCGTGCGTCAATAATTAAATAATTCTGCTACGAAAACTGTGTCTAGAAGAACATCGTTTTGAGATTTATCATAATTAAGTTTTAGCTTAAGTCAGCCATTCTCAAAGTGTGTTCCGCGGAACCTTAGGGCTAAAATACTGCAAAAAATACCTGCCAAAGGGAGATTATAAGGTTACATCTAAATATTCCAACTAAATGTTACGTATCATTACATTGCAATATGATTATTCATAAATACATATAAATCAGTTTTTTTATAATTATATTAAGGCTTTTTCCTTCGCCAAAAAAGTTTGAAAACCGCTGGCTTAAGTTATAAGCTCTTGCAATACAATGTATTTTCTTATTGATATTTCGGTGAGTACTTTATTTTTATATAAATAGAAATTTTATATAAATGTTAATTTTATTTACATATAACTATAATAAGTAATTATTTCATATACAAAAATAAAAATAAATACTTTATTAACACAATTAATAATTATAATTACATTTTCTTCATAATTTTACTCAATAAAAAAATTTAATCAAAAAAAAAGTGTTTTCATAATGCTACTAGGTACTTGAAAACTTTTTTCCAGATGACTTTTTCGTGTTTTTTTTAATAATGTTCCATTATATGTGAGAATCCAGTTGATTTTATATATATTGTCCACTGAGGTATTGCTAATAGAAGACTATATGAAAAATGTGTTGCTTTATATTATGTGGGTAGATGAATAAAGTAATTGTAACCTGGAGTGGGGATGTGTACTGTGTAGCGCTCAGTAGCGGTTTGACTTCCACGCTGGGTGGAGGTTTGCTCCATTTATTAAATTTTAAATAAATATTTTATGAATAATTATTTATTTATTTTATTGTTACGTTTACGCTTCAGTGGATAATATGTTATCTGTTACATATAAATAGTAATAAATTGTTATATGTAGCAAAAAAAAACATTGTTAAAAATATAAAATTAATTATTAAAAGTTAAGCCCTTGGTATATTATAAAACATTGTTTGTAAGATCATACTTTTCTACTTGTATTTTAATGACGTCCCAGCTATCAGGGGTGGACGAAACTTATCAAAATAATTTATATAGTAAAAAAATATATAAAAAAATCAGATTTGAATAAAATAAATATGAGTTACAGTTTTTGATCATTTTTTTTTTAATTTGGATGAAATTTATAACGTACGTTTTATCCTCTCTCACATTTGCTATTTATACTTTTATTTCATACTAACACTAGAAAAACAACTGAAAGGCAACCTACGCCAGATGCTCGTCTAAAAAATTACAAAATATTGTTTTGTTTATAAAAATCTATTTTTGTATAGTAGATTTGTATAATATTAAAATGATATCTGAAAGAATATCTTTAAATTGTATAAATGTAAGTTGGTTTACTTATACTGATTTATGAATATAAAATGTTGAAATTTGGAGTATTTTGTTTTATTTATTACTAGCTGTTGCCAGCGACTTCGTTCGCGTAGTAATGAAGATATAGAGCACTATGAAGTTTAAATTTTAACATGAAAAAGCAGTTATTGTGACATAACTGTAATAGTTAGACATATGGTATCGCTGACTTTTTTGTAGATATTGATGTCTTCTATAAAACTGTAGTACATCACTTTGCTCTATTGTCAATAATTCCCGCATCGTACGCAATATAATGTTTTTTTTTCACACTTTCGGTTACATTATTGAAGTTTTCATACGGATCCCTAACGTTTTTGAAAATATTCTATAGCCTATGTTCATCAGGGATAATGTAGGATTCTAATGGTAAAAGAATTTTTCAAATCGGTCCAGTAGTTTCGGAGCCTATTCAATACATACAAACAATCAAATGTTTCCTCTTTATTATACTAGTATAGATTACCCATAAAAGAATGGATGTGTAGAGAGACGGATTTGATAGAAATGAATAAAGGCATAATGACTGACGCTGAGATAAACAAAAACAATAATCTTTTCTTACTTAACACTTATGGCTTGTGATAATTACAAAAATACTGCACACCACTTTGCCATAGTCACTTGTTACAGTGACTCACCAAAAATACGAACCTTTATTACGTGCCTTTCTAGCAATAGTTTTTTAGTAACCTTACATGTGTTAGATGGCGAGAGCAAAACTTCACTTTTTGACATAAAGAATATTTTATAGCTTAAAACTAACAGCGTTCTCTGGTCAAGAGTTGTATATCGAATCTCTCTATTGAGTCTTGTGGACCGTTTATATACCCTTTTTGTAAATGAGTTGTAAAGTCCACTTATTAATGACTAGCTTTTACCCGCGGCTTCGCTCGCATTTAAGTCATTAAATAAGTATCAGAGATCATACTAACTATAGTCAATTGGAAACTATTATTGCTGCTATCTCGCAATATATTATATATTTGAGTCCGTGCAAAAGAAAAATCCACTTTTTGCTTGACATTGGCAGTCGTATTTTTTATGAAACTTAATATAATTTATAAAAATCAAAAGGAGGTTGCGATCGCCAACAACTATAGTAAAAAATAATTTATTTTTTAATAATAAGTATCCTATGTTACTTCTAGAACCTCCAAAAGTATGTGTACAAAGTTTCATGATGATCGGTTAAGTAGTTGTTGCGTGAAAGCGTAACAAACAAACTCACTTTCACATTTATATTAGTAAGGGATTTACAAAGTCCACTTCGTTAATGACTTAAAGCTAATGGCAAACAACAGTGCAGCCTATTATAAAATATTAATGAGTTATTGAAGGAACTTAACTAATTATCTTAATATACACTCATTAGCAATTATAGACTAATAAATTATACTATACATTACACTAGTTTACAAATTAAAATAAAAGTCGTGTCCTTTCAATGTATTCCATATCGTTGTATTTAGTAGTAATAACTAAACGCAAACATATATTTATTTTATTTCTATCACGTCTATAAAAGAAGTTCTTATTACTTCTTATTTTCAAACTACCCATAAGTTGGTTTCGATTTTATTTTAAAATTTTGATGCTGTGTAGTGTTTAGTTAAATAAATATTTGTTTTTACAATGTCAAAAAGGTTGTGTAAAGTACATCCTGATCGTTTTTATTATGTGTGTGGTGAATTTATAATATCTAAAAAAGGATATCCCATAACGGAATCACTTAAAGATGCATATTTTGGTTATTTCAAAATGACGTGTTAGATTTTTTTATAATTTTTCTGAAACTCAGTGCACCTCAATTGTTAAGAAAAAAAAACGTTTCATTTGAAGGACAAAAATCTTGTAAACTAGTGTTATTGATGCAAACTATAATATAACACCACACACATAACACATGCAACCATATTCTGCCTGACTAAGGTGTTGTGCATTCTATAAGTAACCAGTAGTCATCTCCGCTATGTTGGCTCTGGTAAGTGAAAGTGCGATTCAAATTGATAGGGGACACTCCTCCGTTACTGAACCTCTCTACTGAAATCTGGAGATTAAAAAGCACCATTTACACATTTAAAATTTTTCTTAGATTGTTTTTTTTTTCACAAAATGTAAATATGAATAAACAAACAAACTGCTCTCATAAACTTTTGACACATTTAGTAACCCTGCTCGAGGCATATATCATTTTATTCTTTATAAAGAAACTTGTTAAAAGGTTAAGGCTTCTGACCTTCACTTCAAAGGGATTACTTCATAGAGAAACCTTTAAATTTTACAGTCCCTATGAAGCCACGAACAATGTACAATTTTTCTTTTAACATTATTATTTATTACTTTTTTGATGTTTTAAAAACGTTGTTGCTTTGGAGAGAAAATTTTGCTACGACCATTGGGTTATAAATAAATAAATTCTTTATTGCAAAAAAAAATCACATAGGCGAGCTTAATGCTGTCGGCATTATCTACCAGCTAACCTTTGTCGGTGTGAGCGGTGATATTTGGTGCAATGTGAAGAAAATAATAACTAAATATACACAATACATACATTACATAAAATAATAAATAATAATATATACTTAAATACATACATATTTATGAAGAAATGTTATAAGTGAATTAAATAAACGATAGAATTAAGAGATATTTTGTTTATACATAGTAGAGACGTATTAACAAAATTATTTAGAAGACTCACTTTTACAAAAATATATTTCTTTTATTATTTTATATTCTTTATTATGAACTGGCAGTTCAATATAAATTATCAGCGTTATGAAAATTATGGTTGAATCTTTGATTTTTGCCGACAAAAAAAGCCTAAACCGTAAATTTCAACAAAGAATACAATACCTTAGAACATTCGTTAGCGTATGGAGCTTGTAAAAGTTAGTATGCATATTTTTGCATGAAGGCTATAGTAACTCAAGGTACTTTAACCTACTTAAGAACAGGTCTGTGATTATCAAGGACACAGCCTCCTCTATTGTTAGATTGTAATACTCTCCATGAGTGGGTGTTTTCTGCTCTGTTGATATTACAATCTGAAAATAGTTTTTTTCATTAACCTCTCTGTATAGTATTGTGGTCAATAAATGGAAATTTTTCTTATTGTTAATTATTTTATGTACAGACTATGATTGACGAGTTTCTTGTGGTCTTCTTTTCGTTATACGCCTTTCCGAAGCCATTGTAGAGTCTAACGAGCAAGCAAGCGCTTTAGTGCCTATGCTAATAAACGATTTTCATTAATTCATTCAATATTTTTTCTTATTGTTATTATTAATTTTAAAACATAAAAGTATTTGATTCAAATATGACTGTTGTCCTATGTAATTTGTTTTATGTTAAAAATTCATCAGCGACATCTATTAGTGACTGACAGAGTTGCTGTTTGTGCAGAAAATATTGTAAGTTAAAAGGTCGAATAGGATATGGTTTCAAAGGTAAGTATTTAAAACTACGTTAATGAGTTCCAGTTTGCAGTTTGAAAGTGGATACGCTGGTTCACAAAGTTACTCGGTATGAAGATAATTGTCTGCTTTAAAATGTTATTATAGCTACTTTGTTTTTTATTATTATATTTAATATATACAGTCGAACCTGGATAAGTGACAAAGCTGTATAAGCGTGAACAATGGTCAAGTTTAACCCCAAATACATCTATGGGTTAGAGAAAATCATTTCAAACGCCCATTTCATATCTAGACCTCTATGAGTGAGAGTTTCTTACTCTAGACCTCTGTAAGCGAGAATATTTACAATAATATTTCAATGGAAATCTCAAAACTCGCATTTCGACTGAAACACCATGTTCTTCGACTTTTTATTTAGCCTTTATAAGTGAGAGAGACTACTCCCAAACCTTCGTAAGTGAGCTTCTATGGACGCAATAATATTCAGGCACCTTGAATTATCGCATATATATGTACAACTACATACCTATATGTATATAGACTCCGTCTTTTGTTAAGCAAGAGTGTGATCTTTAAGCGGAGACAGGTGTCCGAGTGCGATCAAAATGGGTTAGATGTGCTATATATAAAATTTAATAAATAAATAAATAAAAATTCATAGATAAATACATGTACCTACCTACATACAATGCCCTAATCCCAAACATGTATATACACATAACTATAGCATTATTACATCAGGACAAGAACACCCAAAGACAAATTTATTACGACCGAGAACTCGACCCTCTACGTAAAACTAGTTAAACAATTCGATATTTTTTTTAAATATTTTTTTAGATTATAATAAGTAAAATTGTAGTTCTTAAAAAAATTCAAATTTAGATTATAAGCGTCATTTGACAAATGGGCCCCGAAATTCCTGAAAATATTGAATAATCGTCGTCGGGTTTCAAAGGAATTCAGTTTTTGTAAGGTCAAGGTGGAGACGAAGAGTCGTTTATCAATCATAATTAGAGACTTATTGCGCTTGGGCGGTTTTTGGGCGGAAAAAATCCTTTTCCTTTTTTTCTTTGACACTTTGTTTATCAAAATTTACTATTTCCTAGATTATCATCTAAATTATTTACACATCAGTTTTATGATACTGTAGGGATCCTTTAAAAACGTGAACGCTAAAAACAATACCAATGTATTTTTTGTATTTCGAACGTTTCTTTCGACTTTTCCAATGAAATTATTATAAATCTTGCTTACTTCTTTTTCTGCGCCTATATAACAACTAATGAATGACAAAGACAGCAGATTTTCGAGTACAAATAACTAGTGAATATTCCACTATCCACTCATAGATGGCGCTATACAAACTGCATGTCAACACGAGTACATAATAAAACTCGTACTCTTTCATAGAATTACGTACATTACAACGCTTTTACGATGTATGTTACCTATTGTATGGCACTATGTATAGTGTTGCAAGAAGATCCTCTGTAGCAAGTCGTGCATGGGTGTAGCCAGGGGTAAGGGGAGGGGGGGGGGATAATGGGGGGTCATAAAGATAAGATATGAACACTACACTAAAATAATGTGATTTGGATTCCCTATCACCCCGGCACCGTCGATTATTCGATCACATTTGGTAACTTTTAGTCGTTTTATTTTCTTTAAAACTAAAACCTGCCTACGCCCGTGAAGTCGTTTCACTTGAAATATATCCAAATAATAGTCATTATTTTTTCTACAACTCTTCACAAAGTTCCAATAGAATATAACCAATAAAGGGCGCGAGTTAAGAATAAATTTAATAAATATTCATGAGGCATTACTATTAAGCCAAGCTTCCCCGAGTCATCTGTTAATCGTTTTCGATTACTTATTGGAATTAAAATATCTATTATAATTCCAATAAGAAATTCCTAATGTAATTTATTTAATAAATTCAAAAATATTTAATAATGAACCGGTATGTATTAATAGAATAGCCTTTTATTCCTATTGGAATTTAATTGTATTCATTCCAATTGGAACAAATAAGACAAGTACTTTCAGAACTCGCTACAAGCGAATCTGAGCGTTAATATTTTTGGATCCTAAGCTTGGAAATTTTTGTCTTTTTCAGTTAACTTTGGGAACCACTGCTACACTAATAATAATATTAGTATTTTTATAAATATAACACTAATTGATGTCGTAACCCGCACACAATTGTATTCGACCAATGAGGATCGCAGAATGCGTACAGTAACTTTTTCTGTGGTTTACGAGAATATGCGTGTTAAATATTAAATTGATCGAGCCTATGTGATACACGTGACTTATAAATAACACAATACATTTTTCAAATAAAACAACCCTTCTTTATACCTCAAGATGTCCAATAACATTTTTTTTAATTAAAAAAGTTAAAAAGCGAATTCATAAACTTGTAATAAACCAATTAAAATTTTCTATTTATTTTTTCCATAACAACTTGTTTACTTTGTTTTATAAGTTATATCTTCTCTTGACATTAAGCTGACAATGGTTTTATATGCGATTTTATCTACAATATATTTTTATAATATACAGCAGAATTCTATTAAAAGGGAGCGATTTGAAGTTGTTATTGTGCGTAGTTTGTTTGTATAGATTCTTCGTTGTTGTATTGAGTATCTCAGAAATCTTTGAGAATTTTTTTTCATAAAAAAAATTGACGACATGTTAGTTCTATTTTAATGCGACTCGGTAATAAAAAATGTGTCAGTCTACAAGAACATACATGTAATTCTTTAATATATATATATATATACAGAGTAACCTTAATGTAACGACCCTCAATATAACAATTTCCTCGATTTGTTAAAAACCTTTTTATAACGAATTTTCAATTTTTGCAAAATATAAAAAGAAAGTATTATTTACCTCTATTTAACGAAATCGTTCGCTATAACAGAGAAAGCAGGTTAGTACGTACGTAAAGCCGAGCTTAATAATTTTTTTAACCTTGTTAAAACGAATCGTAGGGCAACCTAACCTCATTGTAACAAATTACTTGATATAGCGAATTATTTTCTGATTCCCTTCAGTATCGTTATATCAAGGTTGCACTGTACATAAATGCATAGACAGGAAAATATATCGGTAAATAGACGTTAATATATAGTTTTTATTGTTCATTAATATATGCAATAATGTCGAATGTTCACGGTTCGACCCACAAACCTAATGTTATATTCCCCAAAGCATTCAGGTCAGACGTGAGCTCCCTGCGAAATGCATAACGCAGTGAAAGCGTCAAGGGCAATTGTTCATTAAAACTTGCGGTTCCGTAGTTAATATTATTGTTGCTACGTGCACTATTATAATAGTTTGATAGCAGACTGTAGAGGTCCCAGTTATATAAGTTTAGTTTAGTGACTTAAAAAGTTCTCCTTCTTTAATGACTTTATTTGTAACCTTTGGTTATTAACACTAGGTTTACGGACGTTTCGTATATACGTATTTCTACGAGCATCCGTCAAATTGACGGGTGGATGAAAATACGTATTTACTTTTAACACAATTTATTCAAACTAAATCTGAGTTTAACAACGGTTTTATTGTTAAATTATTTTAAAATACAGGCACTTCTCAACTTACGTTGCTTATTTCGAGAACCTAACATGCCGTAAGTCTAGGAGTGCCTGTATCACATAGTTTAGGTTAATTAATATATAATAGGGTCCTATTAGCATAATCACATCTGTCCGTGGTAACAGTTGTCTATGCTCATGGACCGCATTCTAGCTTAACATCAGGCGGAGTGTGGTCATATGCTGGGCTATCAATAAAAAAAATCAGAAGTGACATTTTGACGATTTTCAATAAATTTTTTTTCGAAGAAATTGCTTCAAAATATTATTCTCTACCACATGTTAAAAAAAATTCTCAATGGTCTCTGAGATATTCAATACAACAACGAAGAATGTGCACAATGACAACTTTAAATCGCTTTCTTGTAAAAAGCGATTTTGTAGAAGTTGCCATGCTAATAGGACCTGCTAATATATTTTTTTATAACACGTGTTCAAATGACTATTAAAAAATGAATTCAATAGCATGTAATATATAGTTGACAATGAAAACACCCACTGCCACGTGAGGCTTCAAGTCCAGGGTTGCTAAATGACGCGCGGTTCTAAATTTAACCTCACAATTGTAGGGTTGTCGCATTACCATAGGTTATTTTAAGATGAGATTTATGAATGAATGGTTTTATTTATAGTAATCAAATGTTTTACGATTTCGATTTTCTTTTAATTAAATATTTGATTTCTATTTATGATATATATAAAATTAAATATTTATTTATGATTTATATATTAAGCTAGAATACTATCCTTAATCGGAAACAACTTCCACTATGCTGGCTTAAGAAGACGAATATACCCCGTTTAGGTAGACAGACATGACTAGGTCAGTTCATTGAAAATGGTGGTGTTACTACAGTGGGCTTATCGCGAATTTAGTCTGGCTTTCGAATCGAGCTGTCACAAGTAAAACGGATCCGTTAGCAATCGGATCATGAATTTTTACTAACGACTAACGAGCACCAGCAATCTTTCAAATGAATGAAAGATCGAGACGTTCGAAAATTAACCTAAAGTATTATATCTAAAATATTGTAGTTCCAAATCCGCACGCGCTGGCGCTGCTCAAATTTCCGTACAAATCGCTTGAAGCGAACTCGGTTTGAAAGCCAGACTAAAATTTGTGATAAGCCCACAGGACGGCTTTTGGTTTAATTTCACCACATACGGTTACTATTAATATTATCTTAAATACGCTTCCAAAGATAACTATTGTACTGACTAAAGAATGTAAAAAGACAAAATATTATTGATCGCAGAACAAACAATTCAATGACAAACGATGTCTAGACCGTTTCATTTTTTGTTTACAAAAACATCCACCGAAATATTGAAGTATTCTTGATTGAATTGGGCATACTGTGGACTACATATTGAGATTTGTTTTTCGTTCATCATTTCAATTGAATACAAGGAAAGTCAATTCGAATTGAAGTAATTTTCTATTTTCTAACATTATTCGTAGGTTCCTATTGGAACACTTGGACTTGTCAATATACAACTGTATTTATCAATAGAACAATATGCAGCGACGACGACGGCGCCCTCTACTCACTTCATCGATAAATATTATAATAAAGCCGCGTCTCCCGCTGCACAAAAACATTGAAACATTGGGGCGTGGCCGTACACAATGTTTTTGCTTTCCGTCGACCACGGAAAACAAAAAACATTGGATACGAATACAAAAATGTGTACGGCCACGCCCCAATGTTTCAATGTTTTTGTGTAATGTTTCGAATAAACACGCGCAGGACACGCGGCTTAACATTAACTAGGTATCATATACATTCAGGTTTCACAGACTGTCATTTACAGCTTCATTCAAAGAGTAAAATGCTTTGTTAAATAAAGTTTGTTAATACTAGTAGGTACTTCACTGCTACTTTAATAGTAATATAAATACTTGAATGAAAAATTGTTAATTTACGGCCATTTATGTGATATTTCAGTCAATGAAGGGTCGCGATTGTCAATTATTATTTTTTAAATATATACTTAATATATCTCATTATCACTATTATAATATAGTGATAATCTTAACCAAATATTATAATTAATGTTTATTTGCTATATATTGTTAATGATATAAGCCAACGTATAAGCACTATAATATTTACACGTAATACCAGAAAGCTAATTTCCTCTAATAGCTAATATTACATCAAAAAGCTTTCCGGAAATGTTTGCTTTTCTGACCACAAAAGTTCCATTCTTCCAAAATTAATTAATTGTTCGATATTAATTTAATTAATTTTATCGATAACTCGCGGCCTTCACATCACTATTGAGGATTTTCATAATTATTATCGGGACCTTGATTAATTCCTTTGAAATTTAATTTACGTGTCTTTTTGTAGCCTTCCAGTCCATTTGTTGGAAATCTAGTGAACATTTTATATTTTTAATTTATTATACATAATATTTATTATTTATTAGTTAATTAAATTAAAGCTTAATATTAGAAAAAACCTGAAACATAAAAAACTGGATACCGAAGCAAAATCTTCTCCCTAGTAAATGTACCTCTATAATTATTCAGTTATTTTAATTGCGGGACAGTATCATGAAACAGTTAATTAAGTTTCAATTTAAAATGACGCAGTTGTGTTTACATTATCTATTCATTATTATTAAACTTGGGGCTGGTATTTCATTATTTAGTTAACTGACGGCTAACTGACGCGTTTAATAGTTTAGTTGAAAATCAATATCTTGTAGTGAACTTCATTATATAAATTTTGTAATTATATATCTGTGTAAGTGAGACATAGCTAAGATAATTCGTGTTCAAGTTTTTGTTTTCCCAATCCCAAACCCAATCCCACGTAGTTTATATAACAATATAGATATTGTAACACTGCAACAATTTTTTGGAAAAATGGCAACACTGGATTTCGTGTTCAAGTATAGATTGTGGTCGGCCATCTTGTTTTCTGTCTTCTTAAGTAGTGTTATAATTGTTTTACAATATTAAAATAGATATCTCTGCAAGTTGTTTAATAGTGTTCGTTCTAAAAATAGCAGTTTAGATAGAAAATGTATGGTTGAAACGAAAGACTGTTTACGAAAGAAATGTGAACTCGATCAAGTTGGTATGAATGATCGAAGTTTACACGTGTTTCTTGTATAATTTTTAATGTATATAACAAATTAAATGGTTTTTAATTATTATTTTTTTATCTTAATTAGTCTAACATATGACCACATTCCGCTTGATGTTAAGCTAGATTGTGGTCCATGGGCGGAGATAACTGTGGGCTTATCACGAATTTAGTCTGGCTTTCGAATCGAGCTGTCACAAGTAAAACGGATCAATTAGCAATCGGGATCGGGATGAATTTTTACTAACGACTAACGAGCACCAGCAATCTATCAAATGAACGAAAGATCGAGACGTTCGAAAATTAACAAAAAGTATCTAAAATATTGTAGTTCCAAACATATGACGCGGTGGCGCTGCTCAAATTTCCATACAAATCGCTTGAAGCGAATTCGGTTCGAAAGCCAGACTAAAATTCGTGATAAGCCCACTGTTATCACAGACAGATGACCGCGTAAGACAGTCGCTTCCACTATGAAGGTTTAAAGAGACGACTGTGTTCTGTCAAAATTGTCAGGGGAAATTGATTATATTTGGATGTCAAGTGTTGGAAATAAAGTCATCAATATTTAATTACTTTCTCTCTCGAGAATCTTAAAACTAATATTTACGTTAATTAAATTAAAATTGAATATGCTAGCCCTTAATTAATACAACTGCCTAAGGTAAGGACAATAGTGTTGGTCTGGATCCTTTGTAAAAATTCGATGTTTTTTAAGTTAAATTGCGCTGTGTGATTTTTGTTTATTAATTGTTATTTTATATTATAGATTTAATTTTAATTGGACGCCGTAATAAGCTCAATATAATAATCAATTATATCGTTTAATAATTTGCTAATTTGAAATATTCAGGCGCTTATATAATTTTACAATTATAATTACAATTATAATTTTAAAATATTTAAATTCCTAAGTATATGTATATTTTCAAGCTATTTATCAAAAAAAATATGAAAAATGAATAAGTAGTTATTAATATATTTAGAAAGAGATAAATATATATAAAAATTATGTTAGAACGAGACAAAAATATTACAAATGTAATGTTATAAGAATGTTGTAATTTTTTAAGTACTATACTTATATTCTTATTACAAATAAAAAAATACAAAAATAAACGCTGGCAGCGGTGGGATTCGAACCCACGCCTCCGAAGAGACTGGTGCCTTAAACCAGCGCCTTAGACCGCTCGGCCACGCTACCACATGCTGGGCGCGTCGAAAATTATGTTTGCGTTTTTTTTATAAATTAACTAATAAGTATGTCATATAATATTATCGTTATTGATTTTTTTTAGATTTAAATAAACAAAAATTGGATGAGGTTAGTTATTTTTATATAAAAAGTAATTATCTAGATGATTTTGTATTTTATATTTATTGAGGTAAAACAATAATAATATTTTTTTAATTATAGTATTATAAATTAAAATACATAGTAATTGTAGTCTAAGTAAGTATTTAGAACGGTCAATTTCCGATGTGTCGCCAGCGCCAACCGCAAATTGAAACTTACATGACATTATAATGCGACTATTTTAAAATTACGACATAACTTTTTTGTTCAATAAAATATTACTATTTTTAATGCATAATATACTTTTAAAGTTGGTGGTGTAATAACAAATTTAAAACTATTCGATTTTTTGGAATTAGATATAGACTTCTTAAACTAAAACATAAAAACTTCTTTAAAAAACAGTTGACAATGACATAACGATTTGACAGCTAAAAATAGGCACAGACATTAATTTTTTCGAACAAAAGCTAATTACGATGTGTTTATAATTTCACATAATTTTTATTAACATTATTATGGTAATAATATCAAATTAATATTTAGTAACTCATAAATTAATAAATGAAATTATTTCTGAAAAAAAAATCTAGTTTTTTCCTTAAATGTTAGTTATATTAGTGTTTTGTGTAGGTTTTTGCTATATATGCCAAAAATTGCTTGTAGTATTGCATAATAATAAATATACCGATATAATGGAATCAATTACACTCAAGTCGTAACGTCAGGCTGGACTATATAAGTACTAGGTGTATTTAAAAAAACATTGAATTCACAATACATTAAATCAGACAACTTCATCAGTGCGTATAGAACTGTCATTAAGCATGAAACGTTAGCCAATTACTACGGTCTAGAATAGTCTAGATCAGTGTTTCCCAATCTTTTTGTGCCATGCCCATTTCTAAAATTCTTATGCCCTTCCTCATGTAACCAAACACACAGTTGATATTTTGATCTCGTCAAACGAATAATTATTTACCGCAATTATTTAAGAATTTGCATTTTTCGTTAAATTTGGCACCGAAATCTAGCAGTGCATTTAAATGGCCCGGAGCGAAAGGGTTAAACTCGAGTCCATTTTCGAATCGCCCCCCTTAACAATCAAATTGCCCCCCGTGGGGCGTAGCAACATTGGTCTAGATCGTTTTAGATTGAACTATTTTTTGCATTCAAATAGCTCTTATAATAGGCTTAAGATATTTTCTGATAGCAATGACTATGATATATGTACAATTGTACATATGTTAACACTGCCATTTTTGGACTCGTATTTAGAAATGACGACTCGAGCGTACTTTGAACTGTGATCATTACTTGAGCGTAGAACACGACACTTCAAAATATTTTACAAAAGTAAGCCTTATACTCGTTTATTTATTTATTTATAAAGCCTACTTACAAAATTACATTAAAACTACATACATATTATAAAAAGGACTACTATTATATAAACTAAACTAAATGAAATTTTAATTATAGAATAGGACGGCATACTCAAGGTGATAAAGGGATAGATACTACACTTCTAATAAAATTACAAAAATAGATAAAAATAAAAAACAAGAACCAAATAGATGATATAAACGACTTGTTAAAATTCATCGACCTTTGCCATAAATATACGCGACAATAAAAAGTACGCGAAATAAATCAAATAAATGGCCAATTTCTTGATGTTTGTTATAGCTATAAAACACAGATGGTAGATCTCACAATAAGGCCCACTGTCCACGAAGGCGGTATTAATTACCGCTATTTTTAGCTATGATGTTTTTGTTTTTGTTAATTTCTGTGTGCAGATAATAAATTTATGAATATCTATGAAATAATTTATGAATAACAAATGAAACAACTGCTTTTTTTATTATACTAATTTGACATATAACTATATTCTCTTTGTCGAAGTGTCGCCCATGAACTGTTTTAAAAAGTTTCTCGTAGTCCACTCTTCTTCCTATACCTGGGAAGGATAAGTCACTGTGCTATTATACCTAAAAGAATACAATTATAAATTATACCAGCCATTCTCAAAGTGGTGTTCCCCTAGGGCTAAAATACTGCAAAAAATACCTACCAAAGGGAGATTATAAGGTTACATCTAAATATTCCAACTAAATACTACATTGCAATATGATTATTCATAAATACATATAAATCAGTTTTTATAATTATATTAATGCTTTTTCCTTCGCCAAAAAAGTTTGAGAACCGCTGAATTATACAATATTCCTTCTAGTTCCTATAATACCGACAAATAAATCGAAATCCGATAATATATTCACTTATTGGCAGTAATTGAAATATCAACCGCTCGTATCAATCCTCAGAGGACTACTATATTTGTTGATCGGTGAAGTTTCCAAAGCCAAATCAATAGTTACTCGCTGTTTGGAATTTGATTCCCAAGTTGCTTGGAATTTGGTAGAAGTAATAAAAATAAAGGTAATATAAGTTAGTAGGTAATCAAATCCTGCCAATAACTATATGTATATTCATATGTTTAGATGTTAACAGGGGGGCAATTTGATTGTTAAGGGGGGCAATTCGAAAATGGACTCGACACGAGTTTAACCCTTACGCTTCGGGCCATTTAAATGCAATACTAGATTTCGGTGCCAAATTTAACGAAAAAAGCAAATTCTTAAATAATTGCGGTAAATAACTATTAGATATAATTTCGCTTGACGAAACTAAAATATCAACTGGGTGTTTGGTTACATAACGGGGTCATAAGAATTTTAGAAAGACTAAGGTGGGGCATAGCACAAAAAAGGTTGGGAAACACTGCTCTAGACTCTAGTCTGTCGTTCCACAATTGTACCTACAGGCACGGGAACCTCCCACATTTAAAAAAAATTTGTAGTGTTGTCGTTTGTTAGTTAGTCTTGTTATCTTGCGTGTGCAAATTTAGGCCTACTTTCTTGCAATTATTTTTTTGATATCTCATATAGTTTTCTTTTACCAGCCTTTTGAAATATGGTAGGTTCCCGCGCCCCACCCTGTATACAGATCAAAATAATAAAGAAAACCGCAATAAACATCAAAACCACAAATCAAATACTAACTTACTTTTAAACTCAACAAAAACATTTCATCAAAAGAAGAAAGTTTCAAAATGAAAAAAGCTACCTTACAATATGCGTGAAATCTGTAAAGACACACACCCCTACTCACACAGGCACGTGTTTTCACACAGAGACACGCTGTATAAACAATCGTGCATCGCCGAGCCCCAGACAACCCGTCGGGGCTGCAAAACTGAAACAGATATATGTTGAAATAGCATGAGAAAAAGAGACAGATATAATGGTATTGACCTTGCCTCCAATGACGTCATTCGCGACCTAGCTGCAGCTTCCAGGTTGTTAACACACACATTTAGAATCTCTGAGTGCGTGAACCAGACCCTGAAATTTTGTTAGTGTGCGTGGAGCTTCGGCTGCCTGGGGCTCTACTCTGAGAACACAAAGTTTCGTTTATCGAATACTAGCTTTTACCCGCGGCTTCGCTCGCATTTAAGGCATTAAATAAGTATCAGTGATCATTTCAATAGAAATAAATATGATTCCAAACACCTGAAACTATAGTAAAAACATAATATATTTTATAAAAGTATCCTATGTTACTTCTAGTACCTCCAAAAATATGTGTACAAAGTTTCATGATGATCGGTTAAGTAGTTGTTGCGTGAAAACGTAACAAACAAACTCACATTCACATTTATAATATTAGTAAGGATTGACCATATTAAAATTCCCTTTGTTCAATGCTTAACCAAATATATTTCAGTACTATTGTATAGAGTGTAATAGTGAGTAAACGTTTTTAGTGCAATCGATTTATTGTAAGCACAAGTAGCCCTCTTGAGTTTTTTAGTAAATATTACAAGGTTCCAAGTTATAGCAGCTCTTTGTATAGTTAGTACCTTTTCAAATTAAAGCAGTATTTTGCTTTAGGTATGCGTGTGTGCGTATCTATTTGTATTCACAGTGTTATTATCTACGTGTGAGTGACATTGATTTCGCATTTCTTCACCCTGTTGCTTAGAACACAAAAGCCTATAAATTGACATGTACATTATCTTTATTACTAAATAAATTATTCATTTATTTTATTTTAATTATTCTGATTTCATTAAAATGGCTTCCTTTTGTTTTGTGCTAATTAATTTATGAGATTTTCACTTGTCTTCTTTACTTTGTACTTGGGAGTATTATGTTGACTAGTATCCTCTGTGGGCTTCAGAACGAGGACA
Organism: Tineola bisselliella; assembly: GCA_028551675.1. Lineage (NCBI taxonomy): Eukaryota > Metazoa > Arthropoda > Insecta > Lepidoptera > Tineidae > Tineola > Tineola bisselliella. Next base: position 71,104 of record JAPWLS010002365.1, read on the forward strand.
AGGACCAACGTATACCACCCAGACACGAAACAAGCATCTACTTGCTTTTATCTATATCTATCTATATCTATATATACTATATAAAAATCAATGGCATTTTTGTAATTTTATAACTCAAGAACGGGCTCACCTATCGAAACCAAATGTTTAGGCTTTGTTCGGACTATTTAGTAGATGGTTCATGTGAAGTTTGCACAAAATCGTTAGAGCGATTCTTCATTTATCACATTTTTTGTAACAAATTAATTCAATAAATGGCGGATTGTGCTGTCAAATTGAAACTATTTTCAGTATTGACAGTAATTGAAACTTTTTATGTCATTCATGCTGTTTGATGCATGATTTTGATGTTCCAATTTTTTTTTTTAATATTTCACTTTATACGTAGCGAAGCACATACCGGACCGCTAGTAAATTAATATATTTATATTATACCAATACATATTTATAAAAAATATTGTATTGATCAGAAATCGAGCCTGGGACCTTTGCGTCACAGATAGATATTTTACCCACAGTTTTACAGAGGTTGAATTAGAAGTTTTTTTTAATTAACCCCTTTTGACAATTCAGGACCAGTCTATAGTATTGTAAAGTATATACTATAAATCAGTGTTTCCCAACGTGGGATCCACGCCCCACAGGGGGGCAATTTGATTGTTAAGAGGGGCAATTCGAAAATGGACTAGACAGGAGTTTAACGAAAAAGCAAATTCTTAAATAATTGCGGTAAATAATTATTAGGTATTAGCTTGATGAGATCAAAATATCAACTGGGTGTTTGGTTACGTAGGAGGGGGATAAGGATTTTAGAAAGGCTAAGGTGGGGCATGGCACAAAAAAGGTTGGGAAACACTGCTGTAAATGAAATAAATAAAAAAGAAAACCACAATTCATGTAATATCATTTAATATTATAAAAATAATAATATAATTGTATGTTGTATTTACATTATATAAAAAAGTTTAGGTATATATAAACTAAATTATCGTTTATTTTGAATTAATTAAAACATTTATTCATATAGTCTATTCACTCAGATACTATCACAACGATATAATAATAATAATAAACATTCTACCAAAATTTAAATAATAAAAAAAATAACTAAAAATTATTGCATGTAATTTATGGCATTTTTTTTAACAAGAATTAAAATTATAATTATTTGTACAAAAAAAAAATAGATCAAAGGTACATTAATTTTTTTGAAATTATTAAGATAAAGTTATATTATTATATTAAAATTTAAAACCCATCACGGACGCAGCTATAAAATAACCCAAAGTGAAAATATTTAAAATGCATTTTCTTCTTCACTCTACTTCTTCTATTATTAAAGGCCTCAGAGGTCTAATAAAGACAATTCTGCCAATGTCGAGTATTCAATAAGGAATTATAAAATTTTAATTCACACGTAAAACCTCATGTCAAAAATAATTCATGCATTTTCTTGTAAACGTCCACGCTTTATGTCACCTTGAACTATTAAACACGATATTTTTTCAAGCCGTCCGAGATGGGTTTTAGTAACACAAAATATATATTCAAATGTTATTTTTAATACTATAGTTGAGCCAATCCGATGTTGGAATATTTGTAATTAATCAACTAATAAAATAATTACCTATACATTACTTTAATTAACATATAATCTATTTACAAAAAAAAGTTTTTTTTAAATGTTTTTTTTCTATATCAGTTAGTAATATTTTGGAATTAATAATAGCTGTATTTTCAACAACAAAATAGACTGTAAAATTGTGTATAGACCGAGTTAGCAGTCGGTGAACCGCATGCGGGATAACGACCAACGAAAATGTACTAATAATACCAGCATTAATAGGACGTCTTTCTTGTTAATCGTGACAATAAATAGTAACAAAGTTACCAGCTTTTTAGATACTGTTATTGTATATATTTATTAGATATATAGTAAGTGCCTTTTAAAATAATTAAGGCGGTATCTTTTAACACTAGATTTACCACGTATTAAATATGCCTATTTCTACCAAAAAAAAAAAAAAATTTGTTACGAATATATCCCTACTAATATCAATGTGAATGTGAGTTTGTTTGTTACGTTTCACGCAACAACTACTTAATCATCATGAAACTTTGTACACATATAATATTTTTGGAGGTACTAGAAGTAACATAGGATATTTTTTATTAAAAAATAATAATTTATTTATTACCATATTTTCCAAGTGACTATAGTTTCAGCTGTTTGGAATCATATTCATTTATTTCTATTGAAATGATCTCTGATACTTATTTAATGACTTAAATGCGAGCAAAGCCGCGGGTAAAAGCTAGTATAAAATAATATGAAGTTCATAAAACTAATTCTTCTGTTATAGATTAAAGAAGATTAGATGAATTAAAGAAAATGTTTCACGCAGTAGGAATTTTAATTTGATCTTGCAAGACCAGTCATTTTGACTGGTCTGGTAAATCTAGTGTTAAGGTACCATCTTCAGTTGTAGCGAATGGGGTAAATTTCAAGAACATGCCTCACATCTAACTAGCCCAACTTCATCGCAATTCATACATTTCAAGGCGACAAATTCAGCTGTGAAATGATTCCTATGGAGCGACTTCTTGGAGCCGTTACAAATCCTGCAGGGTAGAAGGCGGAAACCACCGCACATCTGACAAGTGTTGCAGGCGTCTGGACTCTGAAATAAATATATATATACATTTAAATTTGTTATAAAATATAATTTACGTTACCAGTACGTGCGCCTTACAATCTGTTTATACCAGTGCGATACGTGACGTATACATGCAAACAATTCTCAATTTCATTCTTGACAAGTTTAGTATGTCACGTACACGTATAAAATAGCTACGAGGTTTTTTGACTAGAGAGTTTTCTTGTGAATTAAAATTTTATAATTTCTTATTGGACTATTGCCCGAATACTGAACATTTTTTTTTTATATTGATAGCTCAGCATATGACCACACTCCGTCTAATGTTAAGCAATGTCCATGAGCATAGACAACTGTTACCACAGACAGATGTCCGCGCGCAACAGTCGACTCCACTATGCCGGCTTGAGGAGACGAATGTGCTCTATCCAAATTAACAAGGCACACTCCTCTCGTTATCCCGGCTACTTCCAAGCTGATCCCGAAACGCGACTAGGTCACTTCACGGGTGTTCCGCTTGGCAGAATTGTCTTTAATAGATATCTGAAGCCATTAATCTTGCCTATGTGTTTTTTTTTGCAACAAAGAATTTATTTATTTATTAATAACAGAAGAAGAAGAAATAGCTATGAAACTGTTTCTCTGAAACAAAACCTACATATATTTGACATGTGATGGTACTCTGCCTTATAAGGCAAAGATGCCTCCGCTATGCCGGACTAATAAACTCTAATTACACAGGTAAAATTCAATAATCAAATTCGAACGACAAAGCTGATTATCAACAAAAACTTTGAAGGTAGTTGGCAATGAAAGGAGAACTTTTAGTGAATTTTCTAAAAGAAACTTTTCACTGTGGATTTTTTAAATTAGCTTTCAAGGTAAACACGTCGGTTTCTATTACTTCGTTAAGGGGATAAAAAAGTTGACATGTCGCTTGGATCCGCTACGGACGCTCCTTCCGGCGATTTCACCACAACTGCTAGTGATTGCGCTGACTACATGAACTGGCTGTTGCTTTCCAAACAATTTTTAAAATACTTAATTCGATCATTACCTATGGTACTATATAGAATAGAAGGCAGACTGGTGATGGTGAAACTTTCAAAAGAAATAACAGCTTTTAAGTACCCAAATATAACGAGCCTGTCATTTATCTTTAAGTCGACAATAGGTATATTATAATACGTCGAGTTAACAGTGGGCTTATAACGAATTTAGTCTGGCTTTCGAAGCTGTCACAAGTAAAACGGATCCGTTAGCAATCGGGATCATAAATATTTACTAACGACTAACGAGCACCAGCAATCTATCAAATGAACGAAAGATCGAGACGTTCGAAAATTAACAAAAAGTATCTAAAATATTGTAGTTCCAAATCCGCACGCGGTGGCGCTGCTCAAATTTCCATACAAATCGCTTGAAGCGAACTCGGTTCGAAAGCCAGACTAAAATTCGTGATAAGCCCACAGATCGATATAATAAAGCAATACAGCCAATTCACGCCGTCAACACTACTACGGTAACCCAGCAGACATGTCGTTTCTATAATGACAATAGGTAGCTATGGACATCTCTATATTCAGTAGCTTTGTGTGCAAATGTGACATAATACTTCAATACAATTGTCAGTTATGACTTTCTGGAAATATGCCCTTTTCATGTATAAATCAAAACATATCAATAACGCTCGGATCGAGGAAAATTTATGTTCGGCAAACAAAAATCTATGTCACATTGCTAAAAAGAGAGAGTGTGTATTATCAATTCGCTAAATACAGACGTCACGTTCTTTGGCTACTTTTACTGTTAACAGTTTAAATTGAGAATGCTTTTTTTAAATAACATGTATTGATCAAATCCGGCGAGTAGGCACCAAAATTATGTAGGAGAACAAGTGGACTGTATATGGAATATAGAAAATAGGTAAATAGATAACAAAATGTACTCAAGTTGCGGAGGAAGAAAAAAGAGGACTCACCGCCCGCGCGTGTAATTAGTCACTAGTTGATCCCATGGCGTCCTCGTTTAACGTTGAGTATTTTAAAAACTGCCTTTCTTTGATCGGCGCAGGGTGCGGGTGAGGAGAGGACAGCGGGGAGCGGGAGAGGAAATTTAAAGTGCAATTGGCGCGAACATGTATTTTTGTATTATAGCCAAGTCCTAATACTATATCTTAGAATTGTTGGTATCAATGTGATTTAGTTTTTATAATTAAAATAGAAGTTATAACCTATGGAGTCGTGTAAAGTAGTACTGCCAACTTGAACTGCCCGAATTTTAATCAAAATTCCAATAATGGCCAAGCGAAGGGCTTAGAAACTGTGTTAATTTGAAGAAAAGACACACTAATAGAACTATTTTCAAGTAACAAACCTCGTTACGTTCTTAAACAACAGTGGCGCCATCTATCCGTGGTGAACGGGAACCTCTCACATTTAAAAAAATCTCAGTGTTGTCTGCTAATGTTCCCGAGCGTAAAACAATTTTGTCTCGGGTATGCAAATTTAGGGAAATAGTATCTACATTAAATCTTTCTGACTTTTTTTTTGATATCTCATATAGTTTTAATGAACAAGTCCTTACTAATCAATTGGTGAATTTATGAGTGACATTTTGTAAGTTTAAATTTAATCTGACATTATTTAGCATTTAAGGTTGACATTTCTATTATAAATAGTAAAATTTAATTGTATGAATTATTTGCATGCCATATACGATAAAATATGTGATACTAACTAACTAACATTATTTTAAGACCTATGTTACTAACCATATTTATGGCAAATATATGAATTTGAGTTTTCATTTATCAGCCTTTAAAAATGTGGGAGGTTCCGGTGCCCCGCTCTGTACTAAATTAATATTCGAATAAATGACGTCATTGAACAGCGAGATTAAGCCGCTAAAGATAAATAGGTAGAACTACTTACTTTATATGGTTTGAGCATTTTTCTCAATTCGCCACTCTCGTTTAGTTTCTCAACAGTGTCCGCGTCCTGAAATTAAAAATTTTACAATAAGTACTGTAAGTTTACTGAAGCCCTTGGTATTTGTATATTAAATAATTTTTAAACACAATGAACTAATTTCCGCCATCTCCTTACTCACTTACTCTGTATTATTTTTTCTCTATTATTAAGTAACTAGCTTTTGCCAGCGGCTTCGCTCGCATTAAGAAGTATTATTATTAATTAGGTTTAGTTTGTGTGGCTTTACTTTTGTTTAACGTGTGTTAAGTAGTTATCACCATTCCTGTCGTGGGTCATAATTGAAAACTTGCTCCAGTTATTAACCACATATCTGTCAATTTTTAATTTCAGTTCAATCAGTCGAAAATCTAATAAGATTTATACAAACTTTCATCCCCTATTTTATCCCCTTAAGGGTGGAATTGATCAAAATCCTTTCTTAGCGGATGCCTACGTCATAACATCTACCTGCATGCCAAATTTCAGCCCGATCCGTCCAGTGGTTTGGGCTGTGCGTTGATAGATCACTAAGTCAGTCACCTTTGCGTTTTATATATATAGATAAATAAATAAATATTTTTATAGTAATTATCAAATAGAATTAAATGAATCACTCTCCATAAAATTGTTTTTTTATAGACAACTCTACCATGTTCAAATTCAAATTCAAATATCTTTATTGCATGTCACAATTATAATTAAGATGTCAGTACAGTTTAGTGTAAATGAGACACCCGGTCAGGGCACAGCAATATAATAATACAACAATAATAAACAGTTTTAATTAAAACACTAAATTTCATTTGCTGTTTCAAATCATTGAGGTATTAGTCAATAGAATAAAAGCATTTTAAAATCAAATATGTTTTTAATTTATGTTTATAAAACGGCGATATAATATCTGGTATTAACACCAAAATATTGTATCCCAGTGTATGTAAAGTTTCCATTGTGAAACTTAGTGGAAAATCGCAGCGAATTCACATAAACACAATGGAAATTGTTTAAAAATTGATATCTATCAACGGTAATAAAATGTTTATTGTATTTGCAACTTCTTATTGCTAATTGTAATCATAATATTACAGTGTAATTAATGCAAAACATTACAAATATTTCAATTCTAGAGAAGTTATGACAAATGAAATCTAAGCGAAAAAGAATATCATGGGAGGTACCTATTAGGTATATTAAATTAAGTACCCATGGGCGTAGCCAGGGTGGGGCAGAGTGGGGCACTTGCCCCACCCTGGCTCTGACCTGTAAGGTATCTAATCAAACCTAAAAAACTTAATTATCTATGTACTAACTATAATACTTAATATCCGTAAGAATGTCCACACTCGACAGTTGTCAGTGGACACAAGAAAAGTTAACCGGAGTAAGATCGCAGGTATAGTTTGCTAGTTACATATTATTTTAGGCTGCTGCCCCACCCTGAGCCCATGGCTGGCTACGCCCATGTAAGTACCTACATAAATAAAATAAAATATTCGTCGCAAACTGGATTTTGGTTGATTTTTAATTATAAATAAATATATTTATGTATATTAAATTATTTTACGGTATCCTAATTAATAATGTAATAGGTATATTAAATTGTTTTTATAATACGTAAAAAGATTGTATAACGCCTGATAATTTAGATAAACACAAAGTTTATAAATAGATTCATTAATAATTCAGGCGGAAGCCGCAATATGACGCAAGAAAAACAAAACACAACTATCGTGATTCGCGATTAAGCATTGGTTTACAAACCTACATATACATTCCAGTTTATTATATAAAAAACGACTAAAACATAGGTTCTCAAACTTTTTTGGCGAAGGAAAAAGCCTTAATATAATTATAAAAAACTGATTTTTGCATTGTAATATTACGTAATATTTAGATGTACCCTTTGGTACGTATTTTTTGCAGTATTTTTGCCCTAAGGTTCCGCGGAACATACTTTGAGAATGGCTGGACTAAAAAATAACTACGTATATTTGTATTTAAATTTATATCACAAAACGCCAAAAGCCGGAAGCGTTTTTCGTAAATACTTCCCTTCCTTTCAAATATTTGTTATATTGACGAGAGATACCTTTACCTTTTCACCCATAATCTTTATATATTGTGATGACGTAATTCATAACAGCGTAGTGGTTTTGAAGGACGTTTATTATTATAAAACGTGAATAGCATACATTTAAATAATAATAATAATAATAACTCTTTATTGCACACATTATAAGAAAATAAAATAAAAAAACAAAAGGCGGCCTTATCACTGAGTAGCGATCTCTACCAGGCAACCAACGTTTAGGTAGTAAATCGCGAATTTAATTGGGGTTAAGAGTGCAAAAAAACAAAAAACAAAATATAATAATATATACCAATGAATAATAAAAATATTACAAAAAATATACATACATACATACATATACTACTAAAATAAGAATAAATATATAATTAAAAATAATAATAATAATAAATAAATTTAAACATTTAAAGTGCATTATTGTCGCTTTTCTATTCTGTTCTACTTCTTTCAGGGGGGCTACTCAAGCGGACGGAACTTCGGATGAAAATACGGGCGTTTAGGGACACTTATGGGCCCGTAATTATTCACGAAATTTGACAACGACATCACGACGGATGGGCTACTACTTTACTGACGTTTGACAGGACTTTTTACGGGCTTATATGTCAAAATTCACGTAAGCTACAGAAGTTGTATCACGAAATTTAGGATATTCCTGAGTAGCCCCCCAGACCTCGCTAAAGTATTCCGAAACACGCGGGCTAGACTCATCACTTCATCTGCTACGTAATACGTATGTAGATATTACATCAATGTGCTGTACGTTGGTCAACAATTATTACCACAAAACGCTTATATTTTCTCACACTTGTCTGTGAAATTGTGTGACAATGATATTTGCGTGTGACGAAACGTGCATTCATTTATGACGAAAATATACAGTGACTTATTTTGACCACATCGAAATATCTTTGCATCATATAAACATTTAAACAAAATAAACAAATGAAAACGCTGAAACTCCATTTAATTATTGTCCACTATAATATATCTAAAAATTAATTAAAATCTCACTATTTCAAATTGTATTAAAAAATATTTGAAGGTAGACAGTCCATAGACATATTCATTTATTTCACTCACACATGTTTAGATCTATGTCGGACATGCGCTTGTGTGAGTGTGCATTGTTTAAATGTGTGCGTTTCTTTATTTGTGTCCGTGAGTCGATTAGTTGTAGATACATTTTAGACATACCAGTATTTATCATTTTTATTGTTTTATTATTTAAAACCATATATGTGGTCACTATGTAGTTATAATAATTAAATATTTGTGGTTAGGACACTTCTATTAAATTAAATTTGCGGTTATGCCATGATTGTATGTATGTATGTTATATTCCGCTAGAATGAAGGTAGGCTGCAATTTAGCCTAGATTAATAGATGGGTCCCTTTAAGTCAACTTATTAAATTGCCTTTTCTAGTGATTTTTAATCGGGTTCAATTTCAGGACTATAAAAAATTATAGTAGATGTATTTTTAAAGAAAAGTAGGTCTGTGTTTCATGTCTTAGTGTTATCGTGTTTGTTTTGTCCTTGGTCTAATAAAATCTATAACACTGGGTACTTCATAAACAAGACATTATTTATAGGTATTTAAAATAATAATAATTTATTTTATTAACATTCTTAACTTAAACTTAACCTATTACAATATAAACACTATAATCGTTTTTATATAAACTAAGAAAGAAAGAAGTAGAAAATAATCCACAATATTTAAAAACCATCATAACAAACACTGCACCTAACTCAACGCTAAACATAATGTAACTCCGTGCTAGTATTAACGGTATTGACGGTAGTCGAAAATAACAAGTTTGACACTTATCTAACAGGTTTGTTATTCGAGATAGATATATTTGGTGTTAACATTGGTATCTCTAAATGTTATCTATATAACTATTGTCGTTGTCGCCTATGTGTGTGTGTGTGTGTGTGTGTGTGTGTGTGTTCTATGAAACGAGAGCGCGCTAGTGTGTGTAGAACGCGTGGCTCCGACTCAACAGGTGGAGGTCGCTGGCTGTTATCGATTTTGTTCAAACTGTCGCTCGTTTACAAGCTCAAACATTTTATGAGACGTTTTGAGCTCTATACCACGGATATAAAGGGGTTTAAACTTTTATCTTTAATTGAGACGTAACTCAACTTTATTATTATTATTAGTAGTAGTTTGAAAATGTGTGATTGCTTTATGTAATTGATTATTGATATAATCAATTATATTTAACGAATAAATTGATTACTTCGTGATGATACTTTTTTTTTGCGTGTAATATTCATGAATCTAGACTATTAGTAACATAAAATGGCATAAGATTTACAATTATTGTCATTGTGCATAGTTTGTTTGTGTAGATTGATTCTTCGTTGTTGTATTGAGTATCTCAGCTATCATTGAGAAAATGTTGTTTTGAAGATAGCTTAAATAACAAAAAAAATCTATAATTGCCTTAATATTAGTTTTGACTATGTCAATAAGACCAGGCGATATTATTATTTACAAAATATATGAATGTTTGCATATAAAAATATGTTAATACAATTTAATATATTGAAATTAGAATCATTATAAAGTTGAGTTCCTTCGCTTATTGCATTTTTTTACTTTACTTAGTTTTGTTTTAAAAGAATTTAATTTCTGCTTTTCATAATAAATCTATGTTTTTTTTAAATATTAGTAGTAGCTTGGTATATTGACCACACTCCGCCGAAGTCGAAGCTGGGGGGCTACTCAAGCATATCTGAAGTTTCGAGAATTTTGACTTATAAGCCTGTAAAAAGTCCTGTCAAACGTCCGTAAAATAAGCTCTGAATAGCCTATCTGTCCTGACGTCGCTATCAAATCCGTACTTTCGTGTGTAAGAGTTATAAGGTAGGAATCGCCCGTATTTTCGTCCGAAGTTCGTGCGCCTGAGTAGCCCCCCTGGAGCGGTCTATTACTACATATAGACCTAGTAATTTTCAAACCGATCGGAAAACGCTTGAAAGTGGTGGTACTACCCAGAATATGAGCAGGCATAGTGGGAGCTATGTAGTGGTTTATTTCTTACTCACCCCAACATGTTGTCCATCAACAAACAATTGCGGAACTAGAATCTGATCGCTCCGCATTCGATCCCGGATCTCGTCCTGGTACTCGATGCTCATGAAGACGTCTCTCTCCTCGTATTTCACAAGGAGATTCCTCAATATCTTCTTCACTAACACGCAACGTTGATATGTGCTTCTCACTATACCCATTGTAGTCGAGTATATCACTACTTTCCCCTCATCTTTTTCTTTGTAACTCTGAAAAAAAAAGAAAAAAAAATGTAAGCATAAATATTTATTTTTCGGAATTCAACAGAAAGGACGTTAAATTTGTAAACGTTAATTAAAATATTCTTTTAAAAATACGACATAAAATCTTCCTAGAGGGGTCATAACTTCCTCATGGTAATTATGACCAAATAACCTGAGTTCTATTTCAATTGATTACTATTTTTAAGTTTATGTTTTATATCATAGATATTTAATTTTTATAATTTTATATAGCTCCATCTAGTGAAAGTTTTTGAAAACAAACATATTTTCATAATTAGAACACGTAGAAAGCATACTAAATAATACCAACAGTTACCACTAGATGTCGCTATAAAGTCTTTTCAACCAGCTAATTCATAAGACAGTTCTTCCGTTCAAGTGGGTTAACTAATTAACTTTATTTATGACAAGTTATTTAAACATTTGATAGGTGAAAAAAACATAGATATCAATTATTTCCAATAAACAAATTATATAATAGTATGAAAACAAAACTATCACCGACCTATTGACCTACGCATTTAATGTTGATGTAATCGAATGTATTTGCCTCTCTTTCACTCACGTTAAACTCTTAAATACGTTAGAAAGTGTAGTAGAATAGTTTTCAAAATACCCGTCACTATGCCGGCCTCGGCTAAATGTATGAACAACTTAGAATTTAGTTTCCTTGTAAGATTTGATGAGTAGTGTGACCACAGAAAGGTAAAGCCAATTTCTAAGTGCAAAGATGCATTCCTTGTATTATGCATTTTACTATAGAAATTGGGAACATAAATTCATTAGGCATGTATTACAACTTGAGTTTAACACTACAACTACCAACCGGTCAAAATGACCGGTTTCAAAAATTCTTCACAAGACTTTTATAAAACCTTGCTCGTTATTTTTTCTAGACTATTATATTTTTTTTTTTACAATTCTCCAATAAATTTATTGAATTATATTTAATACTTTGCAAGCATAAGTTATCCAATCATTTTGACTGGTTAGTGAAAAAATAGGTTATATTGACCGGTTGGTAGTTCTAGTGTTATACAATAATTTAGTTGTCGGTTAGTGAAAGCCATTTTGACTGATTGGAATCCAATGTGAAATATCACAAACACTATTTATATACACTCTAAGTATTCGTCCTTTGTGAATTGTGATATGACATTTAAGACTAGAAGTGTCGGGCTGCATACTATACCTTTAAAGACCGCAGCCGTCAATTTTGTTTACTATTTATCGATGCCGTCACATTGACGTAAAGGAATCTCATATACGACAAATATAATAATGGTTTTTTATATGGATTTAAGCTGACAATAACAAATTAGGAAAAGCAATAAAATACGAAAAGAAACAAAAACATAGTTCGCAAAATATTTAAGAATGAAATCGCCGTGCCGTCAAATTGACGGTGTTGGTCTTTCTAGTGTTAAGACAAATACAACTATGTCTGGGTTTATTTATTTATTTGAAGTCCTCAAAACAAACGCAATGACAATTATTATAATAAAAACAAGCTTACAATTGTTATAATTCTTAGTGTGATATTAATTCCTAGTCTAGTTATAAAGCCCTATTTGCAGAGGCGGCTCGTCCTAAAGAGCGCTGGTGCAGTGCACTCCCACGAAAATTACAGAACTTATATTACAGCGGCGTAGACATAGGTAATATAATATACTATTGTATAGGCATAGTAGAATAGAATGAATGTAATGTAAGGATAGTATGTATTATGAAGAAATATAGATTACTTCTGTAATTTTCGTGGGAGTGCACTGCACCAGCGCTCTTTAGGACGAGCCGCCTCTGCCTATTTGTATAAATAAATAAAAATATGCACACACAATTTATAATTATAATAAAATAATAATATATCGTCTAACAACGCTAAGAAATACCTCAATCGTTAAAGCAGTCATAACAAATGAAATTATTATTGAAATAAATCACCTAGCACCTACATGTGTTTTTACAAGTAATTCGTTATTACTAGAGATGTTCCGACTAGTCGGCCACTAGTCGGTAAAGCCGACTATCCGGCCACTATCGTAGTCGGCGACTAATCGGCAAAAAGCGCCGACTATCCGGCTTCTTACTTTGTGTCTATTTCTCAATAAAATGTATGTGTTACTTCCTTGTAAAAAAAATATATTGATGACATTTATCAAACAAAATTAGTATCTTAATTAAAAAACAAATCAACATAATATTTAATGACATATATTGCAATACTGCGTGATGATATTTGAAACTATCGTCAAACTAGTGAGCTGTAAAACTCAAAAAACTTTTTTTGTTATTTATATTTGTCCACATGTCAGTAGTGACTGAAATTGCAGCGAATCAGCTGTAAACGAAGCGTCACGGGAATCCCCTAAACCGTAGTCGGCTTGGCCGATTAGTCGGCCGTCTAGTCGGCTTATTTACAACCGACTAATCGGCTAGTCGGCTAGTCGGCCAAAGTCATAATCGGCACATCTCTAGTTATTACAGTTAGGTCGCTGGTCACGATCCTGCTATTCGACCTTGAAAACATGATCTTAGATGCTCGTAAATCTAAGTTACACGTAAGTAGTAACCACACGTTTTATTGAAATCAAAATACGCGGTAGTCGCTCTATAATCATGCGTGTTAGTTATAATGCCTAAAAACAACTGCCTACTCCTGTGGGCTTATCACTAATTTAGTCTGGCTTTCGAATCGAGCTGTCACAAGTAAAACGGATCCGTTAGCAATCGGGATCATGAATTTTTACTAACGACTAACAAGCACCAGCAATCTATCAAATGAACGAAAGATCGAGACGTTCGAAAATTAATAAAAAGTATCTAAAATATTGTAGTTCCTAATCCGCACGCGGTGGCGCTGCTCAAATTTCCATACGAAATTCGGTTCGAAAGCCAGACTAAAATTCGTGATAAGCCCACTGTTAAACTTGCAATTTAAAATATTAAATTATATATATTAACAAAAGATATGATTAATTTTTTGTTTAAAAGTAAAAAGGCTATAATTGAAATGCTATACTACATTTGGTGTCACTCGATTTAACGAGAAACTCCTTAAAACGTCAAATTACGTGATTGTTTGGTTTATTCATACAATGATACACTCCGTATAGCATCACACCTACAGTAAATACAACAATAGTTATTATTAAGCAATAAACAGTACTTTCTAATTTGTTATTCGTATCAATATTAATGTTTGTTGTTTGTAATTTTTATATAATAGTAAAATAAAAACGATATTTCTTCTCTCCATTTAACGACAACTCCCGATAACGTCGTAGAATGCGTAGTCACATATTTGTCATTATGTAGAATTTATTGATATTAATTTTGGTACTACTACCATAAATTTTTATAATTAAAATATATCTATTCATTGTATGTTTGTGACGAATCGGCTCAAAAACTACTGGACCGATTTCAAAAATTCTTTCACCATTTGAATGCTACATTATCACTGATCAATATAGGCTATATAAATTATAGGAAAAAATAAGGATCCTTACTAAAACTACAATAACTCCGGAGACTCCGAACCTGCAGTCACGTGAGGGCAGACGTCATTGAAATATGAAACATCATTAAACTTCATAGTACTTTATATCTTCATTACTACGCGAACGAAGTCGTGGACAACAGCTAGTATGGTATAAAAGCACAGTAAATGGTACAGTTTATTGACCCCTCATTCTAATAATGAAGATATAAAGTACTATGAAGTTTAATGATGTTTCATATTTCAGTCAACATAAAATGCCTTCCACACCCCTGTCGCAAAACCCTTTCATAGCGAACATCTACTAACTATAAACTACCTCTCAGCCAAATTTGATCTTTGTATGTGAAGCGGTTTCCGAGATTTCGTGATGAGTGATCTTTCGCTTTTAAATATATAGATTTGAAATGCGACGTACATGACCTGTAATATACAAACTCACATTCACATTTATATTAGTAAGGGATTGAATAAGTAATTTTTAATAAGGAACCGGTCAACGGAATTCGAGTTACAGTTAGTTACTTGACTGTCCGCTAATCACTATACACCATTGCTCATTAGAGAAACCACACGCATTCCCTACAAATTCGGTAACTTAACGACTTAACAAAAACAAAACATTCTTATTTATTTATACAATACTAGCTTTTACCCGCGGCTTCGCTCGCATTTAAGTCATTAAATAAGTATCAGAGATCATTTCAATATAATTATACTCTATATTTTACTATAGTCAATTGGAAACTGTAGTAAATAAATATTATTTTTTTAATAAAAAGTATCCTATATTACTTCTAGTACCTACAAAAATATGTGTACAAAGTTTCATGATGATCGGTTAAGTAGTTGTTGCGTGAAAACGTAACAAACAAACTCACATTCACATTTATAATATTAGTAGGGATAATTATTTAAAAACAAACTTTTTATTGGACAAAAACCGTAGGCATTAAATACTGGCTAACCTTCGTCAGTGTGAGGTGTGTCAATATAACTATAGATTTTTTTTAAAGATTCGTTTTAATATATTAAATTTATTTATTTTTATTTTAATCACCATGTATGTGTCATCCTAATTTGCATGCGAATATGATTTTCTTAAATTGATTAAGAGGAAGACTACTAATAAAATCGGGCAGCTATAATAATAATTGCTTTAAACAATAATTAAGCAATTAACTAAAGTTATCAATCGCGATAATTTCGAAAATGTAGTCTATGCTTAGTTATTTAAATGCATACAAAGGGTTTAAGTATACTTCAATAAATAAAAGCCTATTATATCATCTGATTGCTATATCGAGTAACAATTTGACCTCTTTACGTATCAAGGTAAATTTTTTTTATATATAAAATTAGATACGTGATCAAATACAGGTCATATATGAATGTTAACAAAATAAATAAATAATAATAAATACTAATTCCAAACAGAGATACGCTTTGGGATTCATGATAAAAAAAACATAAATATGTAACTAAGTAGGTATTTACATTTGTATATAGCAATAAATTTTGTTATCATTGTCGTTAAGTCTTTATAGAGAATAGCAGCTAACATTGGCTCCTTCGACGCAAGCGGCATATACAGTTATTCAAATGATCAGGTCGGCTTGGTCACAATGATTTGCGATATAACATCGATCTTTTGCGATAAACAACATTGACATGCTTCTAATGAGTAGAACCAGAATTCGAGCTTGGTAGCTGTACACTTGAAATTTACAAGCTAGATTTTTTTTATTATTTCATGAGCTATAGCTTGACATATATTTAAATATTTAATCAATATATTATTTATTTATTTATTTTGATCACAAACAGGGCTCTATAACTAGACTAGGAATTAATATCACACTAAGAATTATAATAATCTAATTGTAGGCCCTATGCACAGTGAATACTGCTTGTACTAACATTACAATAGCGAGGTTACGTTAAATTTTAAACATATTTTAAAAATTCAATAAAACTATTTACAATTAAGTCAAAAATTCATGAATTAAATCAAATAAAAAATATAGTTATTTAAAAGTCCAATTTTTTTTTAAATTCATTTGTTTAATTCGAATTTTGTGAATAAATAAATAAATATATGACTATACAGTATATTTGTATATTTTGGAAACAATTGCTAGCACGATGTTTGCAGGTAGCAGTCATCTCTGCTATGTTATGAATGAAATGAAACTAGTCGGTATTAGCTTGGACAACCCATGTTAGACCTCGAAATAAATATATAATTATTATTATCGACATTCATTTATTATTTTCAATTATTACTTTTAATTTCTTGTTATTGTTAATGCATATAGTATACATAACAACAATATAAATGAATGTTGTGATTTCGATTGTTGTTTTTATAAATTCGGGTGCTATCATTGTATTTATTATTGTAGCGAGTCCACGCTTATGTCCACACACCCACAGTCGGTTTAAGAAATATTATTTATTTATTCACTTTTAGTAATTGGGCTTCAATAGAGCGCTTTTACTCGTCAATACAAATACAAATGAAATAAATTTAATAATTATCAATTTGATTTAGCTGCTGTATACTGGCATTGTCCACTTACATACTAATGTCATAATAATAAATAATAAATCTACTATGATGTAGAAGAATAGCTGCTGTATAGGGGCATTGTCATCCTATTGTATACCTATGGGTAAACATAAAATGACATTGGTTATGTCCAAGCTTAATTATCTATAAGATATTCATAATAGAAAATGAGTTCTGTCTCTAAGTTATAACTTCCGGTATTTTTCCTATTTGCGAACAATTATCTTATTAGTGTAGAGAATTTCGAATTAAGCAATCGATTATATAAACCACAATGACTTGCCTATTTCGTTTTTAATTAGCAAAACAATCGAACTGTAATAATTATCTTCAAAGTATAATTTTCGATTATAAACTAGATATGTTAAGGAAATTAAGGTCATAATTATTTTGTAAATTAAATACCTACCTACACAATGTCACAACATCGGCCTCGACTTGCAGAAAATAAATTGTAACATTAAAGAAAAAAAACCTTGATTTTTAGGTTATTATAATGTATGCATTTTTTACGCTTAATGTAACTAACTATATGATGCGACAATCTGATGCAAATTGTTACATCTGACATTTTGGCAATATTCGTTTATTGTATAATCTCAATGGTTTCTGAAATACCCGATACAACAAAGAAACTAGACCAGAGGTTCCCAAACTTATTTCATCTAACGCGCACTTTGAAAATCAGTGTGTAGCCCAAACCTTAAAAACCTCAATAACATGCAGTCTCGCCTGGAGGTTAATTAAACCCTTACCGCCCCCTGTAGGCCTCCAGAGCTCACAAGGGAATGTTATTCCTCACTTTGGGAAAGACTGATCTAGACAAACAAACTATGCACAATAACAACTTTAAATCGCTCTCCTGTACTAAGCGATTTTGTAGATCCTAACATGGTAATAAAACCCGGCGATTATTAATAAAACAGTCCATCATTCATATAGGTAACAAGGCTGGGAAATAACCACATGACAGTGGGCTTATCACGAATTTAGTCTGGCTTTCGAATCGAGCTGTCACAAGTAAAACGGATCCGTTAGCAATCGGGATCATGAATTTTTACTAACGACTAACGAGCACCAGCAATCTATCAAATGAACGAAAGATCGAGACGTTCGAAAATTAACAAAAAGTATCTAAAATATTGTAGTTCCAAATCCGCACGCGGTGGCGTTGCTCAAATTTCCATACAAATCGCTTGAAGCAAACTCGGTTCGAAAGCCAGACTAAAATTCGTGGTAGACCCACTGGTCTCAGAAAACTTCCCATACAGAGGTGGTTAAATAATTAGTGTCCATTTTTCTCATTAACTTTTTAAAATTAGTCAAATTGTAATTATACGAAAGTTTCTACAATTGAAATAAATATGGGCATTGCACACACGTGTTTAGGGGCACCACTAGTTATCATGCGTTGTCAGGGTTACCATGAATGTAAGAAAAAAGTAAATATATATATATATATATATATATAAAATATATATATATATATATATATATATATACTGGGATATAAAGTGAAATTTGAAGTATAAAATATAAAAATATTAGATTGTATATAATTTTAATATTTATTTAATTAATTTTAATTTGTTAAATATGTCTATGGTGGAGCATACATATTGTATATAATTTTAATATTTATTTAATTAATTTATAACTTTGCATTTTAAATATTATGTGTATTGAAGCATACATATTTATTATAATTTTATGCATGTAAATATTGTGTTTATTTAATTTTTTTTTTCATATCATTGCACTCTGAAAATAACAGTTCAAACTGACAATAGTTAGCTTGTAGATAATGCTCGACATTTTGTGTATTAAAAAGTTGACATTGTTTAGCATTTAAGGTTGACATTTCTATTATAGTAAAATTTAATTGTATGAATTATTTGCATGCCATAAACCTATACATTATGTAAAATATGTGATACTACTAACATTATTTTAAGACCTATGTTACTGACCATATTTTTGGCTAATAATTTTTTTATTGATAGCCCAGCATATGACCACACTCCGCATGATGTTAAGCTAGAGTGCGATCCATGAGCATAGACAACTGTTACTACAGACAGTCAACTCCACTATGCCGGCTTCTTCCAAGCAGATCCCGAAACGCGACTAGATCACTTCACGGGTGTTCCGCTTTCATGAATTGGAATTTGAAATTTATTTTTATTATTAAACTTGTTCTAACGAATAAATAATTTTAAAAATTTGTTCCCGAATTGATATACAACCTACTCATATTAAATGCAATCAAACATAAACGGCAGCGTATTATAAATGAAAGCGTGGGAGCCTATTGTTTTTAATTCCTCCATTTCTATTTAAAAAGAATTCGGTATAAATGCACCTACAATTAAATTATAGCTCAAGGTTCAAGGTGTTTTATTGTCCTTGTACATACTGATACAGCATGTCCTACTTTGGAGTCAGGACTTTGTATGTACATGTATTTACTTACGTATTTAACTATTTAATACTGGAATACGATTATATTAAACCAAATACATCTATCTCCCGATTTACACGGTAGATACGTTCCTGAGAAAAACGTGAAAATCGAAAAGCTTGCAGAAAATGCATAATTTTGCTATTTAACAGTTGCGATTTATTTCAATATTTTTAGGTGTACACAGAAATAAAAATAAAATGCATTGACAGGTTAAAATATGTAATATATTACAGAAACACTGTTTTTTTATTTAATTACAATACATTAAACAGAAGAACAAAAAATAAAACCAAAGGTGTTTTATTATCCTTCATCACTGTCAGAAATTACTTTCATTCTTTTTTTCGGAATCGAAGGTTCGAATTCACTTTCATCACTCGAAGTTATTTGTGCCGATTCGATGTTTGAAGCAGAAATATTTACATGTGTACACAGCGCACGTGTTCAATCACAGTAGCATTTAGTAGAGTGCGATAAAAACAAAAAAAAAACTTATTTGGAAAACCGTGTAAAAGCGAAAACGTGTAAAACAAGTACCGTGTAAATCGGGGGATAGGTGTATTGGTAATATAAAACAAATTTTATTTTACAAGAAGTTTCAAATAACTTCCAAGGTCGAAGTAATTTGCGTTAAGTGCATGCGTTTAATTAAGCTGAACTTAATAACCATTAAAAAGATCGTGACTAGTCCGAATTTTATTACAATAATTGATTATCTGATGATTTGTGTGTTTGTGGCGTTTACACACGACTCTTTTTGTATTCAAGGGTAGATTGGAACTGTTATAGTTCCATTTGTATAATGACACGTGTCTAATCCAGTCGCACCCTTCCCTAAAATATGGTTGACGGGAGTGATGGCTGTCCAGGACGTGATACTCGTGAACGGGTGCTGCGATGGGGGCGGTCTACTCCTGTGTGCCATGCTTCTCTCTTTGCTACTCACCGGCATAGTTTTTCATGTTATTGTGGGTTGATACCTGTGTGGTTGCACCGTGGATCTGATGTAATTTTAATTCTTGTCAATTATGTATTATTGAGAATTATGAGACTTATGAATTGTTAATTACTTTTTTTCTGAACGAAAATTCAGTTTTTTTTAATGTACAGACTATGATTGGCGAGTTTCTTGTGGTATTCTTCTCGTCATACGCCTTTCCGAAACCATTATAGAGTCTGACGATGCTAATAAACTATTTTCATTTCATTTCATAATAAAGGTGGTATAGCGGAACGATTCTTCTCTGCTGTCATTTCTTACCAGCTCTAGAGCTAGCCTCCGCCCATGAAAGGCTATGAAGCACCAATCAGATATGCAGATGATAGGTATTTACCACAAGAATGCCATTGATCTCAATAACTTGATCTGTTAGACCACCTGTTCCGTAAATACATTAAGTCATAATACTATAATTGCATTAGTAATAGATGTGGTAAATATGTGAGTCACAAGGCTAACGAGTCATCCATTTATTATTTATGGAATTAAAACTATCTAGGAATTTAACAATTATTATATCCATGTCTTAGTTTCGTTTTTACACTCACTGGCATCATATAATTTTAAAGAAAGGAATTTCTGAACGTTTAACCCCTCCTCCGTCGCGCACACGTCTCGCTCGTCATTTATTTTAAAGACCTCCTGATTCTAAAAAAAACTTGGGAAAAAACCAGATAACTGAAACCCTAGGGAAGGATGGGTTTCATCGTCTTCGGAAGAGACAATAAGGACATAATTTCAGTCGAACATCACTTACAGGTAGGTTCGTTTGACTGTACAATTATATAAAATCAAAAACAGATTTGGTTTGAATATATAACCTTTCATTATTTTCTTTTAAGAGTCAAAATATACCGCATCCATAATAAACTGTGCACACTTATTATTGTAATATAATAGAAGAAATCTAGTTGTATAGTAGGTGCGCTGTGGGCGCTTGATGCCAAGGCAATCGACAAGTTCCACATAACTTTAAAGCCCTTCGGCTATCGACAGGTCGTTTTGTCAGCTCCATTTATTGATGTTTTCTTCCTTTAGGGGCATTTTTTAAAAATAGAATTGCGAAGATAATCACGTTATTAAATTTCCATTTGAGATTTCTTAAAAATTTATAGGCAGATGGATGACCATTATTAGACCGGTTGGCAACTGCCGCCTGTGGTAGCCTATCTTATTTAGTACGAACAATAATGCCATTGGTATTAACCTCCAGCTAACCTTTGTCAGTGTGAGCGGTGATATAATAATATTATAAGATATAAAAGATTTGTATGTTTGTAACGAATTGGCTCAAAAACTACTGGACCGATTTCAAAAATTCTTTCACCATTTCAATGCTACATTATCACTGATTAATATAGGCTATATAAATTACAGGAAAAAATTTGGGAGAGAGGTGGTTAGTAGAGATCTTCTAAGAAAGGATTTTACGACAGAGGTGTGATAGGCATTTACTGTTGACTGAAATATGAAACATAATTAAACTTCATAGCACTTACGAAGTCGCTGGTAACAGCTAGTAACTAAATATACATGAAACAATTTGAAATTCTAAAAATTTTATGAACCGAATTTTCGTAATTACTAAAAACTATTGATAGTAAGTTTAAAATAATAATAATAATAATAATAATAATAATAACTCTTTATTGCACAAATTAAAAAAAAATCAGAAGAAAATAAAAAAAACAAAAGGCGGCCTTATCACTGAGCAGTGATCTCTACCAGGCAACCAACCTTAGGGTAGTAAATCGCGAATTAAATGATAGGGTGCAAAAAAACAAAATAAAATAATATGTACAAATGAATAATAAAGATATAAATAATCCTACATATAATAACCAACGTTCCATTCCACATGCTTCTACACATCACGGTAGTCTTGTCTACAGCATCGTGTCCATTTAAAATTGTTGAGTTTTTATTCGCACGTTCTGTCAAGATTCCGTTTTAGAACATTTCGTCGTATGATTAATTGCCAAAAGTAAACACACTTTCCGTTAGTGTGTTTTTTATTAGCGTGATATTTTGACACACTCTATATTTATAGGCCGTCTGTAGTTCTGTAATTTTTTTTTTGTTTTTCACCCGAATAAAGACAAGACAAGACAATAGTTCGTAAAAGTTTTCGATAGAATTTATAAGATTTATATGTTAACACTAGGTTTACGGAACGCGTCAATTTGACGCATTTTGACTTTTATCAGATAATTACCAAAAACTGTTTATATTTTTATTTTATCTCTTTGTATGACTTTTATTCATTGATCGAGGGAAATATATATTGAAGTCTATTTTCTTTAAAAGTGTTTAATTACTGAACTTGTCTATGTGGTATACCTATCTCTACGATATGCGTCAAATTGACGCGTTTTAGTAGAAGTAGGTATATAGAAAACGTCCGTAAACCTAGTGTTAAAAATGTCTAAGTAATTACTTCAACAATTAAACTTTATAATTGTTACAAAGTTAAGTAAATTAACGGTCATTTGTTGTCGGTCTTCTTTGCTCTCGTATGAAAAGAAAGAGACACACATACGTCAGCATGTTTAGGAATGATTTTGTAGGTTAACAGGTTAATATAACGGCGAAGTTAATTGTTTTATTCAATTGTTTTATTTGCGCATTATAATAATACAAATAATTATCTTAATATATCTACAGAGAAGACGTTTGGAGCATTATTGTATGACGTCAGCTCCTGTGATTTTTGTACATATTTTGTTTTCATATCCCCTTAGTACAACCATTCTCAAAGTGGTGTTCCGCGGAACCCTATGGCTAAAATACTGCAAAAAATACCTACCAAAGGGAGATTATAAGGTTACATCTAAATATTCCAAAGTATTACATTGCAATATGATTATTCATAAATACATATAAATCAGTTTTTTATAATTATATTAAGGCTTTTTCCTTCGCCAAAAAAGTTTGAGAACCTATGCCTTAGTATAATATAGGCATACAATGAGTGGTAGGCTATTATAGCTATTAACCCAGTATGTAGTCTCGGGGTAGTACCACCACTTTCAAGCGGAACACCCTTGAAGTGACCTAGTCACGTTTCAGGAACAGTTTGGAAGTAATCGTGATAACGAAAGGAGTGTGTCCTGTCAATTTTAATTCTTATAGTCCATAATTTTTTTTCTCTGAATTAAAATTCAGTTTTTTTCTTGTTTAACGAAGCCATTGTAGAGTCTAACGATGAGCAAGCGCACGCCTTTAGTGACTATGCTAATAAACTATTTTCATTTCATTTCATTTCAAAAATAGGACATCCTATATAATCATCAATATACATATAACACCCTATATTACTAGTAAATAAATATATTGATTAAAGTTTAATTCGATTCACAATCGATACAACTAAGTTACAGTTTATATATAACAGTGACTGTCACGATGTTACATTTTCCGAACGTAGTGTCTGTTTTACTGTATAATCGAATGTTGTACGCAGAGAAAGTTCATATACTGAACTAAACTCGTCATATGACGTAAATATATACGATTACCCAATTCGTTACAAATCAATACAATATTTAATAACAAATTGTTTGATATTAATGTAATGTAATATCCAACTTATATATACAGTTGTAATTATGTTATGTTTTATTTTAAAACGCGTATTTACTGTGTTTTTTTTGTCACTTTGTGTTATTTTACTACTAGTAGGTACTTATAAAACCGAGAACAAAGAAAATTTAAGAAATTGCTGAGGTATAAATGTATTGTATAAAGATTTGATCCTATATTCAATTCCTACGGATAAATTTGACTAGTATATTTATTTAAACATACACAACAAACAGTTAACCTTTTGATGGTGTTGTCAATATTCTACGTACGATATGTTTATTTATAATTATAATTATTATTTTTATCTCAATTAAGTGAATTTTTGTAATTCCTTTTAAGTAAATAAATGTCTTAAATCTTAACAAACCCACACATAACAATAACATTTATATAGAAAAAGAAAAAAATAAGCTAAGTTTGCTAACCTAATAGTTGTGTTCAACATAATATATTATATCTGAAGAAATGTTATACATTAAATCGAATACTATTAAGTAACTGTAATACGGATGCCAGTTTGTTGTCAAGCCAAGTGCAAAATAGACTTGATCGCTTTAGGCTTCAAGTAGTATAAATCAATATCAGTGACATTTTCATGTAGATTGTTTAAACGCTGCCACGATATCCTCCCTCGGATTGGGCTATTGTCTTGAAGATATCGGGCTCTGGGGGGCTACTCAGGCGCACTCCGGACGTTTCCTACTCAGGAACACTTACGTAATCATTCACGAAATTACGGATTTGACAGCGACGTCACGGCGGATAGGCCACTCAATGCTTATTTTACGGATATTTGACAGGAATTTTTACGGGCTTATATATCAAGATTCACGTAAGCTACAGAGGTGACGGCCGTATCACTAAACTTCGGATATGCCTGAGTAGACCCCCTGAAGTCTGTATTCGGACATGACGTTCAAGTAATGAATATGGGATTGAGCAGAGCGTTTATACTAAAATCGCGCTTGAGTAAGTATAGATTAACTTTTTTTTTGTTTCGGATTCTACACTCAAGTAATGATCAGTGGGCTTATCACGAATTTAGTCTGGCTTTCGAATCGAGCTGTCACAAGTAAAACGGATCCGTTAGCAATCGGGATCATGAATTTTTACTAACCACTAACGAGCACCAGCAATCTATCAAATGAACGAAAGATCGAGACACTCGAAAATTAACAATTAATTATTATTATTAAAAAATAAAATTAAAATTAAAATGTATCTAAAATATTGTAGTTCCAAATCCGCACGCGGTGGCGCTGCTCAAATTTCCATACAAATCGCTTGAAGTGAACTCGGTTCGAAAGCCAGACTAAATTCGTGATAAGCCCACAGGTGATCAAACTACACTCGAGTGTGATTTGTTAATACGGGCTCAATAAAACTATCACAGTAAACAATCCGCGTGACAAGAAACTAATTATCAATTCCTTCCTACTGATTGCAAAAACTTAATCGCATACTTAATTACAGCAACACTGCTACATGACAATGAAGCGGATGTACAATTGATCTACTTATCGATAAGTTAGAGACGTTATTTGATATCGATGAAAAAGTAATCCTATATTTACGACAAGGGACAATAATACGGATGTTATAGTGTGAATTTGTAAAAGAGAAATTCGCCATCGCGACTGTAGCTGCAAAGCCATCGAAACGTCGGATTGTGTTAATTAAAATAAAGCCGTATAAATTCCTTATTAATTAATTAAAATTAAGTTAATTAAGTTTCATAAAATTAATGAATGTAGGCACAAAAATATGTGCCGGCTTTGTTCAGTTAATATTTAAAAAAATAATTGTTTCAGGTCTGTTTATTCTTTTGTTCTGATACCCATAGTTTAGGGTGAGGACATTGTATGTGCAAATACAGGTGGGGCACGGGAAACTCCCACATTTTAAATAAATCGCAGTGTCGTCGTCTGCTAGTGTTCCTGATTGGGAAACAATTTTGTCTTGGGTGTAAAAATTTAGGGCAACAGGATTTATACTAAATGTAAACATATATAACTTTTCTGGCAAGTATTTTTTTTATATCTCAGTTTTTTATTATCAGTCTTTTGAAATGTGGGAGGTTCCCGTGCCCCACCATGGGTTTACATGAAACCAGTTAATAAAACAGAAGAAAGAAAACAAAAAGAAAAATGTCAATAAGATATAAAAGTGCGATATTAAAGATAGTGACTAATGATGGGAAAACGTATAATATTGAAATGGAACGGTCTAGAAATTGCAACGACAATGGCGCTTTCGACGCAACTATTGCAGAACAATTTTATAGTCTATTTTAACACCATATTAAAATTATCTGAGATTATTAATTGGAGAAAAAGCAAACCAATTTACATTGTAAAAATGCAGAATGACCTATTATAGTTTCGATGACATACTTTTTGTAACTACCTACGTGCTTGTGTTTTATTTCAAAAAACCATTATATAAAATCACATTGGTACAGTTCGATTTTCAAATGGATACATTTTTTGTAGGTACATAAGCAATAGAAACGATCGCAGTGTCGTGAACGGTAAAAAAAGTTATCTACATCCCTTTCACACATGCCTCAATTTCGTTGTGATAAAAAATATATTTATCCCTTTTTAATGATTGTTTCTTCCAGTCCAAAGTCCAATCTGTATCCATTTCAGGATTGTTGACTGTACTAGCGTTTTTATGAGATTATGATGTTATCTAAGCTGTAAACGTAGTTTTTATTAAATCCAAAATTGTAGTCAGTTGTTGTTGAATATCAGAACGTGTTATTTATTTATATATATATATATATATATATATTATTCTGTCGGGTCCTATTGACATCTACAAAATCCTAATTTTATAGGAAAGCAATTAAAAGTTGTTATTCGTCGTTGTATTGAGTTATAACCTTTGAAAAAATGTTTATTTTTTTTACATAAGATGGAAGCTAATTCAACAAAAATAATAAAAATTACCAAAATATTAGTTCATA